>JAPKLY010000492.1:273786-325043 GCA_026898435.1 Prunella vulgaris | reverse complement strand
TGTTGATAGAATTTGTTAACCGTGTTTGTTATGTGGCTAGTTATAACATGTTAATTCCATCAAACAATAATCCAAGAATTTGTGTTCTTAGATGTAATATGAGGAGGGAGAGTAAAGAGTTTAGAGAGAGAAATATTGCAGTAGAGATTGTTTTAATTTTCAGAATTGTGTGAATAGTACAAGAGAGGTCTTATTTATAGGTGTGTGAGTGCGAGACGGCACCTTACGAGCCTATGTGGCTTCCGGTGTTGACGAGGGTTCCTTACCCTCGTCTTGGTCTCTCACACTGCTTCCTTTATCATGCCTCATCCTAATACTATGCCTTAGACTAGATGGGCCCTATTAAAAACCTCGCCGTAAACCACCCTTATGGATAAACCGGACGGAGGGAAAAAGAGTGCAACCATCGGGACGTAACAGGCTACAAGATGAGCTCCTGGGTGAGCTTACGGGCGAGCTCCAACGCCTTGTGTGATTTTCTGGGTGCCATGCGATGACGGACCTGGGCGAGGTCCTCGTGGGGGTAGGGGCAAGCCTCTTGGGCGAGCTGCGTGGGCGAGCTGCCCCCAGGTGGGCGAGCTCCGGACCTCCGTGGATGCAGGCGGGTCCTGGCGACCTGCCAAACCTTGGCGATTGTTCATATACTAATTACATTAGTTCGCCAGTCCAACACCATAGTTTAAAAGAATTTGGATCATTAAATTTTATATTAAGGGCTATATGGAGATTTGAGGGTCTGATGTATGTGTAATATAAGCCAGACGAGAAAGATGGAAGTTTTTCGACGATGTGTTTACGACAATTTAAATAGTGAGTCATTAACAGATATTCACTATTATCCTCAGTATTCGTCTCAATGTGATAGTCATTCTGTCGAATGTCTTTAAAACTGAGGAGGGTACGCTTTGATTGTGGAAACAATAAAGCATTTTCGATTATTAATTCGGTACCCATAGGTAGGATTATCGAGGCTTTTCCGGAGCCAACAGTTTGTATGTCGTCATCAGAAATTGTAGTGACACTTCCTTTCTTTTTAGTTAATGTTTGGAAAAAATTATCTACCTTACAAGATAGTATGTGTGGTAGCACTATCTACTAAGCACAAAACATTAATCTCCAAAAGCACACAATTGTACGTTTAGATATGAGGAATACTAAGGAGAGCCAAGATTACAGACGCTGATTGATCAGCCGCACAAGGGATCACTTAGGTCCTACTTTATCAGAAACGTATTAAGTTATTTTTGTAGACAATAGTGATCAACAATTGGATTTTACTGTAAAAATAAAGCATCGATAAGCATTCATAAAAACCATAAAAATGTATCATGCGACATAGTCAAATAAAAGCCAGTCAAAACATGTTGGTCAAACCAAATAACAAATAGTATCAAAGAAGCCTAATAAAGCAAGCAAATTGCAAGTTGATGTCGATCACTCATTGTCTCCAAAGGCGTCTACATTCATTGTATCACCCACCAAGAGGTCATCCTTCTCCATGTCAAAGCCTGCATCGGGCAGGTCGGTGTGGTGTGATTCACCTTTACGAGCCTTCCCCTTTTTGTCTTTAAGCATGCGTTGATATAGCTCCACTAAATATTTTGGAGTTCGACACTCGCGAGATCAATTGTTGTCGCATCCACACTTGTGACAGAGTTGCTTATTCTGTGCATTTGAGCTCGATGGTTTATCTTGAGGTGCATTCTTATCAGTTGCACTATGTTGTGCATTGTTGCGACCTCAACCTCGTCCCCTACCACGGCCTCGACCTCAGGTCGATCCGCGTCCCCCTCTCGCCTCATTTTCTTTTCCACATTTACGGCCTCTAAAGTTCCTCCGAGTAGCATGTGCCTCAGGCACAGCTTGTGAGCCAACCGGTCTAGTATTGTAATTTTTCATCAACAATTGGTTGTGCTTTTCTACAACTAAAAGTGCAGAAATGAGCTCGGAGTGTGATTGATACTCTTTGGCCCTGTACTGCTGCTAGAGTACAAGATTACTAGCGTGGAAACTGAAGAGAGTTTTTTCGATTAACTGATCATCAGTTATTGTTTCTTTACACAGCTTAAGCTGAGAAACTATGCGATGTAGGGCGGAGTTGTACTCCGTTACAGACTTGAAATCTTGGAAATGAAGTGTTATCCATTCATGTCTGGCTTCGGGGAGGATCACATCGTGTTGTTGTTGGAATCGATCCTGGAGGGATTTTCACAACGTCGATGAATCTTTTTCAGTGAGGTATTCGTTCTTAAGATCTTTGTGAAGATGATGTCTTAAGAAGATTAGAGCTTGTGCCCTTTGGGCAGGAGTGGATTTCCACCCTTGTGTGGTGGTGTCGGATAAGTCTTTTGAAGCTAGGTGGATTTCAACTTCTAAAGCTCATGTCAAATAATTGTGTCCATCTAGTGCCAGTTCATCAAATTCGCGTTTGGTGATGTTTGACATGTTGTTGCTACAAAGAAAAGAATTAATAAATTTAGATTTATTATTGTTTTGTAGCAATTAAATAATTAGGGCTCAAGATAAAAAAAAATGCAATGACAAAATTAATAATAGGGGGTATTTAATAAAGGATTGGGTGTATGACTTTATGAGACATTTATTAATGGGACTTGAACCCAAAAATAATTATTGGATAAGGCCTTAAAAAAATTTGATGATTTGGGCTTCATAATACCATTATGAATTTTATTAATGAGACATCGGTCCAAAAAATAATTGTAAGGATCCAAATTAATTAGGATCAACTAAATAAAATGCCCAATCAATAAAAAAAAATGGCCCAAGTAAATTTTATTTTATTATTATAAAGGGCATCGGCCCATTCAGATTAATATAGGCAAAAGCCCATTTAGTAAAGGAGAGAATCAGGCCCAAGAGTAAAATCAGATTAGAGGGGCCCAAAACAATTAAAAGAATAATAACCAAATTAAAAAAAAAAAACAGCCCATTACGAGGGAGACCCAAAACTTTTGCTGATTAGGGTTTTAAGTATATGAGATTCAGTTAGAGATGGCAACGGTGCGGATTTGGGACGGGTTTGGCATGTCCCAGGATCCGCACCGCCAAGAATTTTTAGGACCCGAGACATGTTCCGCCCCGTCTTAATTATGAGTTGGACCCGTCCCACCCCGTCTCACGAACCCGACAAGTTTTACCCGACCCGCCTACCCGCCTATTTTTTATTTTATTTTATTTTTATCATACATATAAAATACTTTACATAAAATATAATAAATTTTAAAATATAACATCAATATTCATATGCATAATTCAAACAACTATAAATATGCAAAATAATCTACTTCAAGTTTCAACTTATTAAATCTAAATATTTAAAATCACACATATATTGTTCATTGAAATTAAAATAATAAAAAAATTAATAAGCTCTAATTTGTACAATTTTTCCTCATGACTTTATGCACATATTTAATCTAATAATTTAATGAATATGTTAATTAATAGTCTAATTTTTATATATTACGAGTTCACCTAATACCAGGACCCGTCCTAAACCCGGCGGGTTTTGATCAAACTGGTCCAAACCCATCCCACAATCCGTTTTACCTGGTTTTTACCCGGCCCATACGGGACGGTTTTGTGGCGGGTCCGAGCTTGAACCCGCCTCATTGCCATCGCTGGATTCAGTCAATAGAATCAGATAAGGTGTGGGCGATAAAATCGCGAAAAATCGGGAAGAAGAAAACCGTCGTCGCCGCGCCGGTCATCGTCGCGTCTGGCGTTACAGTGTGCAGCCGCCACTGTTCCCGTCGTGCGGCTATCGGCGTGTCGCTGTCGCTGTCGCTGCCGCTGCATCCGGTATCACTGACGGTCGTGGGCGTCGCATCGCCATCGCCATCGCGTGTCGGTGCGGAAACAGAGTTCGCCGCCGTCGCAGTCGCGCGGCAGGGGCGTCGTTAGCGCCGCTGTCGGCCGTTGCAGGCGCGTCATCGCTGCCGCAAACGGTAGCCGACCGTCGAGCCACTTCAGGGGCCGACGTGGTTGCCAGCGCGATTTGTCGTCGCCACAGGTGGGTTCGAATTCCGATTTCAGTCGGATTGTTCCGATTTCCGATTTCCAGTTTTGGTTTTCAGAATATTGGTATCTGAATTTTCGATTCTGATTTTTAAAACAGTTTTCAGAAATCGATTTTGGTAGAGTTTCTGGAAGAATCGACTTTGATTTCAAATTTTTTTTGATGTTGCTATCGAAACCAAGAATTTGTTTTTCGAAAAAAAATTTGATTCGAAGAGAAAGGGTTTTTGAAATATTACCAGAAAGGTTGATTTTAAAAAAAAAATCAGAAAGCAAATTCTGGGTTTGTTCAAAATACTCAGATATTGGTTTTGCCAAAAATCCCAAAAAAAGGTTTTGATTTCGTAAAAGCAGTAGAAGGGTTTTTGAAAACAGATGCAGGTTTTCGAAAAACTTTTGGATTTCTGGACTGATCGAAAAAGTGAAAAAAAAAATTCCGAATAATTGCTGGGTTACAGTAAATAGAATAGTCGATGGGGGGATCGATTATTGGAATTCAGGTTTTGTTATGCTCATCAATCCAGACGAAGAACAGTGCAGTATAATAAATCCAGAAGGCATGTATACACAGGATATAGCATATATAATGGACAAAGACCAAATATGCAGGCATAGCATATGAAATCATGAGTTCCGTGCAAAAAGGACATGACTGAATCGAGAATATAATATGCAGAATAGATCATATAGGATCATGACAGTAGACATATTAATAATTCTATTTTGCAGATACCATATTATACAAACATATTCATATGCATAAGAAAATTCATATCCATGGTATAATTATAATAAAAATTTCAGATTAATATTAGGATCATAACAAAAATACTCACAATAAATTGCTAAATCAAAAAATTAATAATCTGACTGGTGAGTTCTGAATCCAATCCGTAAAACTGCTGGAGCAATCCTCTCATAAATCCTTATTGCTCGTAGAGACTCGTGTTGATAACGTGTTGTAATCGAGAGAAAAGCGTAAACATAAATAAAGAACACAGAGTTGTTAACACAGTCGTCACAGAGTGACTACGTCGTATAAACTATAATCTGCCGTAAAAGTGTTTACAATATGGAAGCATCTGAAATACAAGGGTGTACGATATATTATATAGAAGTATCTAACTCTAACATCTAAGTCTTGTGGAACTATAATCTAATATTATGTCCATTAATAACATAATATATTATACAATATATTATAACATCAACAACCACCAAATACAACAAAAATACATTTCAATTGCACCAAAAGCCGTCACTATCCACAACTTCCTAAACACAAGCTAGGATTCGATTACCATATCCCCATGAAAAATTTAGTATCGATTTTCAATTTAATTGCATTTTTAAATATTATCCTATTATTACCGCAAAATGAGTAAGTCTCTTGTGCACTGAGAACACCGCGCAATTCAAATTCATTTTAAAAAATTACATAAAATACTAATGAAAACTATTTGTTTAAAATACATTTTTCAGTAATAATACTTGTGACTTTTCAGTAATAAGTGATATAACTTTTTAAGAATACACTTGAGTTGCACGATCCACCTGGTGCATACAAAACTAAGGTTCGAGAAATTATTTATTTATACTATAACATCATCCCTCTGTTAAATAATACTTCCTCCGTTCCACAAGAACTTGCAAAATTTTTTTAAACGTCCCACAAGAACATGCAGACCCAAAAATGAAATCTTTTCGTAAATTCCACCCTCACAATATTTTCATATTTATATAAAATTTCATTATTTTTTCAATTTTTGGGCCCCACATCCAACTAACTTATTTACTTTATTCATAGAATTTTACCCCCCTCCGTCCCAAAAGACATAGCATACTTTCTGTTTTGGTTTGTCCCACAAAAAATTTGAATATCTAAAAGTGGAAAGTATTTATTAAACTCCACTCTTACAATACACATATAATATTCATAAAAATGTATTTTTTATATCTTTTTCTTAAACTGTGTGCCCAAAAGACATCGTAATATCTTGTGGGACAGAGGGAGTAACAAATTATTCCTCGAAGTACTATTTTTTTAACTTCATTCCACCTTTTTTAAATATGTGTGTTTCTCTTCTTGTAAATTTCTTTGGACGGAGGGAGTATGAAAATAATTTTTCCATTATTAGCAGAAGTAACTTTTTTAATAATTAAAATATTTTAATAAATACATTTTTTCAGTAAAATATTGAACTTTCATATTCCCTATATATTTGTTTACCAAGCAAATTTATGTGATATAAAAAAAATTGGAGTCGGATCACTTCCCTTTATTATTTCCTCAATTTCCTCCATTAATATAGATCTTACTTATTATCATGGATTCCATAAATTTATATATTTATTAATTATTTTAATAATGTATATATCCCTATGATAATAAGTGAGATCTATATTAAACGGAGGAAATAGAAGAAATACTAAACGGAAGGATCCGATCTCCAACAAATATTGAGGAAACAATTGGAAGTCTTAATCAAACCTCATTTCAAAGAAGAATAAATACTCACCCCAATCTTCACTATTTTTTTTTTTTACATTCCATAGTGAACTTCACACTAAAAATAAAATAAAACAATTTCACAATACTTTTATTTTAAAACATTTTTTATTGATCCATAAAGTCAATAAAACAATTTTTCTTGAAACTCAGCCCAACAAATATAAAGTTTAATCCGAAACTGAGGAATTATAAATTGTTGATTCGTTTTTTTTTTTAATTCACGAATTTAACTGCTCTGTAACCTTATATTCAGATGGATTCCAAGAGAACTTTTGATGCCTTGAAGAATTCTACTATTCAAGAGCCAAAATTTGGCAATTATATCGAGATTGTTTTGATGTTCTTTGATCTTGTTAAAATGTCAATTCTTTGTCACATTATTTAACTATATTTACTTTGGAATCTCTATTGTTAGATGGAGTTTCTAATCTTTGCATCATTGGTGTACGCTTGTTGGCCTCAATAATATTTCTACCAAGGGAAATTCGGTTTGCCAAATTGCAACACCAACAAATAACTTCTTTATTAAGTCAATTTTAACAGTTTTTGATTAAAATTGTCCAAATTGTAAGTATATTTTTAACAACTCCTATGTGTTTGCTAATTAGAAATAAACTTATAAATTCTCCCGTGCAATACACAATTAGAGTTTTCAATCTCACTAGAACAAGGTGGCTTAGTGGAAGGCATGATCGTAATGATGATAGCGGAATGTCTTGTAGACGAAACGGGACAGACATTTTGAAGCCATGAAGCATAAAACAGCCATGCAAACCACACCATACCGTGCAGCTACAGAGGCAGCACCCTGTTTGGCAGTTACAACGACTGCTATAGAAGAGATGGAGATAACCTGAAGGGCGACCTCAAGCACGCTGAGTCCTTTATATGCCGAGTTGCAGCTGCTACATAATACCGTATGCGTCCGCCATCCAGTACCTGACAAACGAGGGTAGCATAAATGAATGAGATGAATGCAGACCCAGTAAACACTGTATACCAGAGGCAGATCCAAGAATTAGTAGTGGGGTGGGCTGAAAAATAAACGCTTCGACACTTAAACATTAGCAAATTTGATATTAAAATATTAATTTATATAAAATAAAATTAAATACACTAAATACACATTCATCTTTAACAAGTCAAATAATAAAAAAAATATCATAAACAAAATATACTAAATGTATTTTAAAAAATAATTATGTTGAATGATGTGGGTGAAAGCAGTGTTTTCATAACCGGACCGGTGATCAAACCGGACAGGGCACCGGTTCACGATTCAACCGGTCCAACCGGTTGGATCGGCTGTTCAACCGTTAAAATAGTTTATACCTATTTTTTAATATTTTCTATGTTAAATAAAATAAATATTCACTTATAAAATTAAATAAATACACTAGAATCATAAAATAACAACACAAAATACAAAACAGACAAAATAACTCAATTAACGTAGGTTTTCTTTAACTTTTTTTTAATAGTTCACTGTTAAGATTTTTTTTTTTGTAAAAAAAAAAAGTTTAAGACTTTTGATTTGATTAGGATTAAGAAGACAAATAAAAATAAGTAAAAAAAATAAATATTAATACTTTTTTTAAAAAATAGCCGGTTTGACCGGTTCAACCGGTTTTGACCGGTTCTGACCGGTTTTGAGCGGGTTTGACCGGTTTTGACCGGTTCAACCGTAGAAACGGTTTTTTGGGTGAAACCGGACCAGTTCCTGGTTCAACCTGTTGAACCGGCCGGTTCGGTCCGGTTCTGAAAACAGTGGGTGAAAGATTTCAAGAAAACTCTAATCCCAAAATTCCAAAAGATTGCTCTTGTTAATGATGTATAACACATTATGTTTTAAGAATTAAATATAATTAAGCAAAAAAAAAATTGAATTACCTGTAATGAAATACCGCAAGAGAGCGCACACCACACGCATTTACGACTCAAATTACGCTGGAAGAATAGATATTCTATTGCTAAGGTTTGAAAGTTTTATATATATACATTATATTAGGTATTGGGCTAATTGGCCCATTAATAAATTATATTAATTATAATAGGAATAGAGGCCCATTAGTAAATCATAATTATATATTTACTGAGCACTAAGTAATTCTAATATATACTAGCATTTAAACCCAAATTCATTCCTATGTCCAAGATCAAGTTGAAAAGTGGGCTGACTAGCAATTAATTAAATTTAAGATAGTTGGGCTGGGAATATTAATGGTATGTATATAAATGTAGAGGTAATTTTGGGCTTATGTATACTAGATAGCACAAGCAAGGAATACATTAGAAAGAAATTGTATTAATAATTACTCAAATTGATGGCAAAATCGAAGATAAACGCTTAAGATGAATATTGGATATTTATGGTGGCAAAATCGAACAACTTGCCCCACGTAAGACTAGAATGACTGAAGGGAGTGTTGGTATGGTTCATGATTTTTCAAAGAGAATGCCAACAGAAATGAATATGAGATATTTATGGTGGTTAATGAGAAGTAAGATCATCAATTTACGAGACTCAAAATAGGTTAATCATTACCCAATTTTGATTAACTACCTCCTCCTATCTAATCGTTTCTCCACAATCATTTAACTGTTTCTCTACCGACAGTCATTTCTTTGGCTCAGCTTATTCCAAAATTACACAAACAACGTGACCATGATTCTCAATGTTTGAATAATTTGGACCGAATGCTCTTCTCTGTTGTTGCTGTCAAGAAGATAAGCATGCATGCTTCTTTTCTATCACGTAATACATTATGCAAATAGGTCTTGCATGTGACCGTCTCACATATTAGACGTGAAACTTTTGCAGGTTTTCATAATACTTCTCCAAAATCCAATTTCAAAATCATAAAAAAGAATCTCCAAAGTAACAGGTCTAATGCGAATATTTTTGTGTACATCATGCGTTCGCGAGTTGGCATTTGCTTGTGAATCAGTGAGAAGTCTACAGTAAGCTGAAGAAACAACGAGATCATTGGAGTTTATTTGATTTACCCATCAAGTGGCTGTTCTCTAGGAGGAGTACGTGGGAGTTCTCCGCTGTATTTATTCCTCCAGTCAACTTGCGTGCCACCATACTTGTTTAACCACCTTCTGTAGGCTACAATGATGGCGTCTGACTTTGTTGGAACAAAGCAAGCTTTATGCCAATTTAGCAGGCCGGCTTCCTTCAGCTTGCGTTCCTAATGGAGTAGATATCATTACTTTATGCCAATCGTGGATACATATCATTCTCAACTGTGGTATGTTGTCAAAGAATATAATAATTTCGTATTGATTAGGACAGCCAAAGGTGATTGTTTGCAATGCAGATTTTCACAACTACATAACATGGTTTACACAAAAATCATAGTGTTTCTTGTGAGGTAAATTAAGTGGAAGCTAGGAAATAAAGGGCAAGATATTGAGTATCAAGAATAGGGCATTAATTTACAGACATTTAGAATTGTTCAGCAGATAAGTCTTGAGCTTACCTCCACATGAAGAAGATAGAGATCTGAATCTATAACCAAGTTCGGTCCAATATGAAGTATCCAACGAGGAAAGATTCGATCTATCCAGAGTGCAAAGTTTGTAGGAAATGCATAGATCAATCTGCTTTTACCCAGGCTGACTGGAATACAGAAGAAAATAGGAGAAGATTTCTTCTTGGGTGGTACAGGTGCTAATATCTCCTGCATGATAAGATACGCATAAGGCGCGAAAAATTACAGAGAAACAACATAGAGAAGTATAATAATACAATGCAACATTACTAGATGGAAAGGGACATAGTATAGGCAAGGAGGAATGAAGTAGCTTTCCCCGAAAACGTGCTTTGTAGTGAATCCATTTTTATCTAGTTTTGTAACACTTAAATTGAGTGGACTGCCCCCTTCCCGATCAGACTTCACAGTGCATAAGACTGTTCGTTAGGTTTAGCCAGGTAGAATTCATACAAAATAATATGAAATAGATTTACTTATCATTCTGGCGTTTTGGCAGTGCTCATTATGCCATAATGGGCATATGGAACATGAGCAGGGTCCATAAGATTTTCAATAAGAACTTCACACCTAACAAAATCATTATAGCAACAACATAAGCACGAACTCAAATCGAAATAACGAGCAATCCTTTCTCTAGTTGCCATTATAAAACAGACAATAAAATTTGCTCTTATAACTACTGCATATTCCAAAATGAAGAACGTTAGCGTACCCGTATGGTATGTCCCTGGTTATTATCATCTTGGTAAATGATGGATCATCAAGTTCTGGGATACATTGAGGCTTTTTCTTTGAGAATATGTCCTTATACTGTGGATCCAAATTCGGCCAAAACCAAACAATGCCATTTTGGACACAATTAGGATAAGCAGCCACACACGCTCTTTTGGAAGTGTGAATCTGCACAATTTATAAATATAAAGGTATACAACAGAAAAAATTCATGTGCCAAAGTATTCAGTAACAGGGCTTCAAATGTCCAAGCACCCACAAATGATTGCTCACACATGTAGAGGACAAGTAAATCTATCAAGAACATTTCAAATTTAAGAGTAACAAAGCTTCAAATTATTCTAAAAAAATTACCATGAGGATACCTATATTTGTTTCAATTGCTATGTCCACCAAACAGGATCATGCCTACTCAATACACTATTTGTTGTAAGCTATGACTGATAAGAACTCATGTCTAAAATGACAACATTTTCAGCCTCAGCTAAGAATGTAACTACTCCATTTCACACCAATAGCCAGAGAACACCCTATTCTCACTCTAACATCATAGTATTTCAGTTCTTTTTAGTCAGTTAATATCATTCGTTCAAGCTAAAAGTTGAATAATGCATCAAAACTATGGCATTAGATCGACATTTTTCCGTACCGGAGGGCCGTCACCAAAGCACCAACCATGGTAAACACACTGCAATCTGCCCCATTGGTCAATCCTTCCTTCAGACAGGGGAGCCAATCTGTGAGGGCAACTATCATCAAACACCTTCCATGCATTCTCATTCCTGTCCCACCATACCACCACATCAATTCCCAACACTTTCTTCGCGTGCGGCCTCCTCTTGTCAAGATCACACACTGCCGCCACTGGGTACCACTGCGAATACCAATCGAATTCCTCCTCTGGTACAATTTCTTCTTCGGGCGGCACAGATCCCTCGATTGATGCGACAGTTGGAGAAATTGCAGCGAGAGCCCTGAAATCCGATTTCTTGCGGTGAATTGTTGGAATTTGTCGGGAAAATGGAATTCGCAAAGTGGGGTTTTCTGAACGGGATTTCTCGTTGAGATGAGTGGGCACTGAAATGAACGAACAGAGGAAGCTGTGAGAGCTTCCATGGCTGACAGTTAATTTGTTTTGGAGGGAATATTCAAAATTGAATTATTGACATGAAACTTCCATTATATACCTAAATCGGAGTACTAAATCAAAGTTGGCAAAAATAAATTTAAAAAAAATTAAAATTCGATGATAACCAAGACATACAATATAATAATTAATTATTAAAAAAATCAATATAAATGGATTAATATATTTAATTAACAATAATATATTCACCCACTCATAGTATGTTAGGAAATTAGTTAATCGACTTATAATTTGATTTCAGATAAAATTTTGAGTTTTCATCTTATTCTAAAATGGCACATTTTTTTTCAATCAATAATTTGATTACATGATATTTTAAAAGAATTACTACCTCAATCTCATCGCCACCCCTTTCCCGATTCACCCGCGGCCAACACATGAGGAATGCGCCTCCGTACGGGATGGCCTTTTGTCCCTCCACGATTTCCTCAGGAATTCCTCAAATACCGCGATGTCGTGATCTAGGTGATCTACCTAGGGTTCTTCAATTCTTCTAGGGTTTCTTGTGAAATCCTCTGTTTCTTTGTTCTGCTTTTTTATTTTAGGCTTTATTTGTGATCATGTCGGACACGCTGCATCCGGATTTCATAAAGGATCGCTTATCTGAATTTTTGCACGCCTCTCGTGATGGCAAGGAATTTGTGGACGAAAACCCTAGTGACTCCTCTTCAGCAACTTCTCATGCTCCGCCAAATCCGGATCGTGATGTGATTAAGGCTATGGATTCCTTCTTTCCAGGGTTCTACCAATTCGTATACTGTTTCTCTAAGTGTAATTCCATGGCGATAACTCCAGGAACTGCTGAATGCGAGGACGCCTTAGGCGATCCAAGGCTTCTTTCACGGGATGCCAGGAAGCCTCCTCTGAATCCCGCCAAATCCGCTTCTTTGTAGGGCAACGGGGTTGTGAATACGCAGGCTAATACTGGGGCTTTCTCTACGACGCCGGATCGCTTCTCGGCCTCCTTGACGGATGTTGATCCGGCTTCCTTTGCACTTCGTAACAGCCTTCCAGACCCTTCTCCTAAGTCTACGAGTAACCTGGATGCGGATTTTGGGCCTCGACTGAATATACAATTAGGTTTGAAGCATCAACCTGTTGATGATTCTCAGCACGGCGAGACAAGATCGTTTGCACAGGTGGTTATGGGGGGTACTGCTGGGACGTCTCCTGGGAACGTTCGTCCCTCGGGCTCGACTCCAGTTTCTAAACCGATTAGACAGGGAGAGTTTTACATTGCAGAGGTGGATGAATTGGTGTATCAGCAAAGTGTAAGGAATTTTGATAATGCACTTATTGGTCGCATGTTCACTCAACCGGGGAAACTGATGTTGACTCGATTGGCTCTTTTGGATGCACGAAAGGGCGCCTGGTGTTTATCTTCAGATTTGAAGCTAATCCCTTTGGGGAAAGGTTATTTTACGGTACTCTTTGGTTCGGAGGCGGATAAGAATAGGGTGGGTAAACGTCGTAGTTGGCAACTTGAGTCAGGACATTTTTAGCTGCAAAATTGGGTCCTGGATTTCAATCCTAACAAGATCAATACTTCTTTTGTCCAGGTCTGGGTACATTTTATGGAACTGCCAATTGTGGCATCCGAAGATTTTGGAATCGCTTGCTGCTGTTGTAGGAAATTTAATCCGGGTAGATTGAAATACTGTGGAACGCACAATGGGCCACTATGCGCGTATGCTTATTGAGGTGGATTTGAAAAATAATTTGGAGAAACAGATTATGTACAAGAGAGCTAACCAATTTGCTTTCACTACGTTACACTATGAAAATCTTCCGGAGTTTTGTAGGGAGTGTAATATAGTGGGACATTCGACTACCAAATGCTCTAAATTTGGGCAGGTTAAGACGAGCTCGGAGAGGAGAGAAAGATTTCATAGTAGGCAAAAAAGACGGAGTTCTCCGATGCATGTACCAGATTATGAGGTTAACGAGCAAGCTGTTCAAGCTGGTTTGGACAATGTGGCGGCATGATCAGCTGGAGGTGAGGGTATTTCTTTGACTACTCCTCAGATGGAGGAGGATTTGTGTTTGGCTCTGGTTCCTCTTAACTCTGAATCTTCTGCTCCTGTTGCCACAGATGAGGAAATGGGCTGGGAGGAAGTCCGGACATCTCGATCTCGAACAAAAGTTCAATTTCCAGATGTTTCTATACCTACAGATGTTTCTATTAAAAAGGCACTTCGCCCACGCCCCAACTCATAGGGTTCCGCATGGAATGTCTGGGGAGCACCCGTTTACTGCTACGGGGCTGCCCCCTGGGTCCCATGGGTTGGACAATGAGCAGCAGGGGTGCAGTGAGAATCGTCGTCCTTTTTCACAGCGCGACTGAGAGGTTTCTGCAATTGGCGTGCAACAAAATGACACTTCTAAGTTCGTGATTGATAATCTGGCTCCTAAATTAAAAGAGATGGCTTTAGTTGCACGTCGGAGCTGGGCAGACCAATTGAAGGAGGATGATATGTTTTCACAGCTGCCGAAGCACGGCTCGACTTTGGATCGATGATTGTGTTGTCCTGGAATATTCAAGGGCTTGGAAACGATCAAATGAGGGGTTGGCTAGGCCCCATATTTTATTTCTTGTTTTCTTTATGATGATATGAATACGGAATACTTTAGGACTTAGCCGTATATGGGTTTGTACGTTGGGATAGTTTTAGGATTTTTTCTGGCTTTGTATTCTGAGCCTTTCTCATGGAAGTATGATTGGATGGTTGCACTCTCTTTCTCTCAGTCCGGTTTGTCCATAAGGGTGGTTTACGACGAGGTTTTTAATGAGGCCTATTCAATCATTCCTTGACACTTCCGTTACCCAGGTTGTGGGTTTCACATTCTTTTTTTTCCTTTTTCAATATAATGCCCTTATTTGTCAATAATTTGATTACACACAATAATTTCAAAATTAAACAACTACACGAAATTAATAATGACGTTTTGGAATCAATTAATAAACTACTCCTAAACAATTTACACAACTATAAAACAAAAAATCTGTACTAATATATAAGGAGATTTTAATTAAACATAAGAATAGTGTCAATTCAGTATTTGGAACATGATAAAATTATTAAAAACATAATATTGATTTTTCATTTTTTAATTTTTAAATAAAATTCATAAATGGGCTAATCAATTTAGAATTAGAGATTTGAAAGTATATTCTCAAATTAATTGAGTGAAAAAATTATTAGTGATTTAGCATATGTACTATGCAATATATTCGTGTCAACAATGACAATAAAAATATAAAAAACTGTGATGTAATTTCTATCACAAGTTCAACTATTTAATGCAAAAATAAAATTTCACCAACTAATGTTATGTTTGAGGAATTTAGGAAATTAGCCAAATCAACAATTAATCGATTAAATTAGCCAAATCAACAATTAAGACTTCCAACATGTTATAAAACCAAATACTATATACTATGTTTTAAAAAGCGGAAGCGGACGTTGAACCGGACACCTTAAAAATTTTGGTCGGACCGGGTTCGATCGGTCGGACCGTTAATAAAGCGGTTGAGCCGATATGATGTCATAATTATATAAATATATATTTAATATTAAAATAAATCTACCACATAATTTTTTTTTTTAATTAATAAAAAAGTTGGGCCAAAAAAAAAATGGATTAGTAAATAAATGAGAAAGTTGGGCCCAAATTTCATTAATGGCCCATGAGACCTATATCTAAACCTAAAATTTCAGAAACCCACTTATCCACATTGTAGTCTTGTTCTCTTCCTCTGCTGATTTTCAGCGGCTCCTCCACCTCAACCTCCCATCTATTATACTCTTGTAGTCTTGTTCTCTTCTTCCACGATTTTCAGCGGCGCTGCCTCCTCCATCTCAACCACCGCCTCCCATCTATTATAC
This sequence comes from Prunella vulgaris, assembly GCA_026898435.1. Lineage (NCBI taxonomy): Eukaryota > Viridiplantae > Streptophyta > Magnoliopsida > Lamiales > Lamiaceae > Prunella > Prunella vulgaris. The sequence goes on along the minus strand of JAPKLY010000492.1, from coordinate 309,227 downwards.
TCTTGTAGTCTTGTTCTCTTCTTCCATGATTTTCAGCGGCCAGGCATCGCCGGAGGAAACGCGCCGCCGCTGCTGGAGAAAACGTGCCGCCGCCGCTGCTGGAGGGAACGCAGCCGCAGCCGCCACCGCTGCTGCGAAATAGTCCTTCAAACTTTTTTTTTTTAAACTTAAGTCCTAGCCGCCGGTTCGACCCGTTTTTTTCCGTTTTTGACCGGTTCTCGAGCGGTTCATTAGTTGGGCGGTCCAACGCTTTAGAGCCGTACGTTGCCTATCCCGGTTCGCGGTTCGACCGGTCGGACCGGCCGGTCGGACCGGATTTTTAAAACATAGACTATATATCTTAAAAGGACGCCTTTTGTCTCAAAAACTGTCTTTTCATCAAGATGTATAATTCACTAAATCCCTTAGTTCCGCATGTGTAAGACTTTATGTGATTTTATATGTTCATATGTTTTGCATGCAAATCCTATTGTTGGGTGTACAACTATTTGATTTAATTACAATTGAATCATGATATTAGTTATAGGCTTAAATTTATATTTAGCTTAAAACCCGAATAGATCCATGTTTAATTCCCCAACAACTGGTATCAGAGCCAGTTTCGGGCTCTATACATTAAATTGTAATTTAAGTGTTTAATATTAAATTTGAAAATTGGATAGTAGAATTGCTAGATCTTTTTTTTGCAGGTATCCAATTGTCATGGTATTTAATATTTTTTATGCATGCATGTATGATGATGCGGTTTTAAAATTCGATTCGTTCGGATCGTTTTTCCCGTGAGAAAATCCACGGGTATACTAGAATATTTTTTTGTAATAGACTAGCCTAGACGATAGGTTTATTTATTTTTCATAAATAAATTGTACAACCAATATCGAAGACGAAGAACGGAGATTTAAAAGCCCAGAGACAAAGTTGTTGTAATTTTGTTGTGGTCGAGTGGGAGCTTAATCGAGACGGACGATAAAGCTTGAAGACGAACGGTGATTATGATATCTCGTAGTCAAAACGAGAAATTAAACCATGACAATTGGATATAATGGGCCAATTTATTTAATTTGTTTTGATGCATACTTTATTTATTTAATTTGATTAAATATTTGATTGCATGAATATCGTGATGAAAATTCTCAACTCCGAAAATTACTAAGTATGTTATAAATATAATTCTGTATTTTATTCTAGATAATAAAATTGAATTATTTGGCCTCCATGATTTATTTGTTTGTGAAGTCTTTTAGCTACGCATTGGCAAGATCCTTTCTCCCTATCGGATAGGCCAAAAGATAAATTCACATGAACAAATTCCCAAAAGGATGATTGTGGATTATTATTAGTGGCGGTATTGACCCTCACATCGAATGGCTTATTCAAAACGAAGTAGTAATCCTGCATTTAATCATAGTTAATACTTAGGTATAAAATTGACATTTTATTACTCCCCATCGGAGTCCCTACCGGTTTTATATGGTCAAGTGGGAGTCGACTATTAATTTTTTTGAAATTAAAAGTTTTTAACTGTTCTTGTTTGTAACTTGCTTAAATGTGTTTGCATAAACGTCCATACTCATCGTGGCTTATGTGAACTGTTTTAAGATGTCGGCCGATTAATGCTATTTTTTTTAGATTTTTATATAAAGCATGATCGAAATTTGTGATAATCTTTGCGAATTGATGTAATGTATGTTTTATTTCATATCAGCATGTCGTCTCCTTTTAATCTACTGTTTACAATACTTTAAGATAACAAATTGGAAGGTGAAAACTATGTTTATTAGAAACATCATTTATTTATTGTCCTTACCACACAACAACATAAGTGGGTTCTTGACACACCAAAGCCCCCTACGCCTACGGATGATACAGATAACGCCGAAAGGGAATATCATAGGGAGTGGATGAAATCTGATTAAATGGCTAGGTGTACCATCTTTGCTTCAATGTCAGATGTGTTGCAACACCAACACCAAGAAATGGAATCCGCTTCTGATATGATGTTAAACCTTAAGGAAATGTTCGCTCATCAGAATCGTATGACTAGGCAAATCACCATGCGAGACATGTTATCGCTGAAAATGGTGGAGGAAACGCCCGTAAGGGATCACGTTCTCAAAATGATGGGCTACCTCAACAAGTTAGAGGTACTTGGAGCGGAATATGTTGCGGAAACGCAAGTTGATTTCGTTCTCCATTCTCTACCAAAAAGCTTTGAGCAGTTCCAGTTGAACTATATGATGAATAATCAAGAGTTCGCGTTGGCACAACTCTTGCAAGCTTTAGTATCGACGGAGACACTCATGGGACACCAAACTCAAGTCTTGGTGGAAAGCGGTTCGACTTCTTCCGCACAGAAAGCTGGGAAGAAGAAGAAAAAGACAAAAGACTCGAACCAAGCTAAGAGTAAGGTAACCAATGAGGGAGGGGTCAAGAAAGCTACTAAAGGGAAGTGTTTCAACTGCAATGAGAAATGACATTGGAGGACGGCCTGTCCCAAGCCAAAGAAGGTCGGGAAGAAAGGTAATTCTCATGCACTTGTTGTTGAAACTTGTTTAGCGGCGTACGCTTCCCATTCGTGGGTAGTGGATACGGGAGCCACTGATCATGTATGTTTCACTTTACAGGGGTTCCAGAAAACCCGTCAACTTAGTGCGAATGAGATCCTCATCACATTGGGCGATGCTACGAGGGTAGCGACTGTCGCAGTGAGAGACGTGCACCTATTTTTTGAAGATAGAGTTTTAATTTTAAAAGATGTTCTTTAAGTTCCCAGTTTTAGAAAGAATTTAATTTCAGTTTCTAAATTGTACGTTGATGGATACTCAGTTTACTTTTAATAATATGGTTATTTTTCGAAACGATGAGTTCATCTGTTCGGGAACATTAGTGAATAATCTTTATACTATTAAAAGTGCACACCACACGCAAAATGCTTCATATAACACATCGACTATTTCTAAGAAAAGAAATTTTTCTTCAACCGTGAACGAAACACTTCTATTGCATCTAAGACTTGGTCATATTAATCTAAAGAGAATTCAAAGGTTGGTGGCGGATGGCTCATTGGAGTCTCTCCATGTTGAGCCATTTCCAAGTGTGAATCTTGTTTAGAGGGGAAAATGACTAAGAGGGCCTTCGGGGCCAAAGGGAATAGAGCTAGTGAAGTGTTGGAAATCGTTCACACTGACGTATGTGGGCTAATGTCGATTCAAGCTAGAGGAGGTTTTGAGTATTTTGTAACTTTTACGGACGATTTCTCAAGATATGAGTACATTTACCTTATGTGGCACAAATTGGAAACCTTTGATAAATTCAAAGCGTTCAAAGCCGAGGCCGAGAAACATAGGGGAAAGAGTATCAAGTTCCTACGATCGGATCGTGGGGGCGAATACCTCAGCAATGAATTTTTGACCTACTTGTCAAGGGAAGAGATTATATCCCAATTGACCGCACCCGGTACCCCTCAACAAAATGGGGTTGCGGAACGAAGAAATAGAACTATTTTAGAAATGATCAGATCCATGATGAGTTATTCGGAGTTACCCAAGTCGTTTTGATAGGTCCAGGCTATCCTTATTAAAGATTGATATTCTGGAAACTATATGTTAAAACAAAGGTCACTGAGACAAGTCAAAATTTTACCTCATAATTATTGTGCTTAGTATTAAAATTTCAGTTTTAGTCCTTTAACTAAGGTATTTTAGGAAACGATAAAGTTTTGTTTGAAAATTTCCAAAATTCACATGTGATACTTGCCATGTAGTAGGAAGTCTTAGAATAATCGTATTTATGATTTTTAAGATGAGTTTGAAATTTCAAGTTTTTAAATCTCAGTCCTTTAAGTTATAGACAATCCTTTTATTTAAAATTTAAATTGGATAATATTTAAGAAAATTCAAAATTGTTTTCTAGCAGTACATTTAAATAAAAAATTAGTGTTTAAAGATTTAGTTAAGAGTTCATGCTCTAATTGAGACGTTTTCAAAAGATAAAGTCCTTATTTTTCCGCTGCGATAGAATTAGAAAATTTGGGCGTGACAATAGTATTTATAAATTTGGAAAGTATAAAATTCAAATTTATACATGTTTTTCTTATTTTAAGTCGTAACTATTATTATTTACATCCTCTTATTATTTTATTTATCTCATTTTCAATCATAGTAAGCAAATTTAATTAACACATTAATATTCAATTTATAAACTCTCAAAAATATTATTTCCGCTAATCCATACTAACTTTAATTAATAAAATTATTAAGTTCAAATTCAATATGGTCCTATGAATTTTTATTCAGAAAATAGGACCTAATCTATAATGGTTGACATTAGATTTTTCTTTATTGATTCAAAATAAGTATCATTTTAGAGGTTGAATTTTATTTTAAAGCACATGTTGTTTTAGCTATTTTCTAATTTTTCCTAATTTACCCTAAACTCTAATTCAAAATATAATTCATCATTTACGGTTATATTAAAATATAACCGACTTTTTAGGAGCTACTTAAATATAATTGATAATTTAGAGATACAAATATGTGGTATATATTTTAAAATTAAATGAATTAATCTTAGTTTAATACAAATATTTTAAAGAGATACTTATTTTTAAATTGAGGCAATATTTAATTGTGTTTGTCAAATAATGCAACAACGTTTATTGTTAATGAATACATTCTTTGGAAATCAATTTTAAATTTGCATCCTCATTTCTCATCCAACTTTCTAATTTTAATTTGTAATTATTGTTGTTTCTATCATCTTATAATTATCTTTTGCCGTATTTGGAATCATCGTCTAAAGGTTTAATTAATTCTTTATTACCACGTTTATTATTAGTTCCCTAATATATTATTTTCTCTGATCCAAACTTAAGCCAGTTAATAAATTCTTATAATATGATAAAAATAATAAAAACATTTAATAAAAGTAAGTCTTTTATAAACCAAGTGCAACTCAAGAGCATTTTTATACAATATATTGGGACTTTTTTCAAACCTCATGAGTGACAAGGTGCATCTGAAATATATAAGTCACTAACTTTAATAAAATATTAATTATATTATTCTTTTCTTCATAAATAATATAGTTGGAATTCACCTCAAATTTTTTACATTTAGAAATTTGTACTTACTACTAATATATAATGTTATATTTTAGACGAAATTCATTTATATGTATAAATTAAAAAATATATAAAAGAGAATATAGTAAAAAAATTAACACCAGAAAAGCAAGCTCCGCTTTCGTTCATCACACAAATTCAATAAATAATTAAGAATGTCAAAGGGGTGAGGACGATACCAAAACCAACCCCGCTACTCCATTTTGCGCAAAGTGAATAGGAAAAAAATATCCCTATTCCTCAAGAATTCTCCATTCTGCATGCTCCCATTTCATTCATACACTGTTGCAGTCAATATTCACTAAACCGATGCCATTAATTAATTAATTTAATTTTTTAAGTCTTTTGTTGTGATTATAAGAGTGAAGTGAAGATGGATTGTTTAGTCTGAAAAATGGGGATATGATCCGCGTCCGCATTCTATGATAAATAATTATTTAATATTATAATTTCTAAAATATATTAACAATAAATTATTTGAACAATACAGGAAACTAGGAAGGGATATAATCTCCGCCCTCATCTGAAAATAATATCGGGCATTATCGACCATATTCAGAACAAAACTCTGTACAGATTGGGACTCGTCGGCTAATTATTAGGTGTGTAGATAATTATGAATTAAAAAAAAGCAAACCATAATAATTGCATGCATTAATTACTTTGCCAAAGTGAGACCTAGAAGTTCTATAAATTGACAAGGAAAGATGTGAAAAATACGTATGACACAAAACAAAATTTGAGATTGAAAGGGTTGTAGCATCCTAGACTACTTGTTCTTCCTCACAAGACAATTGTGAATGTATAAGTCCAACCCTCTATACAGAAAATGAAAATCAAATGTTCTTGTAGCGTTTTAATTTTATTTTCATCCCAATGTTTGACTATACATTCACATTTGTTTAGTGGGTAAGATCACTCAGACGGCTAAAGAAGGTTCGACGGAAGAGGTTTATATATTCAAACCAAAACTCTTGATTAATTTTATATTTCTCCTCATTTCATTTCATATTTTTCTATTTTACTTAACAATGTTTTTTTTTTTTTTTAGAATTTGATGTACCCTAAAGTCTAAATGATGCAAAAGCTCATAGATTAATGAGAGCCCAAAAAAAGATGAGGATTCAACAAGATAAGACGATCATAAGCACTCTTCATTTAAAGTTTTAGACAAGAAATCATTGATTTCTCAAAAGTGGGACCCCTAAAATCAACCAGTCCCGCCACGTCCACAATATATCTTAATCGGTGATAGGGGACAGGGATTAACAGATATCTATATGTATTCCCCCTGCACCCCCTCCCCGTGTATTTTTTTGTAATATTAATTGTTGATATAAATAAATGTGCTTTTAAGATTGTATTTCCCAAATAAAAATTACATAATTGGAACTTTGAAGTTTTTTTATTTTTAAAATTTTTGCGTTCAATTCAATAACTTCTCTCGATTTCAATTTTTTTTTTTTGAAAGCTAAAGAACTCTTTTTTTGAAAAATGCAAGAATTAGTAGATAGGTTTTGGACAAACGATGGAGAAAGAATAAGTATCCTATTAGAGTTACTTAATGTCATATAAGATTTATCTAAATTATTTTAAGTTGGACTTTTCTACGGTCAGGAAGGGATTTTGTCCTTCCTGACGTCAGTAAACCAATGAAATGTCGACAAATAATATTAAATCGTCCTGGGCGATATAGTTTCGCCCAGGACAAAAAAAATAAATTTAATAAATAAAATATAGAAAATTACTAATATATCCTTTTGTAATTTAAAAAATTAAAAAATCTATTCTTAATTTTAAAAATTATAAAACTCTTTTTAAACATATTTTATATCAAAAAATATGTATTTTTAAATTAAATTAAAATTATTTTTCTCAAACATTCATAAAAAAATTCAATTGGACACTAATTCCCAAAGTTCAATTTTAACGTATTAACGGATGGAACAATTTTGTGAACCAGAAGAGGTAGCCAGTGGCAGGGGATTCCATCGTCTTTTTTAGCGAGGTTACGGGAATCTATGCTTATGGAGGGCTTTTATTTTTAGGGGGTAACGGGAATCTATGCATACGGAGGGCTTTGAATATGAATTCCTTCCCATCTGAATTCCACCCCGTTCCAATTACTCGCGCTTTCAAATTTCGTGGCACACTAATTGTCTTCTCCTATCTCTCTCCATCGCGAAAATTGCTTTTCAAATCATCCGAAGCTTAAATTTAAAAAATTGTTAAATTTCGTAGTCTCCAGCGGCTTCGCGGTACGGATTTTCGACGCCGTTTTGCACTTTCAAATTTGATCGTTATTCTCTTTCTGTTTCGATTTAGGTATTTTTACTTAACTAATTGGATTCGATGCGATGTTAATCTGCATAGCATTTTGTTTAATCTCTGTTAGGTTGGATCTGAAGAAGAGAAAATTCATTTTGCTTTAAATCCAGCTGTGTTTTGAAATTTTCTTCTAGCCCTGTTGATTACAAATCTTAATTTTTGGTGTTAGTGTTCATCTGGGTCAAACTTTGAGCTTTCGTAATTGACACTTCATGTTTTCCCCAATTTGAAACGTGTGTGGAATACTTTTGATATCAGATAAAGCTGAGCTTTTCGTTTTATAGTATTAGTATTTTATCCTCTTTGATTCCTTAATGCAGGTACATTCATTCATCGCCAGTCACCTGCTTACTTCAAAGTCATTGTATTCTCCCAAGCAATTCGTGGGGTAGAGTTTTGACGAGCTAGCTTCAAAGTGGAAGCTGCTCAGAATAATTTCCCTCATAGTGGATCTGACTTATCATTTGAACTAGGCGTTACAACGTCATGATGGATGTCGTTCAATAGCATCACTATCTCCTATATCTCGCTCTAGCTGTATTCAACATTGCATTTATCTATGAGAGAGTGCGTTATTGGAGCATTCATTAACCTTTTTGGCAGCATTGCCATCAACTTTGGGACTAACCTTCTTAAATTAGGTCACAACGAGGTACATCAGGCCCTCCATTTTTCTATTTAAACTGCCTGCTCGTATTTGTGTCTTGAATTCGCGTTCATTTTGCTGAAAAGATTTCTGGGAGTAAGTTATATTCTTTATTTCCATTAAATTATGTTCTCTTCCATGTAGACAAATTCATAGTGATTTTTAACTCTTCAAACACTGTCAAGGAAAACACATTATTGTGTTATTTTATTCATCAAAGTTGCGGATGCCTTGGTGGATTGCATGCCGCTCACCTTCATGCGCTTGCATGAGTGGCATATGATGGCAGTTGTGATGCACATATCATCTCTGATTGCTGGATATAGGCATAACTACTAATAATGTGCACAGTCGTATCTTGTTTCTTATCCTGTCCCTAAATTCTATTCTTCCGTCGATAACTTCAAAAAATCTACGTTAGTACTTTACCCGTCTCAGCTCAATGTCATTCAATATCAATTTTCTTTTACAATTTTATAATTACTAATTGTGCATCAGGCAGTATTGATCTTGTTTAATCTTATTTGGTGTGTATAATTTTAGCAAATCCTCTAGTAAATTATTTGACCGCGCAACCTAGATGATAGTTAAGGTTGGTTGCTGACAGCTAGCGCAATACTGATTTTTAGCATACCCATGTTGGTGATTAGAACAACATGTTTGAGATCAGCATTATCAAATACAGAGACAAGGCGTCAGGCTACTCGTTTTTTCCCATTTACTTTTCTCTGAATGGGAGGTTTCGTGGATATGACATTTAGTAAAGGACTGATGCAATAAATGTGATGTGATAAATGGGAATTTCATCTAACAAAGAATAGGTTTAAGATAACAGGCTAGAAGCCATTTACTTTTCCCTGAAAGGGAGCTTTTGCGGCTATGCCACTTAATTAAAAGGTTGATGCTACAAATGGAATGTGAATGTTTGGAAAAAAATTTCATTCATCAAAGTATAAAAGAAAACAATAACTCTCTCATCTTAGAGCTGTAAGTCAGCTAAATGGCCTACCAGGCACATACTCTTGAATCCACAGTTATGAGAAGAAAACAAGAGGCTAAGAGGCCTGATTCTTAATGGTTGCTTGGTTCATTGAGTATTTATGTGCTAAATATATTTGCATGTTAGATTAAGTTGTATTAAGTGGTTTGTTAATTGATGTATTCCGTCTAAATTTTTTTGATTCAAGACTTGATTACCCATGAACTAGTCATGTTTTCGTAATATTCAGGTATCTAATTGTGTGCTTGCAATTTTCATCTGGAATTCGGCATGGGGACATTAGACCAGAAAATGTTATCTGTGTGAAACCAGGCTTGAGGCAACCTTATTGCATCCTTATTGGTTGGGGACATGCTGTTTTGCAAGAGATCGTCCAGTACTATATCTTTCAATTATCTTCTACTTCTGCTCTTCAGGAGGGGAATTTGTGCCCTGCTTCTGATGCTGAGAGCCTAGTATACATGCTATGTTTTTGTTCTGGTGGGGATTTACATGTCCTGGATTCAGTTGAAGGAGCACTACAATGGAGAGAAACCTCCTGGTCGAGGAGGCTGATCAACAACAGCTCGGTGACATTTCAGCTGTGCTCAAAGCATTTGCAGATTATGTTGACAGCCTATGTGGAACACCCTATCCTGTAGACTATGATTTAATTTTGTCGGATGTTTTAGTGCTGGCTTAAGAAATTGAATTTGTGCTGGCTTAAGCAACTAATTTCTGGCTGATGAAATGTTTTGTTGTTTAGATACACCTTTATTTCATTACTTTCATTATGGAGATGCATGTACTGCTATCTCTGTGAATTATGATTTTGATGCTCATATTCCTGTTGCATTATGAGTATTACCATATCTTCCTGCTCAATTATGTTTTTTGATATGGAAGTTTTCAGTTGTGTAGTATGCAATGAGTTGACTTGAGCCAAAATATAATCTGTCAAGGCTCATTTCAACTTATTTTCAAGAGTGGTGAATCAATTGTTGAAGTTGTTGCGGGTTTGACTGCTATCATCGTCGTTCACAAGGGTAGTAATTCTTTTGCAACTTATTTTCAGAGTATTTGTGTGAATAAATTTGCTGTTGGATTTGGTCCGATTTTGGCTAAGTTTAAGTCGAATAATATTAAGTATTCAATTAGGGCTTTTCGTGTTGGTGGGTTTGTGGGATATGTTGAAGCTTTCTGTATAACACAAAAACCGTAAGTCCTGAGGCCTGAGGAAAAATATTTTCAATGAGACAGAAAATACAAGAGCAAATTTCTATACTAGTGACGGAAATACTTCCAACATTAGATTTTTGAGGTTATTTTAAATCAAGAAGAGAGACACTTAAATCCATACACTAAAAATGATAGTTCGTACAGTGCTTTCCTGCACTCTTCCTTGTTAAACCAGAGAGGGGCGATATAAAATCCATATGTAGCAATTTCTTAGGTGGTGACTTCTTTTTCGGGCCTGATACTTCTACAATTGTCTCCTTGTTTAGAAACTAACGTCTTTTCCTCCTCCTCGTGCTTTGGAAGCCCTTCTTCACTGTGTTTTCTGTAAAGGGTTCCTTGAATTTCAATTTTGAAAATTTTATTCTCCCCAATGTACTTTAGAGGAGACCCAAGCACGTCATCACTTGTAGCTTGACCCTTTTTGCTGCTACGTCTCTTTAGGATATTACAAATCCAGTCCTTGATGAATTCTATTGGATGATAAATCACCATTAAAGAGGCTCTAAGGTAAGTCACAACAAATGGTTGCTTATAGTCTGTGAAAATACCCTGTTTAAAGAATCGCATTCAAGAATTAGAAGATACACGAAAGAATATCGCCTTATCTAAAAGTCCAAACTCGTAGAGAGACGTGAAATCAATCCATTTATTTAATACTCTATCAAAACACATTTATTGATGTTACACTAGAATAAGATTGAACTACCTATAATTGCAATGAAACTATCATATGAGAAAAAACAAAATTCAATTACTGCAGAGAGCTTTATCAGTTGGTAAATGCAGCAATTATTAATGTCGAATTCGACAGTAAAAGGGGGGCAAAGCTGAGAATTCATGTTCTAAATTTATAATGCAGGTAGGCGTGCAAATGGATTACATAAATGCTTTGATCCAACTACATAAAACAAGCAAAACTCCATAATCAAAACATAGGATCTTCAAAACTTATCCTAAGCATGTTTGTGCTAGTTTTCATCATAGCCAATTCCCGGTCAAGACTTCATCAATGTACACCCAAACTGCCAAAATGAATCTCCTCGCAATAAAATTGATTTAGTCAACTAATACGACTTAAATACAGCTAAATCTGATACTAGAGAGAGAGAGAGAGAAAGAGAGAGTTAAGTCAAACCTTAAACTCAAAATCGAAGGAAAAGAGACAAGGAAATGAACCAAACTTGTGTAACCTCGGCTGAGGTGACCCAAATAATGACGACTGCAGCAATGAACATCAACCCAGCCTTGTACCTCAACCCCATTATGATGGTACCTCGCAAAGAAGCCAATGAAAGCCACAGGAATGAGACAAAGATGAATCAATGCAATGGAAGCACGCCAAGCGAAAATCCAGAGCTTTACAACCAAACTCCCAGACAAACAGCTCACATATAAAACTAATTATACATTTAACTTTAATTGGAGGATATAACATGCTACAGATAGATTCACAGCGGTTTCGAAAAACAGGGGCAGTGGCTGTTGGCGGTTGGACGGTGTAATGGTCTCTCCATAGATTCTGGCGAGTGAATTGTTTGGATGGCCATGGCTATTTGAGTAATGGTGGTTCACTGTTGCTGGTGATAGTTTAAAAAAAAATATGACAGCAACTTCTTTCTTCTTTCTTCAACTTTTTTGTAGAACAGGGGGAACTTTAAACAAAAACCTGTTTATTTTGGAGTTTTTGTTTGGGATGAAGATTTCTGCAGGCATTGTTTGGGTTTTTTTCTTTTTTAATAATAATGGTGTAATGTTGCTTTTTTTGTTTGATTGGTAATGGATTTGTGTTTTCTTGAAGAAATACTACGCGTTTTAATGGATCTGTGTTCTGGCATTAATACATAACTCTGAATTTTATTTGGTCATCAGTGCGGTATTATAAAATTACTCTAAAGTATTGTAAAATTATACTAAAGTATTATCGCGTCTCGCCGAAAAAAATAACACCTGGAAAAGGGACAACGACACTAAAGTATTGTAAAATTACACTAAAATGTTGCCGCGTCTCGCTTGAAAAAATAGCACCTGGAAAAGGGACAACGACAACATAAATATTATAAAATTACACTAAAGTATTGTTGCGTCTCGCCGGGAAAAAAATAACGGACTGGAAATGGAATAATTACAACTAAAGTGTTGAAAAAATCAAAAGTATTGACTCTCGACCTGCCGAAAATTTTCACCGAAAAAATATATAGACTACATATAGGAGCAAGTGAGGAAAGTACATGAATAGTGACATATGCCAGCATGAACAGTGCATAAAAGTACATGTATAGTAAAAAGTAAGTGCTGACAAATAGTAAAAATGAGCTACTGTTTATTTTTTCCTCTCTTTGAAATTTTAAATAGTGAATGCCCATATTTGTAATTATGGTCTTAAAGGGTGCCCATCTATGTAATTGCCCCTAGAAAATAATCAATGTTTCAACTCAACTTTCTAATTATAAAATTTTTCTAGTCATTTCAGGTTTAAATGAAGCCACAATTTATGATAACTCCTCAATTTGTGGCAATTTGAGATGATCTTTACAATGTTTCCTTTGGGATGAGTGGAACGATGTCGTGTTCTCAGTGACTTTTGATGTTGCAAATTAAAAAAAAAACCTTTTTGTGGACTATTCTTTTCATTGAAATACCATCGCAAAAACATCTTAAATACAAACGAACCTCCGTTTTTCACATACCACACATCTAGAAATAAATACAGTACCCCCTCTTATTAGTAATACTTGCAAAATCAACGATGAAGCTCAGTTCGAAATATTCTTTGCTACCTGAATAGTTCTTTTAAATTTTTTTGACAACACTATTTCATCGAAATTTATTATAAAACTTAGAGTTTTGCCGCAAAAATTTAACAAAATGATTACCTAGAAGTTCTATAGATTGACAAGAAAAGATGTGAAAAATACATATGACACAAAACAAAATTATTGAAAGGTTTGCAGCATCCTAGACTTCATGTTCTTCCTCACAAGACAATTGTGAATGTATAAGTTCAACTCTCTATACAGAAAATGAAAAAGAATGTTCTTGTTGCATTTTAATTTTATTTTCATCCAAGGGTTTGACTATAAATTCATATTTGTTTAGTGGGTAAGATCACTCACACGGCTAAAGAAGGTTCGACTAAAGAGGTTTATATATTCAAACCAAAACACTTGATTTATTTTATACTTCTCCTCATTTCATTTCATATTTTTCTATTTTACTTAACAATGATTTTTTTCTTAAAAATTTGATGTGCCCTAAAGTCTAAATGATGCAAAAGCTCATAGACTAATGAGAGCCCAAAAAAAAGATGAGGATTCAACAAGATAAGACGATCATAAGCACTCCTTCATTTAAAGTTTTAGACAAGAGATCATTGATTTCTCAAAAGTGGGGCCCCTAAAATCCACCATTCCCGCCACGTCCGCAATATATCTTAATTGGTGATAGGAGACAGGGATTAACGGACATCTATATGTATTCCCCCTAACCCCCTCCCCGTTTTTTTTTTGTAATATTAATTGTTGATATAAATAAATGTGCTTTTAAGATTGTATTTCCCAAATAAAAATTACATAATTGGAACTTTGGAATTTTTTTATTTTTAAAATTTTTGCGTTCAATTCAATAACTTTTCGCAACTTCAATTTTATATTTTGAAAGGTAAAGAACTCTTTTTATGGAAAAATGCAAGAATTAGGAGATAGGTTTTGCACAAACGATGGAGAAGAGAACAAGTAACCTGTTAGAATTACTTAATGTCATATAAGACTTATCAAAATTATTTTATGTTTTAGAAATTAAAAAAAGTATTAGGTACAATCTTCAAATATGAACTCACAATATTAGTAAATAAAAATATTATCGGATAGGATTTACTATTGCAAATAATAATTAGAAAATAATCAATGTTTCAACTCAACTTTCTAATTAAAAAAATTTTCTAGTCATTTCATGTTTAAATGAAGCCACAATTTATGATAACTCCTCAATTTGTCGCAATTTGAGATGATCTTTACAATGTTTCTTTTGGGATGAGTGGAACGATGTCGTGTTCTCAGTGACTTTTGATGTTGCAAATAAAAAAAAACCTATTTTGTGGACTATTTTTTTTATCGAAATACCATCGCAAAAATATCTTAAATACAAACGAACCTCCATTTTTCACACACCACACATCTATAAATAAAAACCTTACTCCCTCTTATTAGTTATACTTGAAAAATCGACGATGAAGCTCATTTCGAAATAATCTTTGCTACCTGAATAGTTCTTTTAAATTTTTTTGACAACACAATTTCATCAAAATTTATTATAAAACTTAAAGTTTTGTCGCAAATATTAAACAGACTTTTTTTTGCATCAAGCCAATTTTTTTTCATAAATGTGTCACAAGTCATGATTTGGGCTGAAAATTTCGTTACAAATATGATCACAAATTCGTGTATTTTTGTAGTGGTTGATTGAACGTAAGTTGTCATGAGATCCAATTTTGAGAAACTTATTTGTTGGTCCCTTAAGTGGTCATGGTCTGGGGGGGGGGGGTTGAATAGACCTTGAAAAACAAAACAAATTTTCAAACTTTTTCAAATATGAATTCTAAAACCTTACAGTAGCCCTTTTTAAGTTTAAAAACAGGAAGTGTACAAGAGGTTTTTGGACCACAAAGGTTACAGATGTGGACTTAAGAAGTTTATAGCTGCAGAGTTATAAAACTTGCAAATAAAGTAATCAAATTGTAGACAAAGTATGTGAGATGTTCTCACACTTAAAAGTGTATTGAGAAATCTCTAATGTGCAGAAGAAATAAGTGTTTGTGTTAATGAAAAACAATGTGAACAAACTTAACAGTTGAGTGACTTAAAGAAGTCTGAACCTGTAGAGTCTACTTCCTTCGTTAAAAACACAAAGTTTTTATGCACGAATTTATAAAGAATGATGAATGTAACAACAAAGATAAATATGCGAAACAGAAACAAATAAACAACAGAAATAATAAAGCAATAAAAAAGCAGTATTTATAGTGATTCAAAGTCTATGAATAAGACCTCCTACATCCACTGTCACACCACTCAGGTGCTAAATTCACTAAGAACAGATCACAAAGATCAATACAAGTATTTCCCCCTCAGAACTAGATTCACTCAGATTTCTATTCTAAGTAAGAAAACACTATCCTATTCACTCAGAATAAAACAACTCACAAAGAGTTAAAGACCTAACAAAGAGATATCTACACAAAGTAGAAAATAAAGTGTGTGTGAGGGAACAACAACAAATGTGATTCTTTCTAAGAAAATCCTAACCAACTGTAACATCCCCACTTAAATAATACAAAAATGTGATGTGGCACAAGTAGGAATGCTACTAATATATAGAGTATTAAAATACGCCACAAGTTTATACAGCGGAAGGCTTAAAATAAGTACGGCCGTAGCCTTAAATTTTTGCAAATAGCGTTCTAAACGTAAATTTATATAAAACAAAACACCACTGCCAGCCGAGCTCATTCGCCCACGTCGGGATCCATAGCATCTGTAAAAAAAAATAAAAGTAGAAGGGATAAGTGTTTGTAAACACATAGTGGTGAATCTCTTGACAATTGCACAAATTAAAACATCAATGTTTATAACATGTGAGCCCCCGGGATTTCACCGGGTATCTCTGGGTGGTACGACCAACCCGTGGTGCCGGGGCGACCGGACTATCTCAGTTGCCACCATTTAGGTGGACTATCTCAAACTCAGGGCCAGTCGATAGCGGGCCAGACTCAAATATTTAACATTCAACATTTAATAAATGCAATTGTAAATAAAAGTAACACTCTGTGAAGAGTGAAGTGATTCCCCACCTTGTAGATTTGAACTTACAAAGAAAATTTTAATGATAGGAAATTTGTTACTTATCCCTTCACTTTTAAATGAATCATGAAATTCACATATCAACATCTTTCATATGATATACACATAAAATTTCAATTTTAGTCTCAATATATATTCAAAATTTGTATCAAAGATCATAAATATCAATTAAGCATGTATAATTATCAAATAACAAGTCCTAAAGAAATATCGACCGTAAAATATAAACGGACTATTTCAAACAATTTGTACATAATTTTAGTTTCTGCAGCCATCAATTAAAAATTCATATAAAATAAACTACTTTCCCAAAAATTCTAAAATTTTAACCACATAAACAAAACTTAATTTAGTTTAATACCATAATTTTTAATTTCTGAAATTCCTTACTAAACGCTACAATTTTTACAAAGAACAAACTAGTAACAATTTCTGACCCCTTAACATAGAAAATTCACCATAAATCAATCATAAGTCCAATACCTTTGAAATTTTAACTATAAACTCCCAACTTTATTTAGTTTATCACTGTACTTTGAATTTTTATAAAAACCTAACCGATTATGTTTTAATCCTAGAAAACGTTTACTGTTTTGGTTATAGAGTTCAAAAAACCTAGTTCATCTTTGAAAAATCACCAAAATTCGAATATTACTCCAATAGCTACTAAATTTTAAACCTAATTTTGATAATCAGTATAATATCACATAATATAATTTCAGAATTTTTCACTGCATCAATCGGTCAGAATGAATTTTTAAACGAAACTTGGTCCAGATTTCGTTTTTTATGCATACACGATGATCATCTCAACATAACTTCAAATTTATTCACACAATTTCATGTTTTCCAAGTTATGAACATAAATAACTCATAAATAAACATGTTTAAGCTCATACCTTGTGAAAGAATGAATTAAAACATGAAATACATGAAGAGAACATTATATAACATCACAATCACTTGATTTCAAACTTCTATCATCTCTTTCTTAATTTCCTATAACCTAATCATGCCCCTATATTAATCATTACTTAAACATGAAGTTAAGAAGCTTACCTAAGTGTTGATGGATTGAAATCTCTTCTCCTCTTCTTTCTTGGAAACTCACGGTTAGTATGTATGTTTGTGTGTTTTTCTCATGGTTCAAAAATGAAGATGTAGAGCCCTATTTATAGGTAATTTTGGACATATCTTGAGGCTTCTAAAATTTTCTAAATCCTTCTACTTAACCTCCAAGTAAGGACGTTTAAGGAGGTGATGTGTAATGCTTAGGTTATCGCTTAGGTCATGCTTATGTCATGGCTTATGTAATAATTTTGACTTTCTTAAAATCCTAAAATATATTAGAAATAAAGCTCTCTTAAGGTTCTAAATTAATTACAAAGTCTATATATTAATTCTATAAAATATCAAGTAAACATTACACAAATTGTTTCTTAAGGAAAGTTTCATTTTATCACTTATATCTTATGAATAAATTACTAAAATTAAAAACTACATTTAATCTTAAGTTAAATACTTTAAGAGACAAATAAAGAGCATATAAAAATTCTAAAATCTCAAGAATAAACATATATCGAGCAAATAATAAATTAATAGCAAGTATCGAGCAATTAAACATATAATTGTGCCCATGCATAAATTCAAATATAAATGTGTCATATAAGCTCATAGAATATCACAAAATATTTAGTGAAGCAAATATGGACATGAAAACTTAGGGTATTACACTAACTATCCTAAGAATCACAAGGAATAACAAAGAAAAATAAGCTCTCTCTCTCTCTCTCTCAGATTTGTTGGCTGTAGACTTGCTTAGGTTGAATGCTTGAATGCTCAGGTTGTTGTTGTTGTTTCCTCTGAGAACTTCCTCTATTTATAGATGAAGAGGTGTGTCTTATCCGTTGGAGAATTCAAATTTGAATTCTGGATAAGGCTCCTCTTACTCTCTATAGTCTTGCATGTGTGAGTGGTCCTCATCCTTCACACAGAATAGTACTGGATGTACTATTTGTCTTCATTCACAGAATTCTGGTTGACTTTGATTTAATCTTCATTAAACTTACAGATTCTTTGATATAAATTCCTCTTAAGTACTCTACAGTGAGTGCATAAGTGCTTCACGAATTTGAGCTTAAGGGTCTTGAAAATCTTCATTATGTCTTGATCTTGCACTTCAGTCTACAAACGGTTATATCAGCTGTAGGGTCTTGAACTATACAGCTGTAAGTTCCTGAAATTAAAGAAACTAGCTGTAGGAATAACATTACAGCTGCAAGGTCATGTTTGGCTGTAGACTGATAAAAAATACAGCTGCAAACTTTCCTTTCACAACTATAACTTCCTTAGCCAATTTTCTTGTAACAAAGTATTCGATTCAATTCAATAAGAATATATGTTTTGCACACATCAAAATCTAAAGCAGGTACTTAACAATTTTCCCCTATTTTGATGTTGGCAAAACACATAAAATGCAATCACAAAAAGTTAAATATGCAGTAGCAATAAGATATTGCTAAACAAGAATAAATGCAATGCAATGCAAAACAACAAAAAGTATCAGGGCAAAGCTGCATAAAATTAACAAAGTTAAGATACAACTTATAGAGTATAGTTAGACTAAAAACTAGAAAATTTTAGTGTCTAAACTATACAAATGTCTTCAACATCTTCATCTTCTCCTGTGCTTAGGATCAATATCTTCTTCTTCATCATCAGAATCAACTATAGGCTTGAAAATCCCTTGCACTACCAATTTCCTGTTATTCTCATCCTCTTCAATATACTTCATCAGCATCATCATCTCATAATTTTCAAAATCTTCCTCTTCCTTCTTTGATTTGAATGTTTTTTTTGATGGAGGAGTCCTCTTCTTCTTGGCATCATTTCTTCAAATCAAATGAGCATTGTCTCCTTTGTAGAGTGTTCCATCTGCTTTCAAAAATCCTTGAATTTTTGGTATCTATCATTCTTAAGCTTTATCTTCTTGATCACAGTGTGCCTGTTGCAAATTCCTAAGAATTCTTCCCATAGCAACTCATACTCTATTTTCATTACTTTCTCTTTCTCTTCTTCTTTCTCTTCTTCTTAAGGAGCCACTTGACTGATAGGTTGAACATTCAGAGCTGTAGAAAGCTTCAATTCTTGCTTTTCTTTCTTTCTTTCTATCTTAAGCTTTCTTCACAGTTTTTTCCCAATAACCAGCAGATCCAACAGTAGATTGTGAATGATGGGACTTCACAGCTGGTAGCTTTACAGCTGCAGACTTGGGGAGCTGTATAATCTTTCCTTGAGAGTTCTTCTTCTTCTCACTCTCAGTCTGCTTCTACCTTTCACTTCTTGACTGTTCAGCCAATCTTGAGGACAAGTCCTTGAACTTTGCTGCCTCAAAATCCTTAGACATAGCTTTCCCAAAGTCTTTTAGTTTTTCCAAAATTTGTTCAGTTTTCTTATCACCTTCTTTTATTTCTTCCTTTATCTGGCTACTTTCCCCCTTTTTGCCAACATCAATGTGTGACAAAATGGTGGAGAGTTTTCCCAGAATATCTGATTTCATCTCCTTATTACTAGAAATCAAAGATTTCACCTCTTCCTTCATTTCTTTGACTTCCAACTTCAGCTTGAAAGAGTCATCTTTCATGGTTGTAATAGATGACTAAGATCTGATACTTCTCTGGATTTCTGAAGTGACTCAGTCCCTATCTCTTCATTTTGCTTCATTAGTCCATCAATGACCAACTTCAAGTTATCTTGCATCAATTTCCTTTCCAGTATGCCTTTTTCTTCAACCTTCTTCACCACATCTTCCACACCTTTCTGCACTTTCTGAGAAATTATGGTTTCAGGAATTATCTTCACCTGTTTCAGAATAGCTGCTTCAATAACCTTTAATGTATCTTCAAAACCTTGAAGCTTTGAAACAACTTCCTTGGGGGTCATCTTAGGAATTGAATCATTATCTTCTTCCTCTGATTCTGCTTCTTGAATAGCTAATTCCTTTCCTTTTCCAACTTTTTGAGCTTTAAAGGGTGCCAACTCTACAGATGTAGAGTCTTCAGTTGTGGCCTTTCTCTTGCTTGGAGTTATGTGAAGTTCTGTCTTGTCTGTTGAAAAATCAGCCGTGTAGTGTTCAATATTCTCTCTTTCCAAGGCTGAGTAACTTTGTAAGGGAGGGGTCCCTTGACAATAAATCTCATCAAGTGTGTACATTGTTGGAGGTGGTTGAGTGAATAGAGTGTGTACAACTTGATTGGACACATCCTTGTCTCCTTCATCAATTTCTTTAGCTGTCTCTTCAACCATCTATTCAGTTTCTTCAGCCTCTCCAATAATAAGAATTTGAGCATCTCTAGCTTGAGCTTGAGCACCACCCATTGGTGCATCATCATTTCCATGATCATCATCATTATCTGATTTGTCATTTGGTTCTTTGCAAGGAGAACCATCATTTTTAGCATCTTTTTCTTTTTCAGATTTTTCTTCTTGTTGAACTGGTGGAACTTCTTTCTCAATTGGAATCATTACTGCAGCACGTGCTCCGACAAATTCCAATATAGCTGCACCTTCAGCTAAGGTTGATAAGCCTTCAGCTTCAACTACTTGAGTGCTTCCTTCTCCAATTCTTACAGGCAACTCATCTTCACTCTCAGAGCTAACTACTTCATACTCTGCTTCAGGAAAATATGCCTCTGGATCAGCTTCTGTTCCCATTAGCACTTTCAAAGTTTCAGCTGCTGACTTTTTCATCTTCTGTTTTTCAGTCTGAGCTATCACTTCTTTACCTTTTCCTTTGTTTTTCCTTAGTTTCTCCGCAAGAAACTCATCAAGGAAATTTGGCCTTAAAAGGTTGTCAACATCTGAACAATTTGTCCAGTCAACTACCCACTGGAACAAATCTCTTTCCTCCACTTACAGCTTTTCTAGCACTTCTCTCATAAGCTTCCATTCCTCAAATTTTTATCTTTCTTCCTCAAAACCTTCTACTCTCTCAACTGGAACAACTGGCTGTTGTTCAGTCTGAATAGGTATTTCTTCTTCAACATGCTCTGGTTGTACACTTGTCAAGCCTACAACTATAGACTTGTCAGATTCTTCTTCTTCTTCAACTTCCTTAGAATGAAACCTTTTTGCTCTCTTTTCTTTGTCCACTTCATCATCTGATTTAGTGTTTCCATCTCTTAAGAGCAACTTCCTCCTCACATTCTTTTTCTTCCTTTCATAATGCTTTACATGACTAGCAACTGTAGGAATCTTATTTTCTTCCTTATTCTTCTTCCTTTTCTTCAGTTTTGGAGCCATAGGAGCATCACAGCTCCTCTTTTGAAATTGGCTTTACCAATGATTCTATGCACAAGGATGGGTTGACCAGTGTGCCCAACAAACAAAGAGAATCCTACCTCCTTCAGAATATAATTTAGAAACAAACTAAAACCCATGTTTCTACCAGCTTTAACAACATCATTACTTATATTCCTTAACAATAATTCTCCTATATCAATCCGAACTTCCTTATCTATGGCTATCAAAAGATCCCACATAAGTCTAGTTCCAGTATCATGAGCTCCAATTCTACAAAGTAAACATTTATCAATAACTTCATATAAATAAACGTACTCTACTGCAAGATCTTTCTTCTTGAACGTCCTCTTCCAATTCTCTGGAAATGACTTCTTTGCAGTGAACTTCTTCCAATATTTCTTGTCTTCATCAACAAAACTGGGATTATCAAAAGAATCTTTTCCAGTTCTTAAATGTAGAGCCTTACAAATATCTCCAACACTAATTTGAACATTTCTTCCTTGTAACTTAACTGTCAGCCTTTTTCTTTCCACGTCTGCTTCAGCATTATTGTAGAACTCAAGAACAATCTTGTCATCATAGGCGTTGGGGATGCAAGTGAGATAGTAGTGAATCCCTTGATTGATAAAGTGGTTAACTACGCTTTACATAGCTTCAGTGAAGTGTTTTCTTTGTAGTTCATCAAAATCGAACAGGGCACCAAAGATAACCTTCATTGCCATAGCTTTGAGGTTTTAGAGGTGAGGGATAGGGAGTGTTTAGGGGGTTCAAAAATGTAAAGTGAGGTGAAAAAAGAATCAAGAGTCCTTTATATACCTTTCCTTACCCGTGCTTAAGACAGGGGAGGGTAAAACTGTCTTTTAAAATGTATGAGTGTTTAAATTTCGAACCAAAACTTATGGAATTAAGTTTTTCCAAAATATAACTCATATGGATATTAAAATCAATTTAAAATGTCACACATATTCAAACATTCTATTAATTAAAATGTTGAATAATCCAAAATGTCTGTAACTAAAGTACTGACATTTCTGAATTCATAGTGCTTCATTTAATTTCCCAGAATTGTACAAAGTACTGTAAATTCCCTAAGTTTGCAGTTGATTTGCTTAGAATATGAAAGTCTACATTTGTAAGGAGTCTGCAGTTCGATGCCAAGTCTACAACTGTAGAGTTAACAACTCTGCAGTTGAGTGACTTTGCAGCTGCATATTTCCTTCTTAGTAGTTTTTCAGTTTTCTAAGTTTATCTTTGAAATTTAGTGATTTTCATAGAGTCTTTTTGCAATTATAGCATTCCCAAATTGCCTCTCAAGATTGAAAATCTTGATTCACATAAAGGTTTTGTGAAAATATCAGCAAGATTCAAGTCAGTGTGAATCTTTGTCAATTTCACATGCTTTCTTTCTAAATGATCTCTTATGAAATGATGCCTCACATTTGTGTGTTTTGATCTAGAGTGTAACACTGGATTTTGTGTTATTGCAATAGCACTTGTATTATCACAAAATATAGTAGTTTCTCTTGCATCAATCCCATAGTCTTGTAATTGATATTGCATCCATAAGATTTGTGCACAACAACTTCCAACAACAATGTATTCTGCCTTAGATGTAGAGAGAGCAATAGAATTTTACTTCTTACTGTGTCATGCCACCAATCTTTCACCTAGGAATTGACATATGCCACTAGTACTCTTTCTATCAATCTTGTAGCCTGCAAAATCTGAGTCAGTGTAACCAATAAGTTCAATTTCTCCTTCTTTAGGATACCATAATCCTAGATTTTGTGAGGATTTGACATATTTGATGATTTTCTTTACAACATTTAAGTGTGATTCCTTAGGATTGACTTGGAATCTAGCACATACAGCTACTGCAAACATAATGTCAGGTCTGCTTGCTGTAAGGTATAACAATGATCTAATTAGACTCCTATATTTGGTTATATCAACACTTTTGCCATTCTCATCTTTGTCTAAACTCACAGAAGGTGTCATAGGTATGTTGGTAGGCCTAGAGCTATCCATTCCAAACTTTTTGATAAGCTCTTGAGTGTAATTAGCTTGATTGATGAACATTCCATCTTTCATTTGCTTGACTTGTAATCCCAAGAAGAAATTCAGATTTCCCATCAAGCTCATTTCAAATTTCTCTTTCATGAGCTTAGAGAACTTTCTGCATAAATCTGCATTGGTTGACCCAAAGATTATGTCATCAACATAGATTTGAACAAGCAATATGTCATTTCCATGTGGTAATCAGAATAAGGTCTTGTCAACTACACCCTTTTTGAATCCATTTTGATCAAATGATCAAATAGGGTATTATACCATGCTCTCGGAGCTTGTTTAAGTCCATAAAGGACTTTTCTAAGCTTATAAACCATATCTTCAGCTGTAGATTCCTCAAATGCTGGTGGTTGTTCAACATACACTTCCTCTGATAGTAAACCATTTAGAAATGCACTCTTTACATCCATTTGATAGACTATAAAGTTCATATGTGCAACATAGGCTAGAAATATTCTTATAGCTTCTAATCTTGCAACTGGGGGAAAAGATTTATCAAAATCTATACCTTCAGATTGACAATAGCCTTGAGCAACTAGACTTGCTTTATTTTTTGTTACAATCCCATCTTCATCAAGTTTATTCTTGAATAGCCACCTAGTACCAATCACTTTGTGATTTTTAGGTCTGGGTACAAGTTCCCATACTTGATTTCTCTCAAAACCATTCAATTCTTCTTGCATTGCAATGATCCAATTCACATCTTGCAGTGCTTCATGAATATCTGTAGGTTCTGAAGATGAGAGGAATGTAGCAAACATTGCCTCATGGATTTGACTTTTGGTCTTTACAGGGTCAGATATGTTTCCAATTACATGCTCAGGGGGGTGATTTCTCAACCATTTCAAATCTGGTTCAGGTTCTAGTCATTGATCATTGTTCTCTGCAGCTGTAGATTCACCTACAGAAAATTCATCAAGTCTTGTTGTTGGTGTATCTACCCCTGTTAGAACATTCTCATAGACTAGGTCTTCAACATTCTCTATAGGTGGTAACTAAACTATCACAGTGCCAAAGCCTTTGTTGATCAAATCTACATGAGTTTTGATTTCAACATATAGCTGCTGATTTGTGACAGTAGAGTTTTCCTCTTTAGAGTCTTTAGCTATATCTTCATTGGGGCTGTGTTTGATAGCTCCTTGAGAGTTATGCACCCAAGTGTAGGTTGATTTCAAGTAATAAAATTTCTCGGGAGACCGAGTGTCGAACCACAGGGAGATTTAGAAGAAAAAGATATTATCTAGTTGAGAGGTTTCAATAAAGTAACAAAATACTAGAGCTTCGGGATTCCACTTTAGATAAAAATACTAGAGTTATGATCTTGGTTATCTTTGATAACTCAATCGAAATCTAACAATCAAGTGATTTCAATCGGAAGATATAACTTTGAGCACATATAATATTTTTGAAAAGTACCTTTAGACCTTCGAACAAGTTTATAAAATTAATAGTTGATGTGTAAAACTAAGCATTTGTTGTGCCAATAAGTCTACAACAAATCAAAGTAATGACACATCAAAACCTCTCTTAAAAACTCTTTAAATGACTAAAGGATTGAAACTTTGAAAATCTTTATTGAATAACCAAGAACATTACTAATACTTTACTAAAGCTTCATCCCTAACTCTAGTAAAATATTTAGCTACTCATACTAATACAATAAGAACTCATATTTCTAAAAGAGATACTAGACTAAGATAGAAGGATTACAAGGAAAATGGGATGCCTTCAAGGGTTGCTAAAGGGCTCTTTATATAGGCCTCCAAATAGTGAATCATGGAGACTTTAGCAACCAATTCACGTGGCCTGTAAACATCAGTAATTTAATTGCCCTTGACGTCCGAATTTCATCTTGACTTCTGAATGAAAGTTGTAGGCCGTTGGATTAGCTTTCCAAGGAGTCTAAGATCTCAAAAATTGGATCTCTATATTGTGAGTTATGACCATAATAGTGGAGTTGGTAAAACTGGATTGTTTTTCTCCGCGAATTTATGGTGGTCTATTGAAAAGCAGATATCTCAGCTTGCACAAAATCAACGCCTTTAATATTTTTACTGTGTCTTGATGAATTTCTTGGCTAACCAATGACTTTGGTCTTGTGTAAATTGGACTTTTGTGTGAATTATGGTGAATTGTTTCCCAACATGTGTACTGAGATGGCGGAATTCTGAAGCCCTTGCATTGATTGTCATTTTGACCATTGAAGCCGGAACTTTTAACACTTGAGCCCTGAAGACAAGTTGTAGAGAAACGAATTAGTGATCAAATACAACTGGAATTGGTTCAATTGGATTAGTGAGGCTCTAGATATTGTGTAAATACAAAAATGTGTTTTGAGTCCAAACATTGGACAGAAATTGAGTCCTCACTTTTGAGTACAAATACAATCCAAACTTGTAAAATTGGATCACTAACATGTCTTAAGTATTTAGTACATTGTCTTAGGTGTTCAATAGCATAAAATTTGGTTAAGTATAACTCCACTTAAAACCTCAACAATATACAATAGACATAATGGCCATGTTGAATTATACATATGTCTCTTATTTATATAGAAAACATAAATACTTATAACTAATTAGAAAGTGTGAAATTATATATAAATACGCTAAACAATACATTATAGTACAAAAAATAATACACAAAATAGGTAAAATACATGCATAGTTAAACTGTAATCACACTCCCCAACCATCTCATTACTAGTCCCTAGTGATGAAAGAGTAATATAATTTTGTGACGATGCTTAACTTTGCATCTTACCAACTCTTTGTTATAATATATCTAAATTAACAAACTATTGCATTTTAAAACTATTTTATGTTCAATACAATCTAAATAGATAGTTTAATAGTCATCCCCTGTTGTGCTCAAGTTTAGTGACCAAAAGGTATGGAGTTCACGTCATTATTCTATTATCTTGATATTTTACTATGGTTAACAACTTTCATGATGAATACACACACACACACACACACACACATATATATATATATATATATATTTTGTTTTTAACAAGATAGTTGTTAGAATAAACAACTTTTGCCAGTGGATTTCACACGCCTTACATCTCTCAATGTGGCTAGTGTTTACGCTCAGACTCTATATCGTGAATATTTCTATCATAAGCTTGGTTATACATCCGTCAGTCAATCAACAATGCATGCAACATAAGTTAGAAGGACTTTATTTGGTTG
Source organism: Prunella vulgaris (assembly GCA_026898435.1). Classification (NCBI taxonomy): domain Eukaryota; kingdom Viridiplantae; phylum Streptophyta; class Magnoliopsida; order Lamiales; family Lamiaceae; genus Prunella; species Prunella vulgaris. The sequence continues at coordinate 282,490 of JAPKLY010000492.1, read as the reverse complement.
TAATGAGGCTTAGGGTGAAGTTATGAAGAAAATCGGCTCTGGATTTTGACTCAAAGTGGTCTGCAACCAAATGTAGGAAGAATTATATTTAGGCTTTGATTCGCATCTTCAAATCTCTTCAATACTGTCCTTCGCCATCCTCATCATTATTCCGATAAACATCACTTTTTTTTTCTTCTTCTTTTTTTCATTTTTTTTTACACCTTCACAAGAATAATTCACCTTATTCACACTTTGAGAACTGATAATTATGATTTTGTGGTAAAAGAAAAGGTTTTATTTAGGCTCAAAGGGGTTTACTAAGGCATTGAAAAATTCGATAGATTTTATTGGAAAAGAAAGGTAAGTCTTAATTGCCTTCATCATTCTTATGTCTGCATACAGAGTGACTGATACAGATTCAAAACAAGTTCTGAAGAACATAATTCATGACAGAGTATCTCACATAAAAGAATGCTCAAACATTCTATTTAGGCACAAATTCTCACAGGGTAGGTTCATATCCACTAAACAAAAGTTGCAGTTTTCTAATGTAAATCTTGTTTAAATAAACTTTTTTTTTCAACAATCAATTGCAACCATTTGTAAAATAGAAAAATTAGTAGAATTATTCAATTATAGTCCATAATCTTTTGTCACAGTGTGTGTGAAATGAGGATGACTTATAAACATCTATTAGAATGTACTTAACCAAAATAGAAAAAAAAAATGTACTAAGTTTGTTAAATAGCATATATTAAAATTAAGACATCAGTAAATTTAAAAAGTCGTGGTTGTGATGCGTCTCAAAGGTACAAAGAAAAGGTTAATTTTCTTAACCCCTTTACTCTGCCATCTTTATAGTTTTTTTTTTAATTATTTTTTTTTAATTATTTTTTATTTTTTAAAAAGTACTCAACTAATCCCCACCCCCCAATTTAAACAACACATTGTCCTCAATGATGAATAGATGAAATTGTAAAAGAGGAGAGATTACCTGATTCCATAGAGAAATTTGTAGCAATAAACCTGAAATACGCAAACAGACACATATATATATATATATATATGCATTTTTTTTTAATTTTTTTTTTTTACAAATGTAAATCTAAATCATCCTGACTTATTCTGGGTCGAGTTCCTAACCAGTTTACCTTAGACGTGATTGGGCAAATTTTAATCTCACATGCATTGAATTTTTCTATTAATTGTTCTGGATCTGAATCTGCTGTAAAGAGTTGACTTTCTGATTCTTCAATAAAACCTTGTTGCTTCACATGATCCAAAAAAGTTAGTAACCCATCATAATAACCATTAATATTCAGTAGTCCCACAGGTTTTGAATGAATACTTAAACATGACCAACATACAATGTTAAATATTTCTTCCAAAGTAAGAATACCACCTGGAAGGGCTATGAATGCATCAGAGATTTCTATTAATTTTGGCATTCTGTCAATTAAGGATGAAATCTGTATTTCCTCACTAATTGTAGTAGGATTAACTCTTTTTATACCTGTGTGAACGACTCCCTGAACTTCAGATCCTCCCCAAGATACTGTCAAGGCAACATTACCTAGCAGACCAAGTGTGCCTCCTCCGTGTACTAGTTTGATATTTCTCCCAGCTAGTATACCACCTAGCTTATTTGCTACTCGAGCAAATTCTTTATTAAGACTATTTCCAGCTCCCCCTAACACACAAATAGAGGTTATTTTTTTAGAAGATGAAGTTGCCATATTTGGACTTTCGAAAGGATGATACGAGTTGTGATAAGTTGAATGCTGAATTATATAGACAAAGATAAATGAAAAACGTACCTGATACGATTCGAGAAATACTGTTAAATGAAACAAAAGTCAAAAGAAAATTAAGAGATTGAGGTCCCACTTGGGGACAGTAGTTGTGATTGTGGCTCACATCTTCCTCTGGTTTTACGTCCAGAAACAGCTTAAACGCCTTCTATGAGTCGAGGATATGCTTCCCATCCAATTTTCTTAGAAATTGGCAAACAGGGTCTTTTAACGTCAGATTCCCGAGATAATGTGCATATTCCTTTATTAATTCATTCCTTAAATCGACTAAAGCTCTTTGCTCTATTCCAATATAATGCGTCTCAGAGGTCCATTGGTTATCCACTGACCCCTTACTTAGTCCATTTATAATGAAATCTATTTTATTTAATCGATTATCGGAAGCCATTCCTATATTTTTACAACGTCTGTTACACGTCCATCTAGCACATTTATAGCAAACTCCCATTCTGTTAGCCCTTCATTTTTTAGAAAATGAACTTCTACCCAAACCAACCACGCGTGGAACAATTAAATTAGGTAACTCACCTCCAATTCTAACCTTTGCTTCAATCAACCATTGAAGATCAAGTGGTATTCCTTTAATCTTCATCAATCGTAATCTTTCACATCGAGCATAATATATCTTAATTAAATCCCTTTTAATGAAGCAAGGAAAGCATTTATTTAAACAGGCAATGGCCGCATCCATAGTGTCCATTTCGTCGACCTATTCAAAAATGAAAGATTAAAAATTTATTAAACAACAAGAAATTACATTACAATTACAAAAATTCTACTCCCCAAGCTAACATTATAAATTGCATTGCAATTGCCGCAACAATCCAAGGTAATGCACCGAATTCTTCTTCTTCATTGAAATAGCAAATAGCAAGCATGACAAAGTAGGCAAGAGTGATGATGGAGAGAAAGATTTTGCTCATTTTGTTTGAGTTTATGATAACTTGAAGAGGGTGTTTAGAAATGGGAGTAAAATTAGGTATTTATAGAGGAATTTTTTTGAAAAAAATTTAAAAACTAGCCGTTCATGACTGTTTGGAAAGATAAGTGGTGGTGATACACTCATCATTGTTACCGTTAAAATTGAGTGTTATAATTTTATTTTATTTTATATTTTTTTTTCTTTTTCGAAGTTTTTTTTTTTTTACAATTCAGTTTTGTGGGTAACAGAAATACCGACTTGGAAGTCACGGAGTACCGAATCCGCCATTTATACCGGAAAAATAAAATTCACATAATATTACTAGTCGGGTCAGTAAGAGATACTGACTCAATCTCCTTACTAAAATTTCCAAGATATGCTTTTAGACGTTGTCCATTCACTTTAAACACATCACCTGTTTTTGGATTTTCAATTTCAACCGCTCCATTTGAAAATACAGTTCTTATAATAAAGGGTCCTGACCATTTTCAGCGCAATTTTCCAGGAAACAGATGTAATCTAGAATTATATTGAAGAACTTTTTGCCCTATTTCAAAAGTTTTCCTGACAATGTGCTTGTCATGAAACACTTTCATTTTTTCTTTGTAAATTCTAGAATTGTCATATGCATCATTTCTGATTTCCTCCAATTCAGTTAGTTGAAATTTTCTTAAAGTACTAGCTTTTTCTAGATTGAAATTAAACCTTTTAATAGCCCAAAAAGCTTTATGTTCTATTTCAACAGGTAAATGACATGGTTTACCATAGACAAGTCGGTAAGGAGACATACCAAGTATTGTTTTGAATGCTGTTCGATAAGCCCATAGTGCATCTACTAACCTGATTGACCAATCTTTTCGATTTGAGTTGACTGTCTTCTCCAAGATATGTTTTATTTCCCTATTAGCGAGTTCAGCTTGTCCACTAGTGTTTGGGTGGTATGGGGTAGACACTTTATGATGGATTCCATATTTTTTCATTAAATTCTCAAAAGGTTTGTTACAAAAGTGTGAACCGCCATCACTAATAATTGCACGAGGCATTCCAAATCTTGAAAAAATATTTTCCTTTAAAAATTTTAAAACAATTTTATGATCATTATTTTTGCAAGGGATTGCCTCAATCCATTTTGAAACATAGTCGACTCCAACCAAAATATATTGATAACCAAAAGATGGTGGATTAAAAGGACCCATAAAATCAATTCCCCAACAATCAAATACTTCAACAGTTAGGATAGGATTTAATGGCATCATATTTCTACGACTTATGCCCCCTAATCTCTGACATCGATCACAAGATTTACAAAATTCATATGTGTCCTTGAAAAGTGTTGGCCAATAAAATCCACACTGCAAAATTTTTGCAGCGGTTTTTCTTGTTGAAAAATGCCCCCCACAAGCTTCAGAGTGAGAAAAATTTATTATGCTTTGAATCTCATTATCTGGTACACATCTTCTTAATATTTGATCAGGACAATATTTAAAAAGATATGGGTCATCCCAAAAGAAATTTCTTACTTCCTTAAAAAATTTCTTTTTATCTTGAGCATTCCAATGAATTGGAATTTGACCTGTCGCAAGAAAGTTAGCAAGATCCGCAAACCATGGACCTTTAGACACAGTGCATAATTGCTCATCAGGAAAAAAGTCATTTATGGGGCTTACCTCGAAAGATTCATCACATGTAAGTCTGGATAAGTGATCGGCCACTACATTTTCCACTCCCTTTTTATCTTTGATTATTATATCAAATTCTTGAAGTAAAAGTATCCACCTAATTAATCTTGGTTTTGCATCTTTCTTTGCTAGTAGTTATTTTAAAGCCGAATGATCAGTATAAACAACAATAGATGAGCCAACAAGATAAGATCTAAATTTTTCTAGTGCAAATACTACAGCAAGTAATTCTTTTTCAGTAGTGGAATAATTCATTTGAGCATTGTTAAGAGTTTTACTTGCATAATATATCACATAAGGTTTCTTATCTTTTCTCTGTCCTAACACGGCCCTAACAACATAATCACTAGCATCACACATAATTCAAAAGGTAGAGTCCAATCAGGAGGTTGCATAATAGGTGTAGAAGTGAGCGTTTCTTTGAGTGTTACAAAAGCCTTTTCATAAGAGTCATTCCACTCGAATACTATATCTTTTAATAAAAGGTTGCATAATGGTCTTGAAATTGTGCTAAAAATTTTTATGAACCTTCTATAAAAACCTGCATGTCCTAGAAATGATCTAATATCTTTAACTGATTTTGGTGTTGGTAGGTTGGCTATTAGATCAATTTTGGACCTGTCAACTTCTAATCCTTTTGATGAAACAATGTGGCCTAACACAATTCCTTCAGTTACCATGAAATGACATTTTTCCCAGTTAAGAACAAGATTTTTCTCCTCACATCTTGCTAAGACTTTAGCCAAGTTTATTAAGCAATCATCAAAAGAATTTCCAAAGAAAGAGAAATCGTCCATGAAAACTTCAAGAAAACGTTCAACCATGTCACTGAAAATACTTACCATACATCTTTGGAATGTTGCTGGGGCATTACAAAATCCAAATGGCATTCTACGATATGCAAACGTTCCAAAAGGACATGTAAATGTTGTTTTTTCCTGATCTTCTAGTGCAATTGCAATTTGATTATACCCTGAATATCCATCTAAGAAGCAATAAAATTCATGCCCAGCAATTCTTTCCAAAATTTGGTCCATAAAAGGTAAAGGAAAATGATCTTTTCTTGTCATTAAATTTAATTTTCTGTAGTCAATGCATACACGCCAACCAGTAACAGTCCTAGTTGGAATCAATTCATTTTTATCATTTTTTACTACAGTTACTCCAGATTTCTTAGGCACAACTTGAGTAGGACTTACCCATTTACTATCAGAGATAGGATAGATAATATCATTGTCTAATAGCTTAATCACTTCATTTCTCACCACTTCTTTCATATTAGGGTTAAGTCTTCGTTGCATCTGCCTAGAGGGTTTAGCATTTTCCTCTAAATAAATATTATGACTACAAATTAATGGGCTAATTCCTTTTATATCTGATATAGACCACCCTATCGCATGCTTGTGAATCTTTAATACCTCTAATAATTTATGCTCTTGATCATAACTTAACTTAGAGGATATTATTACCGAATAAGTATCATTAGCACCCAAAAAACATATTTCAAATTTGATGGTAAAGGCTTCAACTCTAAAACTGGTGGTTGCTCGCTTGACGGGGTTGGAGCCTTTTCGGACTTTGATAATTGTTCAAATTTGGGTTTCCATTCATTAAGCTTTGAAACTTGTGAAATCATAGGAATGGAATCAAACTCCGAACTGTTATCATTGACACAATCATTTATCAAATTTTCTAATGGATCAGAAAATGAGGTTATCAATTTTTCAAGAGTACATGTCTCAATTACATCAATTTCATTAGCCTCATCATTACTTTGTGGTTGCTTAGAAATGTTAAAAATATTTAACTCCAAAGTCATATTTCCAAAAGAAAGATTTAAAACACCATTTCTACAGTTTATTAAAGCATTAGAAGTTGCAAGAAATGGTCTTCCTAAAATGATTGGATGTTGAGATGATGGATTTGAGACTAGGCATGTGTCTAAATAGAATTTATCAATTTGCACTAACACATCCTCTACTATACCTCTTAGAATTTTTATAGAACGATCAGCCAATTGAAGTGTGACAGTAGTTTTCCTTAATTCTCCCAAATCCAGTTGTTTATACACAGAAAACGGTAAAAGGTTAACACTCGCACCAAGATCAAGAAGTGCATGTTCTACTTTTGTATTCCCAATAATACAAGATATTGTTGGACAACCAGGATCTTTGTATTTAGGAGGGGTTTCTTGTTGAAAAATTGAACTTACACTCTCTGTTAAAAATGCCTTATTTTGAACATGTAGTTTTCTCTTTACAGTACACAAATCTTTCAAAAATTTGGCATAAGATGGAACTTGTTTTATTGCATCTAGTAGTGGAATGTTAACTTTTACTTGTTTCAAAACTTCAAATATTTCAGAGTTTTGGTCCAATTTCTTAATTGGGTGTAATCTTTGAGGAAAAGGAGCAGTGGAAGATTTCTTAATAGGGTTTAAATTCTTATTTTCATCTTCTTCTTTATTTTTAGCTTCATTATTCGGGGTCTGGGTTGACTCAACTTCCTGTTTCTTAAGGTTGATTGTTTTGTCAATTAGTTTTCCACTTCGTAAAGTGGTGACAAAATTAACATTTTCTGGTGCATTAGAGGAACTTTGACATTGCCCAGCAGGATTTTGTTGAGGTTGAGCAGTAAACTTTCCTTTCTCAACTGTTCTTAAGGAATTAGTTAAAGTAGATAATGTACTTTTAATATCATTGATGGCTTGTGACGTTTGGTTGTTGATGGTTGTTTGTCCTTGCATAAAGGCTTGTAAAGTTTCTTCAAGGCTTTTTATATGTGGTTTATTATGTTGGGTGAAATTGGAGTTGGGGTTTTTCTGGGTGGGAAAAGGTTGTGACACACTTTCATTTTTCCACTTAAAGTTTGGATGATTTTTCCAATTTGGGTTGTATGTTTTAGAAAAAGTTGATGGATATGAATTTTGAAAATTAGATAATGCATTTACTTGTTCATGACACATCTCTTTGAAAATAGGAATTTGTGGGCATTCATTAGTTACATGTCCATTAATGGCACAAATTTCACATATGTCATCATTTTGCACAAATTTTACTTCCTTAGGTTTCTTTAGTTGCAAACTTTCAACTTGTTTAGTTAAACTTTCAATTCTAGCATTTAGATCGTCTTCTTGACTTAAGTTATATTTTCCTTTAGAATTTTCAAGCTTAGATCTAATTGAACCTTCAGAAGTATTTTCATTATACCAAGATTGAGTTTTTTCAACCAGATGGTCTAAATATTCAAGTGCATCATCAGGATTTTTATCCAAAAATTCACCATTACACATCATTTCCACAAATTGTTTTGTTTCAGCGTTTAAACCTTCATAGAAGAAACTTACGGTTCTCCAAGTTTCAAAACCATGGTGAGGGCAAACATTTAATAAATCCTTAAAACGTTCCCAACATTTAAAATATTGCTCATCACTCTTTTGGAAAAAAATCTTGATTTCTTTTTTTAAAGCATTCGTCTTATTAATCGGGAAGAATTTTAAAAAAAAATCAGTTTGAATTTGTTGCCAAGATGTAATTGAGTTTGGTTTAAGAGAATTAAGCCAAGTTTTTGCTTTATCTTTAAGAGAAAAAGGAAATAACTTTAGCTTAATAGCTTCTTGAGTACACCTTGGTTCATTAAATGTTGCACAAATTTCTTCAAATTCTTTTAAATGCAAGTAAGGATTTTCAGAGTCAAAACCATGATAATTAGGGAGCAATTGAATCATGCCATGTTTAAACCTAAAATTATCTGCATCTTGAGGGTACACCATGCATGATGGTACCGAATTTCGTTGGGGTTCAATAAATTCACGCATAGAACGCACATGCAAATTTTCATTATTGCGTCTTTCAAAATCATTTTGGTTTTGAACATTATCTCCATCAACACTTTCATTGTCGGCCATACTTGATGCAATATTTCTAAAATTAATGTTATAACCTCTTATTAAACGACCACTTATTATATCACGAGTCCAATTATGCATACAAATAAATATAATACAGTAGAGAGATAGAGAGAAGAACTCACAAACTTGTGAGGATAAACCTCACAACCAATGGATTTGTTCTCCGCAAAACCTCCCCGGCAACGGCGCCAAAAACTTGATAGCTCCTTGAGAGTTATGCACCCAAGTGTAGGTTGATTTCAAGTAATAAAATTTCTCGGGAGACCGAGTGTCGAACCATAGGGAGATTTGAAAAAAAAGATATTATCTAGTTGAGAGGTTTCAATAAAGTAACAAAATACTAGAGCTTCGGGATTCCACTTTAGATAAAAATACTATCGTTATGATCTTGGTTATCTTT
>JAPKLY010000492.1:234500-267254 GCA_026898435.1 Prunella vulgaris | reverse complement strand
TTGTGTAGCTAGGCGCCACGGTGGACAGAGCCTGAGGGCTATATGATGAATGATGAGCCTTGGTGGCTATGAAAAATGTTTTTACAAAATGATATGTTTGCGTACTGCCAATCTGTATAGTAGCGTACAGGTCGCCCACACTGAGAATTCAAATCTCACCCCCCTTATTTATAAATCTTTTCAGGATATGACGAGGTGGAGTTCGTGCCAGCGGAAGAGTGATACGGTTTCCTGTATTGGTATTTTATCATGCATCAAAAGAAAAGGAGTTAAGGATGATAACTCTTATTACGACTTTAGAAATATGCAAAAGTGATGAACGATTAAAAAATTCCTCGATGATGTATAGAGCTTATTTATTGTTTATTTTGCGCCAAACTTTTTACAAAGATCCTAGCATAGTAAATCATCAAAATGGCCACCGCGTCTTTCATAACAAAAAAATTATATTTCCGCTGTCTACGTGTTCTTTTAGCGAAACACATGCTTCCGCTATCTATTTAATGTCATTAATAGTGTTTTATTTTTGAAAAAAAAGTAGTATGGATTTTCAGTCACTAAGTGATGACTCGAATTTCTAGAATGACGAAATTACATTTTGGAAAACTGGGGCGTTACATGTAGACTCTTGACCATGATTGAATCACCTTCTTTTTCTTCTCCTTCACTTTCTTACCTATCAAAGAAATGGAGTTAACACTAGCAACATGAGACTTGTAATAAATGTAAGAGTCATCAAGAATATGAGAAGTTAAGAGTAAAGAAGGGCTTATGCAAGATTTTGGAGACTCTTCCACGCTGTTCATAGAAAATGACACTTCTTCATCATCCACTTGCAACTTGATCTTTCCTTCTTTCACATCAATGGTTGTTCCACCGGTTGCTAAGAATGGCCTCTCAAGAATCAAGGGGATATCGAGGTCTTCCTCCATGTCCATCACAACAAAATCCGCATGGAAGCTAAATTTGTCAACCTTCACCACAACATCCTCTACTATCCCTTTAGGACGAATTATCGAGCGATCCGCTAGTTGTAGAGACATGTTGATGGGCTTGATCTTCCCAAACTTCAAACGATTAAATATCGAGAGGGGCATCAAATTTATGGTAGCTCCAAGATCACAAAGAGCTCTCTTCTTTTCTCCATTGCCCAACTCGCACATCAATGTAATGCTTCCGGGATCCTTCAATTTTTGTGGTAGTCTCTTTTGGATAAGAGCACTACACTCCATGGTAAGATTCACCATTTCACATTCCTCCACCTTTCTCTTCTTTGATAGCACTTCTTTGACGAATTTTGAATATGTGGGCATCTCCTCAAGTGCTTCAAGTAAAGGGACATTGATGATCACCTTTTTGAAAACTTCTAAGAATTGGGAGAATTTCTCATCGAGTGCCTTCTTCATAAAATGTTGAGGAAAGGGAGGTGGAATTGGTGTCTTGGGAATTCCCCATTCGTCACACTCTATCTTCTCTTCTTCTTGTTTTCTTCTAGCCTCTTTAGCTCTTTTCCACTTTGGGACCCATTCTTCTTTCTTTTCTTCTCCTTCTTTCTCATTTTTTCTCTCTTCATTCTCTTTCTCAACAATTTCTTCTTTTTTTCTTCTTTTTCACCCTCATCAATCGGTATGCTTGGGCATTCATATCTTGTGCCACTCCTCAACTTTATAGCATTGCAATGCTCTTTTCGATTCACCTCTGTTGTCATAGGGAACTTTCCTTTCTCTCCACTTCCACTTGAGGATGCAATTTGGCCAATTTGGAACTCCAAGTTCTTCATTTGATTCATCATAGAACTCATCGTATGTGGCAATTGACTAAGTGGAGTAAGTAAATCCATTTGCTCTTCCAATTTGAGAAATCTCGCCTCCACCTTTGCATTGGTTTGCTCCATTTTATTCTTGATATTGGCCAAAACATCTTCAATGTGGGTATTTGAGCTTTGGTATTGTGGAAAGGTTTGATTAGGAAAGAGTGGGTTTCTTTGGAAGTTTCCTTGGGTATAAGGTTGCTTCAACATGTAATATGCCTCTTCAACTTGGTCAACATTTTGTGGCATCTCCACCTTTCCAACCATCACTCCCTTCTTTTGTCCTTCTGCCAAATTATCTACCTTCTTGATCAACTCTTTCATAACTTCGGCCAAAGATTGAACCGCTTTGGTTCCCTCTAATGGAGCAACTTTTTGTGGAGCACCTCTTTCAATGGACCAACTAGCCGTGTTGCTAGTAATATCATCAATCAAATCTAGGGCTTCTCTTCCGGTCTTGTTGAATAAAGAACCTCCTGCCGACGAATCAAGCTTGTCTCTTGACATTTCATTACACCCATGATAGAAGAAGATCACAATTTGCTCATCTATGAATCCATGTTGAGGACACTTCCTCAAAAGGCAATTGAATCTTTCCCAAGCTTCATGTAAACTCTCTCTTTCTTCTTGTCGAAATCCACAAATGAGTGTTTTCCTTTGAAGCGTCATTGATGGTGGGAAGAACTTTAAAAGGAATTTCTTGCTCAAAACCTCCTATGAGTCTAGGCTATCTTTTGGAAGTGATGAAATCCAATCCTTGGCCCGATCTTTAAGAGTGAAGTTGAACAATCTTGCTCTCCATGCATCTTCACTTACTCCATTCATCTTAACCGTGTCGGCATACTCCAAGAATTGAGCAATGTGTCTATTGGGATCCTCCCTTTGGTCTCCCCCATATTGTCTCTTTGAAAGGATATCAAGAAGAGACGGCTTGATTTGGAAGTTGTTAGCCGCCAAAGGTGGACGAGCAATCCCATCATAATGTCTTGGAACGGGAGGCTCAAAGAAATCTCTAATTCGACGAACATTGTCTCTTTGAATACCTCCTTCGACACCTTGATTAAGATCAACATTATCACCCATATCAAGCTTATGCTCTTTTATGATTCCTCTATTGATTCCTCCTTCTAACTATGGCTAGATCTCCAAGTTCAATGGAATGAATTCATTTCCATAATCTTGTGTTCATGCATACCTAGACAAGAAATCAAAAGTGAAAGCATAAAAGAAACAAAGACAACAATAACAATAACAATAAAAATTAAATACACTATCAACCAAGTTCAACTAGCACTAAGTTACACCTATGCCGACCTAATCCCCGGCAACGGCGCCGTAAACTTGACATGTATTTTACAATACTTACTTCCCAAGTGTAAGAAGTTCGTGCAATAAAGGTAAGTGCTCGGTTAAATTATCAATCCCATGGGACTAGTGACAAGTGTAGCCCTAATACTATACGTCGGTGCTTGATTGTAGTGTAGACAACTTGTTTCTCAATTAAACTAAAAGAAAAAATTAAAATAGCACAATTAACTAAAACAAAGAAATTAAACTAGAACTAAGAATCTAACTAAATAAGACAAGAGAAATAATAAACAAGAGAAATCAAAGGAGATAACAAATACAAGAAAAGTTTGTTCGGGTGTTCTTCATTATGGGGTAATCAATTAACGGGTTGACAAGTTCGTTTATCCCTCTTGTTGGTCAAAGATAGGAGCAATCACGTAAAATAACACATTAAACTGTACTGGATAAGCCTAGGATTAACACGTCAATTAAGCATGTAGATCGTTATAGGAATAGTTCACCGTTTCCCACTCGGGTAATCACACAAGGCTAAGAAAAATCCTAGCGTGCTTTTTCACTCGTATACTAAGGTGCCCCACCTTTGGTCCCCTCACTAATCACCTAAAGGTTAATTCAAGCAATTAATGTAGATTAATGGATTTTCTAATGAAATTACCCAACTCTCGTTGCGATAACTCAATATTAACTCAAATCACAAAATCGAACCCCCCCATTATGAAATAAACGTGCCTATTCAACTCTCGTTGCAACAAACAATCTACCCATATGAATTAAAAGAGCCCAACAAGCAATTGATCTAATAAACCCCATTAAACTAATCATTGAACCTCCAATTAGAATAAACTCACAAAATCATTCCACTAACTAATTACCCACATAATTCCAAACACTCAAACACTTAAAATCTAGCCAACAATCAACATATTACACAAACTCATAACAAAATAAAGATAATAAATCATAAATATTAAAATTAAATCAATAAAATTAAATAAAAGGGAAGAAGTCACCTAAGTAGGAGTGCATACAACTTCAATCTTCAACAATACCCTCAACTAAAATAAATATTACTAAGAAAATAATAAACCCTAGCTATTGTGTGTGAGTGTGTGTGAAGGATGGTGAAGAATTCTCCCAGGAGGGGAGTCCGTGTTCTCCTGATGCCTGCTTCCTTCAATTTATATTCAGCAAATGGGCTTCTGAATATTTGATAACCAAATGGGCCAAGTAAAAAATATCAAAGCCCAAAACAATTTTCTTCAAGCACGGTTGGGAGAGCAGCACGGGTCGAACTGAAATGGACAAACCGTGTATAAATCTTCGAATTTACTTGTTCGGACAACCGCTTTCAGCACGGGTTAAGGCAACATTAAAAGCACGGGTCCAAGTAGAAAGGAAAGCACGGATTGCGGAATTTAAACGCGTTTTACCTTCAGCGATTTTTCACGTCTTTTAACGATTTCTTCGAACTTTACTCACGGACACGGAACAGAGGCTGTGGCGGAGGTGCGACGGTCAGCGGCTAGCAGGGGCTGAGCTTTCTTCTTCCCGAGGCGGATTCCGGCAAGGCTCGGCTGTGAACTTCTGACATGATTTCTGCAATTGGAGCAGGGGAAAGTCGTGGCTGCTGGGCTCATTTCCGGAGACATAGAGGAGAAGCAAGGGAGGCAACAAGTTGTGTTTGTTCCTAATTTCCGGCAAGGCTTTAAGCGGCTGAGAAGAGGGCGGATGGAGGCTGCTCATTCCGGCGACTGAGCTTTCAGATTTTGGCGATTGGGGCTTCTTCATTTTTCAATTTCCATCATGTCTTCAGCGAAAATGGAGAGCAATAGCATGACTTTGGCCAGTTATGGAGTACAGCTAGGGGTGTCAAATGGGCCGGGCCGACCCAGCACTGGTCCACCGGGCCGTTCATATTTTACGGGCCAGGTCGGGCCAGGTCCGGTACTAACCGGGCCTTCATTTTAAAGGCCCAGTCTGGCCCTATGCGGGCCACCGGGTCAAAATGGTCCATTACTTTAATAATTAAATTTGTAAAATATTATTTATATTTAATATTTTTATCATGTAAAAATAAGTCTAGATGATAGCTAAGTACATAATATATATACATAAAATATAAAGGTTTATACTCCAATCACAACAAAACAAAATAGAAAAAATATCTACGAATTTTAAATAAAAATTGTGGAGTGAGAGAAAGTCAACTTAAACATGACATTGATCCATACTTTACAGTCCAATCCATCCACTCAAAATTAATTAATCTCTTAGATAGCTACAACATATTTCCATTTAATTTTTTTCACAGTGGACTAAAAATCTCCATTAATCTTTTCGTATTCATTTCTGTCCGGAGAAACAATCCAACATAACAACATGACTGTGTATACGAACAGGGGAGGGAACAGGGGAGGAGACTATATATAATATATGTCAATATGTGCCGCCGACGCGCTGAAGGTCGAAGGCGTCGCATGCGGCTGCTCACTAAAGATGCGCCGCCGACGTGGCAAGGGAGGGTAATGGCCGGCGCAGCACGATGGGGCTGATGGCCGGTGCGGCAGTAGGCGGCAGACATGTGGTGTGAAATTTGGAATTAGGGATTTAGGTTAAGGGTATGTCAAGTTTTAGTAATTAGTATTGAATTTGGACGGGTTTGCAAATTGAATTGCAGAATAATAATTAAAAAAAAAAATTGGGCATGTCAATTTTTCAGGTCAAGCCCGGTCCAGGCCCGATAGGCCCAGCGGACCTACTAGGCCGGGCCAAGTAGGCTCGGTTCATTTCGGGCTGATATTTTTTAGGCCCAACCTGACCTGAAAAATGGGCCAACTGGGTCGGCCCATCGGGCCGGGCTCATTTTGCCACCCCTAAGTACAGCAATTAGAAGGAAAAGATATGGAGGATAGGAGGCCACGTTTCATTCTCTGCAAATATTTGGTCAAACAATTAGATGTGGGCTCCAGCAAATGAATTCTTTGATTTCTTTCTAGTCCTTCTTCACGTGAGTTGCACCATTCATTTTCGCACAAATATTGATTAATAGCAATTTGGGCTCAAAGTAATTGGGCTTCAATACAATCAAATAATCCTGCAACAATTAGAAAGCATAAACCAAAATTTTGGCTCAAGATAATGGATTTTGAAATTAATTAAATTGGCCACTAATTTAATACTAAGTGTAGCAATAATTAATTTAGCCAAATAATAATTTCACAATTAAATCATGAACAAATCTCAATTTTTCTATAAAATTATAAAATAATCAAATTTTCTCAATTAAGCACAATTAGTCCAATTAATGTAATTAAATACATGAAATTGTATAAAATGCTCAATTAAAATACACAAATTTCAAGCAAATAATCACACTAATCACCGACTATTGGATAGGAGATGATGGAATCCGAACTCATAGGGATGTTTCTAATACTCAATTGAAGACCCTAGGAGGCCTAGATGAATTGTGGGATCGAATATGCAAAAGTCGAAATCGGACGTCACAAGTTAAACTGCGATCGAGCGCCGACTTAAGGACGATCGAGCCACGGCCCTTCAGCGTCCGAGAGAAATCACTCTGAACGACTAAACTCCAGGCGCTCGACCACTAGACCACAGCCGCTCGACCAAGAGCCGTGAGCCACGTCCGAGCGTGGCCAAGCATGCGATCGAGTGCGAGTCCGGATTTCCACATTTTCGGGGGCAAACTCATCTTTTCGCGCATTTAATGAAGGGCAAATTGGTCTTAGCATTGTGGGCACTATAAATACTCAAGGATCAGATTCTCCAAGCTATCTTCTTTATTAGTTAGATCATTAGGTAGTTTTACAGAGAGATTAGAGGTTACTTAGTGGGTTCTTAGTTAGATTTCATACTTCTCTCTACAATTACTTTTGATCCATCCATTTGATCTTTAATCCGTTTGTTTCATTAGCTTAGTTATGATCTTAGCTACATTCCTACAATTCATTTTATGATTTTGAGATTCGGATTAGAAGATAGCATTTCAAGGTTTGATGCTTGTATTTCAATTCTCCAACAATTGGTAAGATTTCTTGTAATTCATTTCATATTAGTGTTAATCATGTTGTTTAATATGTTAATTGTTGATTTTCAATTCCTATTAGCCATGGGCTAATATCCTTGTTGCATGGTTGTATAAATACTATGGTGAATTTAGTCTCTTGTTAATCCTATGCATGAATTAGTGATCTTGTTGGATTAGTTCTCATATTAATGAATTGTATGAATGCTTGGGATGTTTAATTGGATTGTATGGCTTATATGTTTTAGCAATGAAATGAGAATTGATCTATAAGAACCTTATGCATACCAAGTGTTTGATATTTGGCTTGTATGACCAATGAGAATTGCATATTAGTCTAGACCTCTTAATTGGTGTGTTAGGAGTTGTAGAGAGATATAGACACCTAATAGAGCCCTTAGCTTGTGTTGTAGAGAGATCTAGACACTAGTTGGCTTGATTAAGAAACCAAGAGAACTTTTGCATGCTAGGATGGATAGGACACTAGAGGAACCATAGTAGGATTACTTCCATGTACACACAACACTCACGTGCTCACTTCCATGAGGTGATAGTTAGTTTTTACTTTACTTTGTGAAGTAGATAGAAAACATGTTCCTTTCTTTGTTTTCCTAGCTATTAGCATTTGTGAACATTCAATACTTGCTTGATATCGCATCGTTTCCCTGTGTTCGATATTTAACTTGGTTAACTTGCCACGACAACAACGACCACGTACACTTGCGTGGAAATCATACCCAATTTTGGCAAACAAACTGCTATCATGAGTTTGTTTTCTTTGATTTGTTCAGTTCCTTCACAAATCATTTCCAACTTTTCCCATATATCTTTTGCAGTTTTGCAGTTTTTGATCTTGCTAAACATAATTTTATCTAAGGAATGATAAATAGTGTTCTTTGCAACATTGTCAAGATTGGACCTTCTCTTGTCATCCTCTGTCCATTCCCTTTTGGGTTTGGGGATAATCTGAGCTAGTCCAGCTGACTGATCAGCTGCAGTGTTGACCTTCTCAACAATTATAGGACCATCTTCAATGATTGACCACATCTCATCATTGATTGTAGATAGGTGAGCTTGCATTCTGATCTTCCATTCATCATAGTCTTCACCTGAGAACATAGGAACCTTGGATTTCACCATTTTTGGAGCCATGCAAGTATGCATGTGTGTTTTTCAAAAACAAAAGGATCTAGCTAGGTATTGATCAAAGCAGCTGCAAGCCAACTGCTCTGATACCACTTGTTGGTCCCTTAAGTGGTCAAGGTCTAGAGGGGGGGGGATGAATAGACCTTGAAAAACTAAAACAAGTTTTCAAACTTCTTCAAAAAGGAATTCTAGAACCTTACAGTAGCCCTTTTTAAATTTAAAAACAGGAAGTCTACAAGAGGTTTTTGGACCACAAAGGTTACAGCTGTAGACTTAAGAAGTCTACAGCTGCAGAGTTATAAAACTTGCAAATAAAGTAATCAACTTGTAGACAAAGTATCAGAGGGGTTCTCACACTTAAAAGTATATTGAGAAATCTCTA
Source organism: Prunella vulgaris (assembly GCA_026898435.1). Classification (NCBI taxonomy): domain Eukaryota; kingdom Viridiplantae; phylum Streptophyta; class Magnoliopsida; order Lamiales; family Lamiaceae; genus Prunella; species Prunella vulgaris. The sequence continues at coordinate 258,557 of JAPKLY010000492.1, read as the reverse complement.
ATGTGCAGCGGAAATAAGTGTAAGTGTTAATAAAAAACAATGTGAAAAAACTTAACAGTTGAGTGACTTAAAGAAGTCTACAGCTGTAGAGTCCAGTTCCTTTGTGAAAAACACAAAGTTTTTATGCACGAATTTAAAAAGAATGATGAATGTAACAACAAAGATAAATATGCAAAATAGAAATAAATAAACAAAAGAAATAAATAAAGCAATAAAAGAGTAGTATTTATAGTGGTTCAGAGTCTATGAATAAGACCTCCTGCATCCACTGTTACACAAATCAGATGCCAAATTCACTAAGAACAGATCATAAAGATCAATACAAGTATTTCCCCCTCAGAACTAGATTCACTCAGATTTCTATTCTAAGTAAGAAAACACTATCCTATTCACTCAAAATAAAACAACTCACAAAGAGTTAAAGACCTCACAAAGAGATATCTACACAAAGTAGAAAATAAAGTGTGTGTGAGGGAACAACAACAAATGTGATTCTTTCTAAGAAAATCTTAACCAACTATCCTAAGAACCACAAGGAATAACAAAGAAAAATAAGCTCTCTCTCTCTCTCAGATTTGTTGGCTGTAGACTTGCTTAGGTTGAATGCTTGAATGCTCAGGTTGTTGTTGTTGTTTCTTCTGAGAACTTCCTCTATTTATAGATGAAGAGAGATGTTTTATCAGTTGGAGAATTCAAATTTGAATTCTGGATAAGGTTCCTCTTACTCTCTATAGTCTTGCATGTGTGAAGTGATCCTCATCCTTCACACAGATTAATACTGGATGTACTATTTATCTTCATTCACAGAATTCTGGTTTACTTTAATTTAATCTTCATTAAACTTCTAGATTCTTTGATATAAATTCCTCTTAAGTACTCTATAGTGAGTGCATAAGTGCTTCACGAATTTTAGCTTAAGGGTCTTGAAAATCTTCATTATGTCTTGTACTTCAGTCTTCAAACGGTTATATCAGCTGTAGGGTCATGAACTATACAGCTGTAAGTTCCTGAAATTGAAGAAACTAGCTGTAGGAATAACCTTACAGCTGCAAGGTCTTGTTTGCTTGTAGATTGATCAAGTATACAGCTGCAAACTTTCCTTTCACAACTATAACTTCCTTAGCCAATTTTCTTGTAACAAAGTATTATGTTCAATTCAATAAGAATACATGTTTTGCACACATCAAAATCTAAACCAGGTACTTAACATTATTCATGCAAGCATTTGAAAAACATACATCTAATTCTTAAGAAAGCATCAACTGTAGAGTTTTTTTCTTTTTAAAATATTAATAACTATGAAAACAAATGTGTGGCATCAAAACTGGAAAATTCGTTATATGTCAGATAAATTTTAAGTTCTTGAAAGACCTCAACAAAAAACTTTAATCATTAGTACGTCGTAAATTCACAAAATCTAAAAAATCTAAAATAAATTTTAATTTTTTTAAATTGTAAGAGGATGATACTCATATATATTTCTCAAAATATCTAGGGTTTCGTCTAGAAATTCATCTAAAAAATTACACTAATTTTTGAAAATTGAGCTGGACAAAAACAGGCCATAATTTTCAACAGTTTTAATTTTGGTCCAAGGCTAAAATTACCGATTTTTCTTGATATAATTTTTGAATAACCTTGACTAAATAATTAATACTAACAAGTATCAATATAATTCCTTTAATTTAATTTAAATTGGAAGAATTTTCCACTTAAACTTAATAAAAAAAATTTGTTCTAAAATTCTCAATAGATTGATGTAATAAAAATCATCATTCAATTTAATTCTTTCTAATCATGAACCCAATAATTTAATTCCTAAGACAATAGGTCACGTTAATTCTTAAGGTACTAATTTCATAAATCGAATATCAAGATAATAAAATAAATATAGGGTTTTAAATCCTCTATAGTGGTCGAATTTTATAGACAATTTTTTCCAAAATATAGTACCTTGTCAACTTGCATGGCTCATTATCACTTCTATGAGCTCTAATTTTGAAAAATACTCGACATGCATGCAACTAATAAAACTTCTGTATCTTACAAATATATATAATCATCATTTATTTTTAGCAGAAAAATAAAGTTTCATAACTAAAGTTATTTGAACCTTAATAAGAGAAATAAACTAAGAATTGATCAACAAGATTATAATATTCGTTTAACTTTATATTAAAGTTTTATATTAACTTTATTTAATAAAAGATGTAACACCGTGTTACGTTTATCTCTAGACAATATTATTTATAAATTTGGAAAGAACAAAATTCAAATTTAAACATGTTTTTCTAATTTGAAGTCGTGACTATTATTATTTCCATCCTCTTATTACTTTGTTTATCTCATTTTCAATCATAGTTAGCGAATTTAATTAACACATTAATAATCAATAAACTATAAACTCCCAAAAGTATAATTTCCTCTAATCTATACTAAATGTAATTAATAAAATTATTAAATTCATAATTCAATATGGTCCTATGAATTTTTATTCAGAAAATAGAACCTAATCTATAATGATTAACTATAAAAAAATTCCGTCTGATTCAAATTAAGAATCATTTTAGAGGTTAAATTTTATTTTAAAATAAATGTTGTTTTAGCTATTTTCTCATTTTTTTCTAGTTTACCTAAACTCTAATTTAAAAAATATAAGTCATCATTTACGGTTACATTAAAATAAAACTGACATTTTAGGATTTACTTTAATATAGTCGATAATTTAGAGATACAAAACTGCGGTGTATATTTTAAAATTTGATGAATTAATCTTAGTTTAATACAAATATTTTAAAATGATACTTATTTTTAAATAGAGGAAATACTTAATTGAGTTTGTAAAATAAGGCAACAATATTTATTGTTAATGAATAAATTCTTTGGAAATCAAATTTAAATTTGCATCCTCATTTCTCATCCAACTTTCTAATTTTAATTCGCAATTATTTTTGTTTCTATCATCTTATAATTATCTTTTGCCTTACTTGGAATCATCGTCTAAACATTTAATTAATTCTTTATTCTCACATTTATTATAAATTTCCTAATATATTATTTTCTCAGATCCAAACTTAAGCCAGTTAATCAATACTTATAATATGATTAAAATAATAAGAGTATTCAACAAAAAGTAACTCTTTTTTAAACCAAGTGCAACTCAAGAGCATTTTTATGCAGTATATTGGGATTATTTTTTATTAAATAGTTAAGATTGTTTACACAAAATAGTTGTGGTAATCCAACCATAATTGTTAAGTGTAATATGTCCTAAATGTTCAGTTAAAACCTCATGAGTGACACGGTACATATGAAGTATATAAGTCATTGATTTTAATTAAATATAAATTATATTATTCTTTTCTTCTTAAATAATATAGTTGGAACTCACCTCAAATTTTTTACATTTAGAAATTTGTACTTACTACTAATATATAATATTATATTTTAGATGAAGATTCATTTATATGTATAAATTTTAAAAAATTATAATAAATATAAAAGAGAATATAGTAAAAAATATATAACACCAGAAAAACAAGCTCCGCTTTCATTAATCACACGAATTCAATATATAATTAAGAATGTCAAGGGGTGAAGACATAAATAATACCAACTCCGCTACTCCATTTTGCGCAAAGTGAATAGGGGAAAAATATCCATATTCCTCAAGAATTCTCCATTATGCATTCTTCCCTTTTATTCATACATTGTTGCAAAACACATGTTAATGTTCACTAAAACGATGCCATTAATTAATTAATTTAATTTTTCAGTCTTTTTTTCTGATTATAAGAGTGAAGTGACAAGGGATATGTTTAGTCTGAAAAATGAGGATATGATCCGCGTCCACATTCTGTGATAGATAATTATTTAATATAATAATTTCTAAAATATATTAACAATAAATTATTGGAACATTATAGGAAACTTGGAAGGGATATAATCTCCACCCTCATCTAAAAATAATATCGGGCATTATATACTATATTCAGAACAAAATCCTGTACAGATTTGGACACGTCGGTTAATTATTAGGGGTGTAGATAATTAAGAATAAAAAAAACCATAATAATTGCATGTATTAATTACTTTGCCAAAATGATTACCTATAAGTTCTATAAATTGACAAGAAAAGATGTGAAAAATACATATGACACAAAACAAAATTTGAGATTGAAAGATTTGTAGTATCTTATACTACATGTTCTTCCTCACAAGACAATTGTGAATGTATAAGTCCAACCCTCTATACAGAAAATGAAATAGAATGTTCTTGTAGAGTTTTAATTTTATTTTCATCCCAGGGTTTGACTATACATTCAAATTTGTTTAGTGGGTAAGATCACTCACACATCTAAATAAGGTTCGACTGAAGAGGTTTATATATTCAAATCAAAACCCTTGATAATTTATTTTATATTTCTCCTTATTTCACTTCATATTTTTCTATTTTACTTAACAATGGTTTTTTTTTTTATAATTTGATATACCCTAAAGTCTAAATGATGCATAAGCTCATAGACTAATGAGAGCCCAAAAAAAAGATGAGGAATCGACAAGATAAGACGATCATAAGCAGTCTTCATTTAAAGTTTAAGACAAGAAATCATTGATTTCTCAAAAGTGAGGCCCCTAAAATCCACCAGTCACGCTACGTCCGCAATATATCTTAATCGGTGATAGGGGACAGGAATAGCAAGCATCTATATGTATTTCCCCTACCCCCCCCCCCCCCTCGCGCTTTTTTTTTTTGTAATATTAATTGTTGATATAAAAATTACATAATTGGAACTTTGCAGTTTTTTTATTTAAAAAAATTTTGCGTTCAATTCAATATCTTCTCTCAACTTCAATTTTATTTTTTGAAAGCTAAAGAACTCTTTTTATGGAAAAGTGCAAGAATTAGTAGATAGGTTTTGCACAAACGTTGGAGAAGAAAACAAGTATCCTATTAGAATTACTTAATGTCTTATAAGATTCATGTAAACAATTTTAAGTTTTTGAAATTTAAAAAAGTATTAGGTACAATCTTCAAATATGGACTCACAATATTAGTAAATAAAAATATTATCGCATAGGATTTACATACTATTGCAAATAATAATTAGAAAATAATCAATGTTTCAACTCAACTTTCTAATTTAAAAATTGTTCTAGTCATTTCAGGTTTAAATGAAGCCACAATTTATGACAACTCCTCAATTTGTCGCAATTTGAGATGATCTTTACAATGTTTTCTTTGGGATGAGTGGAACGATGTCGTGTTCTCAGTGACTTTTGATGTTGCAAATTAAAAATAAAAAAAAACCTAATTTTGTGTACTATTCTTTTCATCGAAATACCATCGCAAAAATATCTTAAATACAAACGAACCTCCGCTTTTCACATACCACACATCTACAAATAAATACTTTACTCCCTCTTATTAGTAATACTTGCAAAATCGACGATGAAGCTCATTTCAAATATTTTTTGCTATCTGAATAGATCTATTAATTTTTTTTTACAACACTATTTCATCTAAATTTATAATAAAACTTAAAGTTTTGTCGCAAATATTTAACACCTCTTTTTTTGCATCAAGCCATTTTTTTTTATCATAAATGTGTCACAAATCATGATTTGGGATGAAAATTTCGTTACAAATATGATCACAAATTCGTGTATTTTTGTAGCGGTTGATTTAATGTAAGTTGTAATGAGATCCAATTTTGAGAAACTTATTCATGCAAGCATTTGAAAAACATCCATCTAATTCTTAAAAAATCATCAAATGTAGAGCTTTTTGCTTTTTTAAAAAATATTAACAAGTAAAACAAATGTCTGGCTTCAAAACTGGAAACATCGTTATATGTCAGAGAAATTTTAAATTCTTATAAGACCTCAACAAAACACTTTAATCATTAGTATGTCGTAACTTCTAAAAAAAATAGTTTTAATTTTTTTTAAATTGTAAGGGAATGGTACTCTTATATATATTTCTCAAAATATATTGGGTTTCATCTAGGAATCCCTGTAAAAGATTACACTAATTTTCGAAAATAGATCTGGACAAAAACAGGCCCATAACTTTCAACAGTTCTGATTTTGGTCCAAAGCTGAAATTACAGATTTTTCTTGATCTAATTTTGAATAATCTTGACTAAATAATTAACACAAATTCTTATATGCACAAGGGTGCATACTATGCACTCTTGTTATATGGGCTGAATTTTCGGCCCTTTGTATTTGGGCCCAATTAAAAAAAAATTGGATCCGACTTTGGTATCCGTTTTGGAAAAGCGCGGACCTCTATTCTGGTTTTAATTAAACCGGCTATTAACCTCCCTTTCCTTCTGTGTATCATTTTTTCGTGTTCTATCATTTTTCAAACTACTTCAGTTTCGTGTTCTCCTTTCCAAGTTTCTCTTCTTTGTTCTTCTTCTTGTTCGCGGTGCCTTTTGTTCGGATTTCGTCTGGAATATACATTGTAAGTTATTTTTTATGAGTATCATTGTACTTCATTTTAATATTTTGTTTTTTGAGTATCGTTTTTAATGATCTTGCTGTGTTTGTAATTTTGTTAGGGTTTGTTTCTGTTATAATGGTGAAGAAGAGGAAATATACTGTTCTTAAAGGTAGTGGACCTAAGCACAAGAAAGATATTGTGTATCAGAGGAAAAGATATCGAGATTCTCCTGTGAATAAGTGTGATGAGATAGTTCCTTTCGTTGGTGATCGTGTTGAACATGCACCGAAGGAAGAAGATGATAGACTTATTGTTTTTTTTAAGGAGAAGAAGAAATCTATCAAATCACTTGTAAACAAAGCGAAATCTGGAAAGGAAATTTCAAGCAAAGGGAAATCTGCTAAGGTTGTTTCATCGAAGGTGCATTCTATTTCTGGAGAAGAGATTTCTAGGTATTTTTTTTCTTTATTTGGGTATTACTTTGTTATTCTTTGGGTATTTTTTTTTTAGTCTTTGGGTATTAACTTTTCTTTTATGGGTATGTATTTGTTATTCTTTGGGTATTTTTTTTTAGTCTTTGGGTATTACTTTTTCTGCTATGGGTATGTATTTTTTATTCTTTGGGTATCACTTATTTTATGTTCGGGTATTATTATTTATTTTCTTTTTTAGTATGTAATATGTCATTTTGTTGTAGTTATTTTATTAATTGAATTATTTTGTTATTTGTTATTTGATTTTGTGTATTTTCTGTGATTTTTTGATATATATTTGTTATTATGTAGTTGTCTTTAGTGTATTATTTGGTTGTTATTTTTGTATTTTTTGACTTTTACCTTGGGTATTATTTTTTACTTCTTTGGGTATTTTGTTATTCTTCTTAATTTGGTATCATTTTGTTTGTCTTGAGGTATTTTTTGTTGTTTTTGATGTATTTATTAATTGGTTTTCATTATATTTTCTTTTGGATATACCTAATGTCTTATATATTATTTGTCTTGCAGTAAAATTATATTTCAGTGTCGTCCACATTGACTATATAAATTGGTGAAAAGTTTGAATGATGAACAAAGGGCATCTTTGGAGTGTATTGGTTTTGAAGGTTTACTGGATTTAAAGCTTACTAGGCTTGTAAACAGTGGTATGATTGATTGGCTTGTTGATAATTTCAATGGTAGCAGTCGTATGTTAATGGTTGATTATTTTCGGCAGTTTACAGTTACTGCTGATGAAGTTTACGATGTTTTTAAGATTCCAAGGAACGAAGGGAGAGAGGTCCCTCTTTATAGTAGGTCTGATGATTGTTCTGCTTTTAATACATTTGCTCAGACTTATGGGTTTGCTGCAAAGAGTCTGATAGGGAAACTTCCTTTGATTATTAAGGATAAATGTCGTAATGGTGGTGATGATTTTAAGCGGTTATTTATTTTGTATAGTATGTGTTCTTTTCTGTGTCCTTCTGCAAATAGAAGTGTTAACCCCGTCTTTTATAAAGCATTAGAGAATCCAGACTGTATTCTTGAGTTTGATTGGTGTGAACTTGTGTTGAGGAGGTTGTGTGAGTCTATTACTTTGTACAAAAGGGGTGCTGTGAAAAACATCAGTGGCTGTATCATTTTTTTACAAATAATATATTTTCACCGGTTGAAGTGCAGAGGTGTATGTGAACCTCATTCTATTCCATTGATCAGAAGTTGAGGAAAAGGGTTGCTGAAGAGGTTAGTGCTGGAATATTTGGTTCAGGTGAGTTAGTTGAGGATTTGTCCACTTTCTAGTAATGGAATGCTGAATAAAACACCAACGGAGTCAAGGTGTGATTCAAAGGATGAGGAGGAAAAAGAAGATGATGATCAGTTTCAGGTATTTATTTTGGTAGTCTTTGGGTATTTTTTTTTACTGTATGGGTATTAATATGTTTATCTTGGGGTATTTATTTTTTATCTTTGGGTATTAATAATTTTTATATTTTATTATCCTATTGATTTTTGTTTATTAGTTAATTATTAATTAGAATTGGTTTTTTTATTATTTACATTTTATCTTGCAGGAGATAAAAGAATTGTTATTGTCAATTAAAGGTGAAGCAAGAGAATTTTCTAAAAACTTTAATGTAAAGGTTCATAAGCTTATGGACTGTATCCAGAATGCAAATTTAAATAGTTCTCAGTTAGAGTCCACTGCTGAATCTGATGTGTCTGACACTCAGAAATTTTTTATGAATCCTAAGCTTCATCGTTATGTTGATAAGCTTGTGAAGTATGTGACATTGATGAAGCAATTTGATGATTCAGCTCCGAGTTTTGAATTGCTTACTCCAGATCCTGTTGTTTTTTAAACTAATCTTAGTAGTTCTGAAGATTGGTTTGATTAGGCTTATTATGCAGACATTGTTGGAGACCTTGTTAATTTGAAGAATTCTAAAGGAAAAAATGTTTGTAAGGTTGATAAGGTTGTTCAGGTGTCTGAGTTTGAGAAGGTTTTTCATGATAAGGGTGTTCAGGTGTCTGATTTTGAGAAGGTTTTTTATGACAAGGGTGTGCAAGTGTCTGATTCTGAGGAGGTCGTTCATTATAAGGGTGTTCAGTTGTTTGATTCTGAGAAGATCGTTCATGCCAAGGTTGTTGAAGTGTGTGATCCTGAGATTTCTGAGAAGGTTGTTGGAAAAGATAAAGTTTCTGATGATGGTCAAGCTGGTAAAGAAATGGAAGAAGTTGCTCGAAAAGATAAAGTTTCTAGTACGGATCCTGAGGTTCGGAAAGTTATGAAGAAGTTCGATAAAGCTGCTGCAGTAAAGAGTGCACAGGTTGAGAAGACTCCGCAAGGTGCAGTGATGTTGAAGAGTAGGTTGGGTGGTCTTGATGGTGAAATTGAAGAAGCAATAAAATCTGTTAGTATGAATAGAGAGAATATAGGTGATGATGGTAGGAGTTTGTTTTGGTTGATACATGATGATATTGGATATGTATCCAAATTGGTGAGAGCAAATAAGAGGCTTTATAAAACAATGTTCCAAACTCACTTGAAGGTTGTGGATTTCTGTTTTTATGATGGAGAGGGATCTGTTGCAGTGTAAGTATTATTTCAATTTTTTAGTTTTAGTTTTTATTATTTGTATGTAATGTTTTTTTTTTTACTTTTTTTGTTTTGTAGGGATAACTATTATTTGTACAAAGGTTCTGTGTTTGTGACTAAAGATGGGATAATGAGTTTGTTACCCAATCAAGAAATTGACAGCACCATCATTACTGCATGGTGCTTGGAGGTTAATGCTGAGGTTGTTTCTGATTCTAGGAGGAGCAGATTCTGTTTTAATCTTAATTACAGCGTAAGACTCATCTTTATTTGTTTTTGTGTTAATATTATTTGCGTAATGAGTTGTTTTTTAGCTATTTTTGTTATATACTTTAATTTATTATGGGTATAATGAGTTGTCTTTTGGGTGTTAATGTATTGTTGATGGGTATTAATATTTGTTGTTTGGGTATTTGTTATTTGTTCTTTGAGTATTTTATTTTGTTCTTTGGGTATTTCTCATTTGTTCTTTGGGTATTTCTCAGTTGTTCTCTAGGTTATCTTTTGTGTCTATGAATTGTTGTTGGGTATTACTAATTGTTCTTTGGGTATTTTATTTTCTTCTTTGGGTATTTTTCAGTTGTTATTTAGGTTATCATTGGGTGTCAATGAATTGATGTTGTGTATTAGTAATTGTTCTTTTGGTATTGATGTTATTTATTAAATTGTTATTTGTGTTTATTTTTTTACTGTTTATTATATATGAAATTATATTTTATTTTATTTTGTGGAACATTATTTTGTTGTAGAAGTTGTAGTGAATGGAAAATCTGCAAAAGCTGTTGAAAATGATGTTTACTCAGCTTGGAATGAATGGTTGTCTGTGTATGAGGGTTCATACATGACGGCTGATATGGTTAGTATTTATTATTTTTTATTTTTGGTATTTTTTTATATTATTATTTTTTAATTATTTATTTTTTTACATATTTTTATTCCTGTTGGTATCCACAATCATTATGTTGTTGTTGCAATTAATTTTGTGGACGGCAAAGTACACTTGTTGGATAACATGCGGCATGAGGAGAAGATTAATGATTACACTAAATCTGCTCATTTATTTGTATATATCTATAATATTTTAAATGTTTTTGTTTGTTTGTTTTCATTATATGTTAATTTAATTTTTGTTGTTTTGTGTTTTAGTGTATGTTGATCACTACAACATAAATGACTTTATGTAACACTTTATTGTAACACTTTTAATTTATGTAACACATTTTGGTAACATATTTCTAATTTATATATTATGTAACACTTTATACATCTGTAACGCTTAAATGCAACACTTTTAAATTAGTAACACTTTTTAGGTAACACTTTTACAAAGGTAACATATCTAGGTAACACTTTCACATATGTAACATTTCTTGGGTAACACTTTTATAAAGGTAACACATTATACGTAACACATTATCATGTGTAATATTTATAAAAATAATACTTTTATATGTGTAACATATATATTTTTGTTACACTTGATATTATTATTTAAATATTTATATATATCTACTTATATAAAATCTACTCAATTGGTAACTATAAAATAAATATATTAATCATATATAAACATGCCCTAGTGTATAATAATTTATTATATTCTTTAGTAAATATCTTAATAAATAATTAATATATATATATATATGCAAAAAATCATGTATATAAAATTTATCTATAATTTAAAATAATTTATTGCATACTAAATATATATATTTTAATTATATAACTATAAAGTATATATAATTTATATATTTTTACATATAATTATATCATTAATAGATTTTTTGAATGAAATTAGGTAGAAAATAATTTGGTTCATTAAGAAATAATATTTATCATTAATATTTTTCATATTCACCATTGGTCTATTTAAAAAATGAATAAGAAAAAAAAATAAAAAAAAGTGATAATGAATTAAATAAAATTGATGTTCAAAATATATAGTATATAATGGTATAGCCAAGATGGTAAGTGTTTTAAACTTAAATTCAAAAGGTACAAGAATCAAAACCCAGGAATTACAATTTTTATTTTTTTTACAAAAAGTGTTACCTATAATTCGTATGTAACATTTAATAGGTGTTACATATAAAACGTAACACTTTTTTTTAAAGTGATACAAAAAGTAAAAGAAGTGTTACATTAGACTTTAGGTTACACGGGCAAGTGCAACGCCCTAAAAGTGTTACCTATTTATAATAGATAACACTTTTTATGTATTAAGTAACTTTTTTTGGTGTTTCATAATGTCCATTATGTTGTAGTATGAGACGATTTTTGGCATCAAAGAAACATCCTAGAGCTGATGATGTTGGAGATTTTGTTTATGAGAGTGTACCATTGAAATGGCAGACTGGTAAGCCAGATAAGGATTGTGGTGTTTATATGATGCATCATATGAAGCATTTCAATGGTACTGCCTACACACCTCCAGATTTGACAAATGTATTTTTTTTATTCTTAATTAATTTTTTATTCTTTATTGTTTGTTATATTGCTTGTTATTAACTTATTTTATTTATTTATTTTTTCTTTTTAGGCTGAAATTCGCTTAGTGATGCGCGCTGAAATCTGTTCTATGATAGTGCTTTCCAACTTTAATTAGTCTAGGGGTGATGTCATAAAGAAGGTTTATGATTTTTATAAATCTAAACCAAAGTTGATTAAGGATTTAGACAATGAGATGAAGCTGAAACAGCAAAAAGCTAATGATTTAAAGAAAAAGCGTGCTGCGGATAATTTAAAACAAATTGATAGTAATTTGGGAAGGGGGAAGAGGAAGAAAGTGAACTGAAAAGTGTTGGTTTGAGGTTGTTTTGTAAATTTGTGAACAATTTGTAGTTTCAGGTATATGAACAATGGTTTGAGGTTGAATGTGGGGCTTGTGAAAGAAAATGATATTTGTGATATTTGTGAACAATAGTTTCAGGTAGATGAACAATGGTTTGGTTGTTTTTGGGTAAGTGTAATGATATTAGAACAAATTTATGGGTATTGGTAATTAGTTTTGTGATATTTGTAATCTGTTATTTGGGTGGGTATTAGTAAACTGGTTTTTGGGTATATTTAATCTTGTCATTGGGTGTTTGTTATATTATCTTTGGGTATTTGTTATCTGATCTTTGGGTATTGGTCATTTGATATTTGGGTATTGTTGTTCTGATCTTTGGGTATCTGTTTTTATTTCTTTGGGTATTGTTTTTATGTCTTCGGGTATTGATTATCTGATTTTTGGGTATCTGTTTTTATGTCTTCGGGTATTGATTATCTGTTCTTTGGGTATATTTGGCATGGTTTTTGGGTATTTGTTTATTTTATTTTAATTATTATAAAAGTAGTATGTATTGTTTTTGATATTTTTTGGGGTATTGATTGACTGTTATTTAAGTATTGATTTTTTATCTTTATGTATTATTATTTGTTCTTTGGGTATTGAAAGGATAAAATATATGTGTATTTTTTAACAGTTATATATATTATTCTAACATTCAAAATAACCATTCATAGATACATTAATATTAAACCATTCAAAATAAACCTCTTATGAGGTATACAAACTAAACATTGTAATTGTTTTGTAATAAAAAAAAGTAGATTAACCTCTTATGAGGCATACAAACCAAACACTGTAATTGTTAATTTTTTTTCACAATTGCATGTATGAGTTCATCACACACGAACTCATACTTAACAATGCTACCTACTGTAGCATTGTTTGCAAGAAGAAATTTTTCCAGCCACTGCAAAATGAATGCACACCAGCACCTCTGGTTCTCATTTGAACTTTCCATGCTCTTGCTTCCTCATCCTTCAATATGATTTCTCTTTTGTTCAGCAGTCCAACAGCAGTTATGAAATTTATGGGGACGTCCTATAAAACAGTATATTATTTAAATGAAATCAAAAATATATATTGTGTGTCTCCTTTTTGTGACCTTTTTGTGATAATTGAAAGTAAAAATATATATAAATTACCATTTTATTTGCAGTGAAATGGTAGTCCTTGACCTCCTTTTCGAAACTCAAATTATTCTGCCCAAGTTGAACTTCATCTTCTTCTTCATCATCATCAAAATCTATTTAATACATATGGAAATTAAAAAAACTGTAAATATATTTTTGCAATTTAAATGAATGTAAGTTTATTAAAATTACAAACCATAGTTTGAGCAGTTCTTGCAGCAACCACTTTTTGAAAAGATATCAACATGGATTGAATGCTCATCAATCAGTGTGATAGTGAGCAAATCAAGCAATTCTATATCAGCTTCTTCGACAAATGTAATCCATCCCTCATTGAAGTAATGGTATTCATCAATTTTCTCTATTTTAACTTTCCAATTCTTGCCATAATGGTAGTTTGCTGTCAGTGTCATTTCAGTTGATGATTGTGCAAATAGATTTGCATTTTCATCTATAAACCGAGTACGTAATCTCTGCACATAAATGAATATTTATGATTAAACATTTTATTAATTTTTATATATTATGTATAAACAAAACTCACCAGTTTAGGAATGAAGATGTTGTTGCCAATGAGGGGTTTGAAGAAAGAACTCATCTATTTAAAGTAAACAAATAAATATATAAATTCTTAGTTAATATTATATATTTTAGATGTTAATACCCTAACAAGATATTAATAATACCCCATTAATAATAAAATTATACCCAGAGAACAAGTAAAGAATACCCTAACATATATAGTATATGTAATGAACAATTTAATAATAAATTAATTTAATAACTCAATTTAATAGTAAAGAATCATCTGTTTAAATTAAACAAAAAAATATATAAATTCTTAATTAATATTATATATTTTAGATGCTAATACCCTAACATGATTCTAATAATACCTCATGAATAATAGAATTATACCCAGAGAACTAGTAAAGAATACCCTAACAAATATAGTATATGTCAAGAACAATTTAATAATAAATCAATTTAATAAATTAATTTGATAGTAAGGAAGTCATCTGTTTAAAGTAAACAAATAAATATATAAATTTTTAAATATTATTATATATTTTACATGCTAATACCCTAATAAGATACTAATAATACCCTATGAATAATAGAATTATACCCATAGAACAAGTAAAGAAAACTCTAATAGTATATGTCAAGAACAATTTAATAAAAAATTAATAATACCTCAAGCATAATTTTTTAATACCCAAAAAAACATATAAATTAAGATTATAGTTATGTTTGAAGTTACTGTATTTTTTATACACAGAAAAATTTCAATATTATCATATGAAAATACTTTCAGTTGATGAAATAGAGTATTTTAGCATATATAATGCTCAGTACATAAAGAGTGAGAGGGAGAGGGAGATAGAGAGAGAGAGAGGGGGGGAGAGACAGAGAGAGAGAGAGAGAGAGAGAGAGAGAGAGAGAGAGAGAGAAAGAAAGAGAGAGAGAGGGAGAGTGAGACAGAGAGAGAGAAATCAAGAATGAAGAACTATTAGCATTTCTTATGAATGATTCGTTGAAGATTATGAAGATTTGTTACCGTTTGGACGATTTGTTGTTGCTGCGTCGGTCAATTTTCCGTCGATCGAATTTAGGAACGTACTGTCGTCGTTCTAGGGTTTTTTTTTACCTTATATAGTAAATTTTATTTTACTTTTTAATTTTTTTTTCTGAGAGAAATTGTTGAATAAAATATTTTTTTTATTTGAGTATTACTTATTATTGGGGTATCAATTATTTGATCTTCGGGTTCTACTTTTCACTTCTTGAGTATTAATGAATTTTAAAAAAATATAAAACACATCAGATACAATAAATTTGATAAATCACTTGCAATTGTAATAAACATTTATATTGAAAAAATGTAACATTAATTTATTAATCAAAATATAATTACAATCCTCATTCAAATTATATGAGGATTAGGTGTAATTGATCCATATTCTCTCATATGTGATGACTGTGAAGTTGTTGACTTGTTCTTCTTTCTAGTATGGATACCACTCTTAATCCTTTTACTTCTTCCTTTTGTCACTGAACGTTCGGGATCGAGAACTTTGATCGATGTTTCAGAATGAGCCTCAATGTCTTCATGTTGCTTTGAATTCCTTGCATTAAGAACTGTACATATTTTTTCATATCCATCTTCTATGAGTTCTCTCCTTTCTTCAATTTCTTCACTCATCAATACTACATTGTAGTACTTCCTTATGATATCATGCCTCCAAGGTATATTGCTAGAACATTTTTCCCTATTTGATAGAGTAATATAGTTAGAATTTGTTAATAACCGAATATTTTTATTTAATACCCTATAAAGATAACAGTAATACCCATAGAATAATCAAAGAATACCCAAAGAACATAATATAATACCTAAAGTAATACCCAAAGAATTTATTAAAATACCCAAAGAATAATTAAAAAATACCCAAAGAATAATTAAAGAATACCCAAAGTAGAATTGATACCTGTTATCATTTGTTGATTCAGCAACAATCTTGTTCCACACTTGTTCCTTTGCAAGTTTGGACCACCTCTTTAATATGTAATTATCATGTATTTTTTGTATAGAGTGTATATTCATTACTCTCAAGCAGTGATAGCACAATATTCCATATTCTTCAAACTTTTTACAATCACAGCTGACAAGGTTCATAGCTGTGCCGTATACCACTCTGTTACTTCTATTTCCTTCATCATTCATTACGTTATAAACCAAGGTGGTTTCATAGAATTCAGGAACAGTAGAAGAAACAAACAGAGATTTTGAGAACTCTTTTTCAAAGTGCTTAAAAATTGTGTGAGTGTATACCTCTGCAGCATACTTTATAATCCCTTTCATTCCAAAAGGAGATTCTGGTGTCATTCTTGAACAATTGAATTCATCTTTTTTCTCTGTCCTCCCCCACTGAGTTAATATCTCACTTAAAATCTTGTAGAATTCTGTCAAATTTGTCTGTTTGTGCGCTTTAAATACAATTGCGTGATTAGTACTTTCACTTCTTTAGGATGATCTTATTCCAGCAGAAAATATGTTCTTGCTTAGTGTTGTACACCATTTATCTTTAAGACTATACAATCTTTTAAACCAAGCACTGTTTTGCAGGTTGTAAGTTGATATCATATTTTCCCAACTGATTCCAAACTCCTTCTCATTATCACAACCTGTTAAACAATGGTTAAATGCACTTTTTAAAGGACCATCTCTCTTTAGTTCTCCAAATCTTGCAATTGCATTTTGTTGGAGATGCTAAAGACACAATCTGTGTCTTGTGTCTGGAAATTCCTGTAATAGAAATATATTTTAAAAAATATACCCAAAGAGCAAATAAATGATACCCGTAGGTTTATTTCATAATACCCAAAGGTCAATTTAGTATTAAACTTAGAATACATTATTCATATCTAAACCATAATATTTTTATACCCCAAGAACAATATTATAATACCTTAAGAATAAATAAAAATACTCTAAGCATAAATTATAAATATCATAGCATTTATAGTGTATAATTTATATACCTTTTCCAGTGCAGTTGCTATTGCCAAATCTTGATCTGTGAATATTGCCAAATCTTGAAAGCCTCCCATCTTCATTTAATCTAATCTTGTAGAAAAAACTATTTTCTTCAGATTCTTGTTTTTCCATGATCTCAATAAGATTACTGGCATCTCCACCTTTAAGTTCTTGGATTTTTAATTTGTTCACCAAATTGTAATGGTCCTTCATTGTGTGTCCCAAATTTTCTTCTCCTCCAACCTCATGTGCCATGTATTGATAAGAATCGATTGTTCTCATACCTGATAACACCATATCTTCAATAACTTATCTTTTTTCTGCTGTAATTTGTCTTTTCGAACGATGTAAATGACCCCACTCTGGTCTTGTTAACACATGGTTGTGTTCCATTTCATGCTGCACGACTTCAAATTTTCCTTCATTAGTTCTTCTGATTGACATCCTAGCTTTGCATTCTATTCTTGTAATTCCAATATTCCTTTTTTTATCTGATGTTCCAGTGCTTGAACCACTATCACTTTTTCTTAATCCAGAACAAGAACACACAAATATTTTCCCCAACAATATACGTGTTTCTCCTGCAGAAAATATGTTTGTTGATTTTCTAACACTGAATCCCAAAGAACGTGCATGTAAGCAGTATAATTTATACATCTGATCAACTGAATCTTTCTCAACACCAATTAAAGAACCTCTTATATCACGACAATCAGCTGTAGATTGTAATTCTTGAAATAAGATATGTGAGTCAGTGTAAAAAATAGAATGAAGTACTTTAATATTCCAAAGAATGAATGTTTTAATAAGCATGAATGTTTTAATAAGCAAAAGGGAATAAACCAAAGATAACTAAGCAATACCAGAATGATATTATGTAAATACCCAAAGATGTCTTTAGAAATACCTAAAGAATTCTTTAGTAATACCCAAATAATAGATAATAAATACCCAAAGAATTCTTTAGTTATACCTAAAAGATAGATAATAAGTACCCGAAGAATTCTTTAGTAATACCCAAACAATAGATAATAAATAACCGAAGAATTCTTTATTAATACCCGAAGAATAAATAATAAATACCCGAAGAATTCTTTAGTAATACCCAATCAATAAATAATAAATACCCGAAGAATTCTTTAGTAATACCCAAGCAATATATAATAAATACCAGAAGAATTCTTTAGTAATACCAGAAGAATAGATAATAAATACCTAAAGAATTCTTTACTAATACCCGAATAATAGATAATAAATACCCGAAGAATTCTTTAGTAATACCCAATCAATAGATAATAAATACCCGAAGAATTTTTTAGTAACACCCAAACAATATGTAATAAATACCCATAGCATATTAAATAACACCTGAAATATTGATTACTATACCTCAATTATACGTTAATTATACCTTCTATATTTGTTGGCTGTGGTTCTTCAACTATTATAATAGAATCATGATTTTTTTCCTGTTCTTCTTTTTCTTCTTCGTCTTCTTCTTCTTCACCTTCAAATTGAATTCTATAGAGAATATTATCTGTGAAGAAACGATTGTTGTTAAAAATTGTTATGATAAATATTTTTGAAGAAATCTGAAGAAGAAATTGTTTAAATTACCTGATGATTTGAAGTTTTCTTCAGGATCGGCCATTGAATCGTGTTTGATTTATGTTTTTATGAATTAAATTTACTTTCAATCGTGTTTGATTACAGTGGTGTTCTTCAATTTTTTCCAAACTCACTGATTTAGGTTAAAAAATTTATCCGACCCGTTTCTATGTAGGATCCGCGAATTTAAGTTGGGTTTGGGCTGGGTCCGAATTTTAAGCCCATATAAGGGTGCATAGTTTGCACCCTTGTGCACAACAGCCGTACTCAATAATTAATAATAACAAGTATCAATATAATTCCTTTAATTTAAATTAAAGTGGATGAATTTTCCACTTAAACTTAATAAAAAAAATTTGTTCTAAAATCCTCAATAGATTGATGGAATAAAAATCCAATCTCACTTATCTTAATTAAAAATCCTCATTCAATTTAATTCTTTGTAATCATGATCCCAATAATTTAATTCCTAAGAAAACACGTTAATTCTTAAAGTACTAATTTCATAAATTGAATATCAAGACAATAAAATAAAATCAAGGGTAATAAATCCTCTATAGTGGTCGAATTTTATGCACTATTTCTTCCAAAATATAGTATCTTGTTTTATCTCTCATCTTGTCAACTTGCATGGCTTATTACCACTAATATTATTTGAACCTTAATAAGAGAAATAAACTAAGTAAGAATGGATCAACAAGATTATAATATTTGTTTAACTTTATATTAAAGTTTTATATTAAATTTATTTAATAAAAGATGAAACACCATATTATATTTATCTCTAGACAATAGTATTTATAAATTTGGAATGAACAAAATTCAAATTTAAACATGTTTTTCTAATTTTAAGTCGTAAATATTATTATTTCCGTTCTCTTATTATTTTATTTTTCTAATTTTCAATCATAGTCAACGAATTTAATTAACATATTAATAATCAATAAATTATAAAATCCAAAAAGTATTATTTCCTCTAATCACTAATACAAAAATAGGTCTGGAGAGCTCACAATTTTCCGCTTAGAAAGCAGTTAAATGAGATTTTCAAGCGACAGCTATGCAAGTGTGGAGAGGCCTAGAAAGCGGTTTAGAACCGCTCTGTAAGTGTATCCGTTTTTTTTTAATATTTAACTTGGAGAGCCACTCTCTAAGATCATTTTTTTATTAAAAAAAAATATTTCTTTCAGCATCCTCGTATAGCTCACCTTGAAATTTTCTTTTGCTCAAATTATATTTCTCTGTATTTCAACAACTAAAAGAAATTAACAAACAAAGTAGGTGTAATGCGGTCTTATCAAGCATCAAATTGCAAAACACATTTTGATACATAATACACAAATCAAACCATTAACATCTACAAACCTAGAAGTGTTTTAATTGAAATTGCTTATCAGCACCTCCTCTATCTTTCTCATCGCTGTCCACAGTCTGTTTTAATTGGAATTAACATCTTCAAAATCAACAGTGTTTCAAAATAAAAAACACAAACAAATTAAGAATTGGAAGGGATGTATTGCATAGATTTAATTGCTCAGTCTCTTCCTTTAAAAAACAAAATTTGTTCTGTCTTAGATAATCACCATATCACCACTGCACACAAATTAACAGACAAAGAAAGAGAAGGGGAAGGAAGATGGCTAGAAATTTGAAATAGTTCACATACGAATCTTCCATACAATTAATAATGGATCTTCCACTACAATTACCGTTTCCAGACGTACGGTTCAGATCTACGGCGTTTACAAACGTGCGATTCCAAACGGCCTTCCGCGACGAACAGAGCGTGTGTACGCTATCCCTGTAGGCAAAAATCTAATTTGAACCTATCGTATGCAGCTTCAGTTGAGGCCTTGAGGCGTGGCCATTGCCGCCGTGGCATGGGTGTGCCGTGCTTCACCATCAAGGCGCCGGTGTGGGAGGCGGAGCGAAAGGCAGTCAGGCACAGTGGTGCGGTTGCGGCGCTCTAAGGAAGGGTTTTTGTTTTGGAATGAAAGAATATGAATGAAGGGTTAGGTTAAAAAAGAAGTCCAATTGGGCTTCATAGCTGTTTTCAACAGCTGAAAGCCCATAGCGGTTCATAACCACTTTAAGGTATAGCAGTTTTCCAATGCTTTCAAACTTTATAGCAGTTTCAAACCGTTTTCTCATATTTTTTTATTTTTTTAATATTTTTTTAATTAACCGCTATGTAAGCATATTATATATTTTTTTCAGCTCTACTTAGAAAACTCATTTGCTAATGAGCTCTCTAAGTAGAGCTACGTAAGCTCTTAATTGTAGTAGTGAATCTATTCTGAATCTAATTAATAAAATTGTTAAATTAAAATAAATATGGTCCTATGAATTTTTATTTAAAAAATAGAACCTAATATATAATGATTAACTATAAAAAATTCCATCTGGTTCAAAATAAGAAACATTTTAGAGGTTGAATTTTATTTTAAAGTAAATGTTGTTTTAGCTATTTTCTCATTTTTCCTAATTTACCTAAACTCTAATTTAAAAAATATAAGTCATCGTTTACGGTTACATTAAAATATAACAGACTTTTTAGGAGTTACTTAAATATAATCGATAATTTTAGAGATACAAAATTGCGATATATATTTTAAAATTTGATGAATTAATCTTAGTTTAATACAAATATTTTAAAATGATACTTATTTTTAAATATAGGCAATAATTAATTGTGTTTGTCTAATAATGCAACAACATTTATTGTTAATGAATAAATTCTTTGGAAATCAAATTTAAATTTGCATTCTCATTTCTCATCCAACTATCTAATTTTAATTAGCAATTATTGTTGTTTCTATCATCTTATAATTATCTTTTGCCTTACTTGGAATCATCGTCTAAACATTTAATTAATTATTTATTATCACATTTATTATAAATTCCCTAATATATTATTTTCTCTGATCCAAACTTAAGCCAGTTAATAAATTCTTATAATATGATAAAAATAATAAGAAATATTTAATAAAAAGTAAGTCTTTTATAAATCAAGTGCAACTCAAGAGCATTTTTATACAGTATATTGGGATTTTTTTATTAAATAGTTAAGTTTGTTTACACTAAATAGTCGTGGTAATCCACCCATAATTGTTAAGTGTAATATGTCCTAAATATTAAGTTAAAACCTCATGAGTGACACAGTGCATATGAAGTATATAAGTCATTGATTTTAATAAAATATTAATTATATTATTCTTTACTTTTTAAATAATATAGTTGGAACTAACCTCTAATTTTTTACATTTAGAAATTTGTACTTACTACTAATATATAATATTATATTTTAGTTGAAGATTAATTTATCTGTATAAATTAAAATAAATATTAAAGAGAATATAGTAAAAAATATATAACACCAAAAAAGCAAGCTCCGCTTTCGATAATCACACAAATTCAATAAATAAGTAAAAATGTCTAAGTGGTTAATTGGAGAAAAATTATCCCTATTCCTCAAGAATTCTCCATTGTGCATGCTCCCATTTTATTCATACATTGTTGCAAAACACGGGTTAATGTTCACTAAACCGATGCCATTAATTAATTAATTTAATTTTTCAGTCTTTTTTTTTCTGATTATAAGAGTGAAGTGACGAGGGATATGTTTAGTCTGAAAAATGGGGATATGATCCGCGTCCACTGACTTGTTCGTATTTTTTAGTAAAAAATCAACTAGCTAATCCGACCTCAAGTGTAAGGGATCGTAGTAGTATTAAAGGAAGTATAAAGACCAAGTAGTATCGTCCATGGGAGGTATTAGTGCAATGTGATCTTAATCTTATGTGTTTTCATTCTTAAATAGTCACTAGCAAGAGTTTTTATTCTTTTTTGGATTTTAACTAAGCAACAAAAATCGTTTATGAATTACCTATGTCTCTACTTGGATGTTTAGGGACAATTACTCAAGATGACCACGTTTTAATTTGGTCTATTATATAATCTGCAAAACAAATGCACAACCTCTTTTCAATTTTACCAACTCCTGGGCCTTTGAATTATTAGGAATTAACAGCACTAAATGGGCCTCTCAATTAATTACCTAGACAATTATTATTTGGGCTAAAAAATTAGGAATTTAGAATTTAATGAAATGGGTTATTAATTAAATCAAAAGTGTAATAATTTTTAAATTAACCCAATTAATAATATTACAATTTAATCGTGAACCCATCTCAATTTTTCCAAAAAAATGTGTCACAATTAATTTTTTCACAATAAAGCTCAACTACTCAATTAAGTGTAAATAATTGCGATAAATCCACTCAATATAGAAAATTGAACACAATAATTTCAAGCAATCTTCACACTAATCATCCACATTCAGTGATACATATTCATTTAATATACTAATTTCTAAAATATATTAACAATAAATTATTGGAACAATACAGAAAACTTGGAAGGGATATAATCACCGCCCTCATCAGAAAATAAAATCTGGCATTATCAACCATATTCAGAACAAAATCCTGCACAGATTGAGACCCGTCGGCTAATTATTAGGTGTGTAGATAATTAAGAAATAAAAAAATCATAATAATTGCATGTATTAATTACTTTGCCAAAATGATTACCTAGAAGTTCTATAATTGACAAGAAAAGATGTGAAAAATACATATGACATCAAACAAAATTTGAGATTGAAAGATTTGTATCCTAGACTACATGTTCTTCCTCACAAGACAATTGTGAATGTATAAGTCCAACCACTATACAGAAAATGAAAAATGATGCAACAAGTGTGGCGCGTCCCCATCCCTGGCCTCGACATCCGCTCAGCCACGGCTCGGTCTTGAAAAGACGACGACCTTGAACAACTCCTTCGGCCTTGAGAGATGACGACCTTGAACAAGAATCGAGCCTTTTCTCTCTCCCGTCAGAAGCAATCGTCCCCAAACCTCACCTCACCGTCGTCCACTCCACTGCCGTCCACTTCAATCGATTCTAGTACCTATTTAGCTGTCTGAGTGAGATGAGAAAAACCATCAAATTATTTGATAATCAGACTTCGATAGAACCTGCAATTTCGCTTGGAAGAAAGAGACAGAGAAGATAGAGGGTGTGAAGAGAGAGAACTTAAGAGAGAGGGTTTGAGGAGAGATGACCACGTTTCATTTTGGTCAAATATGTAATCCGCAAAAAAATGCACAACCTCTTTTCAATTTTACCAACTCTTGGGCCTTTGAATTATTAGGAATTAACAACACTAAATGAGCCTCTCAATTAATTACCTAGACAATTAATATTTGGGCTAAAAAATTAGGAATTTAGAATTTAATTAAATGGGTTATTAATTAAATCAAAAGTGTAACAATTATTCAATTAACCCAATTAATAATTTTACATTTTAATCATGAACTCATCTCAATTTTTCCAAAAAAATGTGCCACAATTAATATTTTCA
>JAPKLY010000492.1:163393-211537 GCA_026898435.1 Prunella vulgaris | reverse complement strand
TAGATCACCCCCTTGACTCCTTGTGTGCATATACCTACAAAGAAAAAAAAAGAAACAACAAATAACAAAATAACTAGCCGTCTCCCCGACAACGGCGCCAAAAACTTGTTCAGTGTAAATGTGTCCTCACACAAGTGTACGTGTTCGCTATTATCGTTGCAAGTTTGACCAAGTTTAATATTTATCGAACCCAAGGGAGATGGGGAATTGTAAGGGAAATTTGTTGTTTCAATTGGAAGGCAAACAAAGCAATTAATGGGAAAGGTATCTATTGTCTATTAATGCGTACAAAGAGTAAACTACCCATCACCTTGGGTTGCAAAGTGAGCAAATGTGAGAGATATGTACTAGTGTACTATCCTATGTTTCACATGGTGAAGTATCCCTTAATTATGCAATTAGGTATTGTACAATCAATCGGCTAGCCACTCTAACATGCAAAAAGGTCTCCCTAGATACACATCAAAGCCTCTAATTATCTTTCCAATTCACTAATAATAGTTCTCACTATCTTAGGAATTTAATCAAACACTTAGCATGCATTGGCCTTAATACAAGAAGATTTAGGAAAAATAGCTCTACTCTCGTATGAGACTAACTCCCTAATGGCCTAAGAAATCAATTATGCATACCCAACATTCATACAATCCATCAATGTAGAGAATTGATCATACAACAACTCATAGCATTCAAAAGATCAACATGATCACCACATTACTACATAGGAGTCATACACCAACACATAAAGGAATTAGCCCATGGCTAATTTGGTAAACAAAAGAACAATTAAGCTAGAAACAATCATCATCATACAAGAAACGTAAAGAGATTACCTATTACAATGAGCATTGGAAAGATATAAGTTACCTCTAAAATGCTAGAAAATGATCCAACAATGGAAAATGAAATTCAATCGGTAGAAACGTAGCTCTAGCTAAGATGAGAATGCAGGAATATATGGATAGACGATCCAAGTGGTAGATAAAAAGTTATCAGTGAAATCGTAAGAAGAAATCTTAAGAACCCAACTAGTAACTACCTTTCTCTCTCTAATCTAATCTAAGAACTTCAATTATGACTTGATTCTAAACTAGATTATGACTTGGACGCCTTGAGAATCTGATCCTTGGAGTATTTATAGTGCCCACAATGTTTAGTCCAAAGTGCCCTTCATTAAACGTGCGAAAATACGAAAATAGCCCTGAAAATTTGGAAATCCTGAACTGCTGCCGAACGTGAGCTTGATTGCTGCCGAACGTGATCGGCAGCGGGATCACGCGCTTTTGCAAGCTGTCGAACCATAACGTGGACCCTATAGATCGTGCTCGCGCGAGCCTTCGACTGCCGCTCCAGGGATTTGGTGCGCGATCGTCGTTGATGTGCTGCCGATCGAAGAGGGGTTCCTGCCAATCCCACTCCTTAGCTCGGGTCATGCTCAACTCTCCTCGTTTTCGTCATATCTTGAGTTCTAGGACTCCGATTGACTCGATTCTTCTTTCGTTGCGACCCTCTCTTCAAGCTCTTCATCATGGAATAACAATTACTTCCATTCGCTTGACTCCAAAAATCCAGAATTTTCTCAATCTTGCTCGTTTCTTCCTTGTTTTGCTCGTTTCCACCAATAATCACAACTTTCTAGCTAAAAAGGGTTAACTGCACAAAGTATATCATTTTACGGTCAAATATGAACATAAGCACATCAAAACCATATAGAAATGGATGCAAAAACATGCAATTATGACCCTAATCAGGATATAATTCAAAAATAATCCAAATCCTTTGTTCTTTCCAGCTTTCACAACATCATTACAAATATTTCTAAGTAAAAGTTCTCCTATATCAACTTTCACTTCTTTATCAAAAGCAATCATCAAGTCTCACATAAGAATAGTACCAGTATCATGAGCTCCTGTCTACATAATAGACATTTATCAATTGCTTCATAAAGATATACATACTCAACTGCAAGGTCGTTCTTCTTGAATGTCCTCTTCCAGTTTTCAGGAAACGGCTTCTTTGTAGTGAACTTCTTCCAATATCTCTTATCTTCATCACCAAAATTTATATTTTCATGAGAATCACCTCCAATCCTCAAATGTAAAGCTCTGCATATGTGTCCAGTTGTAATGTTGACATTTCTTCCTTGTAACTTCATAGAAAGTGTCTTCCTCTCAACATTAGCATCAGCGTTTTTGTAGAACTCATGTACAATCTTGTCATCATAAGCTCCTGGATTGTGAGTGAGCGGTAATGAATCTCTTGATTCACAATGTGTCTTACAACACTTTCCATAGCATCAGTGGGATGCTTCCTCTGGATTTAATCAAAATCAAACAAAGCTCCGAAAAGAACTTTCATTGCCATGTCGTTTGGTTTCGGAGAGTGAGGGATAGGGATTGTATAAAGTTTCAGGGGGTCCGAATGTAAAAGTGAGATATAAAAGGATGAAGAGTCCTTTAAATACCTTTCCTTAAACAATCATTTAAGACAGAACAAGGGTATAACGGTCTTTGACCTAAAATTTATGAGTTTTTAAATTTCGAACCAAAACTTATAATTAAGTTTGTTCAAAATATAACTAACACAAACTTTAAATCCATTTAAAATGTTACACAAATTCAAACAATTTATTAATTAAAATGCTGAATAAATCCAAAATGTCTGTCACTTAGTACCGACGTTTCTGAATTTGAAGTGCTCCATTTAATTTTTAGAATTGTACAAAGTATTGTAAATTCCCTAAGTTTGCAGTTGAAAATTTTAGAATATGGAAATATACAATTGTGAGAAATTTGCAGTTCAGTGTTAAGTCTAAAACTGTAGAGTTAGCAACTCTACAGTTGAGTGACTTTGCAGCTGCAAACTTCCTTTTCAATGAGTTGTCATTGCAATTTAGTGATTTTCACAAAATCTTCTTACAATTCTAACATTCCCAAATTACCTCTCAAGATTGAAAATCTTGATTCACATAAAGGTTTAGTGAAAATATCGGCAAGATTCAACTCAGTATGAATCTTTGTCAATTTCACATCCTTTCTTTCAACATGATCCCTTATGAAATGATGCCTTACATCTATGTGTTTTGATCTAGAGTGTAAAACTGGATTCTGTGTAATAGCAATAACACTTTGCATCCATAAGATCTGTGCACAACAGCTTCCAGCAGCAATGTACTCTGCCTCAGCTGTAGAGAGAGCAACAGAATTTTGCTTCTTATTGTGCCATGCCACCAATCTTTCACCTAGGAATTGACAAATACCACTAGTACTCTTTCTATCAATCTTGCAGCCTGCAAAATCTGAGTCAGTGTAGCCAATGAGCTCAATTTCTCCTTCTTTAGGATACCATAATACTAGATTTTGTGTGGATTTGACATATTTGATGATCTACTTTACAACATTTAAGTGTGATTCCTTAGGATTCACTTGGAATCTAGCACATACACCTACTGCAAACATGATATCATGTCTGCTAGCTGTAAGGTATATCAATGATACAATTAACCTCCTATATTTGGTTATATCAACACTTTTGCCATTTTCATCTTTGTCAAGACTCACAGAAGGTGTCATAGGTATATTGGTAGGCCTAGAGCTGTCCATTCCAAATCTTTTGATAAGCTCTTAAGTGTATTTAGCTTGATTGATGAAAATTCCATCTCTCATTTGCTTAACTTGTAATCCCAAAAAGAAATTCAGATTTCCCATCATGCTCATTTTAAATTTCTCAGTCATGAGCTTAGAGAACTTTCTGCATAATTCTTCATTGGTTGAGCCAAAGATTATGTCATCAACATAGATTTGAACAAGCAATATGTCATTTCCATGTTGTAATCTGAATAAGGTCTTGTCAACCATACCCTTTTTGAATCCATTTTTTATCAGATGATCACATATGGTATCATACCATGCTCTTGGTGCTTGCTTAAGTCCATAAAGGGCCTTTCTAAGCTTATAAACCATGTCTTCAGCTGTAGATTCCTCAAATCCTGGTGGTTGTTCAACATACACTTCTTCTGATAGTAAACCATTAAGAAATGCACTCTTTACATCCATTTGATAGACTGTAAAGTTCATATGTGCAGCATAGGCTAGAAATATTCTTATAGCTTCTAATCTTGCAACTGGGGAAAAAGATTCATCAAAATCTATGCCTTTAGATTGACAATAGCATTGAGCAACTAGCCTTGCTTTATTTCTGGTCACAATTCCATCTTCATCAAGTTTATTCTTGAACACCCACTTAGTTCCAATCACTTTGTGATTCCTAGGTCTTGGAACAAGTTCCCATACTTGATTTCCCTCATAACCATTCAATTCTTTTTGCATTGCAATAATCTAATTGACAACTTGCATTTCTTCATGAATATCAGTAGGTTCTGAAGATGAAAGAAATGTAGCAAACATTGCCTCATGGATATGTTTTCTGGTCTTTACAACATCTGATATATTTCCAATAACATGTTCAGGGGGGTGATCCTTCAACCAAGTCAAATCTGATTCAGGTTCTAGTCTTTGATCATTGTTCTCTACAGATGTAGATTCACCTACTGCAGACTCATCAGGTCCTTTTGTTGGTGTATCTACTTCTGTTAGCACATTCTCATAAATTAGATCTTCAACATTCTCTAATGGAGGTAACTCAACTATAATAGTGCCAAAGTCTTTGTTGATCAATTCTACAGGAGTTTTGATTTCAACATACTGCTCTTGACTTGTGAGTTGTGACTGTAGAGTTGTCCTCTTTAGAGTCTTCAATAATTTCTTCAGGGGAGCTGTGTTGTTCATAAAAAATAACATGATGTGACTCTTCCATAATCATTAATCTCTTGTTATACACTCTGAATGCTTTGCTAATATTAGAATAACCTAAAAAGATACCTTCATCTGACTTTGAATCAAAAGTCTTGAGATGTTCCTTTCCATTATTCAGTATATAGCATCTACATCCAAATATGTGTAGATAAGAGATATTAGGAGTCCTTCCTTTCCATAACTCATATGGAGTCTTCTTATGTTCTTTTACTATCAAGCATCTGTTTTGAGTATAACATGCAGTGCTTGTTGCTTTTGCCCAAAATTTCTTAGGCAACTTTGCTTCAACAATCATTGTTCTGGCTGCTTCCTTGAGTGTTCTATTCTTCCTTTCTGCAACTCCATTTTGCTGTGGGGTACTAGCTGTAGAGTATTCATGCATTATGCCATATAGTGAACAATACTCTTCAATGACTTGTGATTAGGGTCATAATTGCATGTTTTAACACTCATTTCTATATGCTTTTGGTGATATTATGTTCATATTTGACCCTATTATGTGATACTTTGTGTATTTATCCCTTTTTGGCTAGAAAGTTATGATTGTAGGTGAAAACGAGCAAAATAAGGAAGAAACGATTAAGATCGAGAAAAGTCCGAATTTCTGATGTTGAGCAAAATGGAGAAATTACTATTCCATACCTGGAAAGACACGCACGGAGCGAGCTGGGTGTCGACCAAGCTGGTCGACAGTTGCTCAAGTCTTGCACGACAAAAGTGACTCCTGTCGACCAAGCTGTCGCCCAAGTGGTCGACAGACCTACAGCTCTTGGGCGACAGCAGTGCAGATTGCTCGGATTTTCAGGGCTATTTTCATATTTTTGCGTGTTTTAATGAAGGGCATCTTAGTCAATGATCCAAGGGCACTATATATACTTCCATCTCAGATTTTCTAAAGGACTTTTATCATTTTTCTTAGATTCATATTCTCTCACTAGATTAGGAGAAGTTAGAGGTAGTTTCCAAGTGGTGTTCTTAGATTTCCATTTACGATTTCGATGATTACTTGTGATCTACCGTTTGGATCGACGATCAGTTTTCTCCTGCATTCTTAGAATAGCTCAAGCTACATTTCTACCGATTGATTTTCGATTTCTATTATCGGATCAATTTCTAGCTTCTAGAGGTAATCTTGTATCTTTTCAATTCCAATTGTAATAGGTAAATTCTTGAATACTTTGTATAATTCCTGCATAATGATGATTGCTATTGCTTCAATTTCTTTTATGTTTACAAAATTAGCCTTGGGCTAATCCCATTGTGTGTTGGTGTATGACTCCTATGGAGTAGTATGGTGATTATGTTGATCTTTTGATTGCTATGAATTGTTGTATGATCAATTCTCTAAATTGATGGATTGTATGAATACCTTGCATGTGTAGTTGATCATAAGGGCCATTAGGAGATAGTCTCAATGAGAATTGGCCTATTTTCCTAAATCTTCTTGTACTAGGCCAAATGCATGCTAAGTGTTTGATTAAATTCCTAAGATAGTGAGAGCTATACTTAGTGAATAGGAATAACAATTAGAGGCTTTAATGTGTCATTAGGGAGACCTCTTGCATGTTAGAGTGGCTTACCAATTGATTGTACACAATTCCATGGCATGAGAAAGTGATACCTCACCATATGAAACATAGGATAGTACGCTAGCACATATCTCTCACACTCGCTCACTTTGCAACCTAAGGTGATAGGTAGTTTAGAAGTTTGACGCACTAGTAGACATAGATACCAAATCTCCTGTATTTGCTTTGTGTTTTTGAATCAAGAACAATAGTCTTACCTTACAATCCCCGTCTTCTTTGGGTTCAATATAAAATAAACTTGGTTAAGCTTGCCATTGCAATAACGATCGTGTACACTTGCACGTAGACATCGAATAGGCAAACAAGTTTTTGGCGCTGTTGCCGGGGAGACGGCTTGTTTGTTTGGTTGCTTGATAGTTGTTCTTGTTTTTGAATTTTCTCTTTACTATTTTTGGTGTGAGAAGTTTTGATACTTGATACTTTTTGCAGGATTTTGTGAACTTGAGATGGATCGATATCACCACTCCACTTACAATCCATCAAACACGCAACCTTCTACATCATACACCTACCACCCTTACACCCATTCCAATGAAGGATCATACCAACACAATCATACATTCCAAAACTCTATGCTTACCACATCTTCTCACCAAGGAAATTCTACTTATCTCAATGAAACACTACATCTTATACTCAAGGAACTTGACAACTTAAGAAGAGAAGGACGAAGGTGCTTTGAGGATACAAACTTAAAGTTTGATGCAATTTGTCGAGACCAAGGAGCTCGACTAAGGAGTTTAGAAGTACAAGTGGAGCAAGTTTCAAGAAAATGTGGATAAAGGGCCCGTGAATGCAAATCTTTCTTGATTGAAGCTCAATTGAGAGGAGAGTGTAGTGCTATTGAGTTAAGAAGTGGAAGAAGATATGAGGGACCAAGTGTTCCTAGTTGTGATGAGGATGGAGAAAAGATGATAGAAGAGGAGAGAACAGATGACATAAATATGGGAATTGGTATGGAATATCAAATTCCATTAAGCAATGAAGATGGGAAGGAAGAGGAAAGTAAGGTGGAAGAAGGGTTAGTGGAAGAAGGAGAGCAAGGTAGAATTGAAAAGGAGGAAAGCTATGTTCCTAAATGGAAAAGAGTTCGAGAAGAGAGAGAAAAGAAGAATAAGGTGGAAGTCGATGAATGGGGGGTGCCAAAGACGGTAGTGCCCGTTCCATACCCTCAAAGGTTTGCCAAGAAGGAGCTTGATGTGAAATTCAACAAATTCTATGAGGTTTTCAATAAGCTCTATATAAACATTCCTTTTTATGAAGCCTTGGAGCAAATGCCAAGCTATGCAAAGTTTATGAAGGATCTTTTATCCAAAAGGAGAAGAGTGGAAGGGACGGAAATGGTGAAATTGACTAAGGAGAGTAGTGATGCGTTAACAAAGAAGCTTCCTCAAAAAGAGAAGGATCCGGGATGTTTCACCATTGAATGTGACATGGGCAATGGAGTAGTATGAACTGCTCTATGTGACCTAGGAGTAAGCATCAATTTAATTCCACTCTCGATCTTCAAAAGCTTAGACCAAGGCCACTTGAAGGGAACATCCACAACACTCCAATTGGCGGATGGGTCAATTACCATTCCTAACGGCTTCATAGAGGATGTACTTGTGAGGATTAAAGATTTTACTTTTCCGGCGGACTTTTATGTCCTTGATATGGAAGAAGATAAAGACATTCCTCTCATCCTAGGAAGACCTTTCTTGGCTACTGCCCGAGCGGTCCTTGATGTCTTTAATGGAGAGCAGTGTTCTAAAAGTCAGCCAAGTCGGCCGACTAGTCGGTAGTCGGCCTTGGCCGACCCATTTTTCATGTAGTCGGTGGAAAAAAACGTTTCTTCATGTAGTCGGTGCCTAGACGCCGACTAGTCGGCTCTAGGCGCCTAGTCGGACCGTGAATGGGCTGGGTGTTTTTTTTTGCTAAACGGGTTGGGCGGTGTTTAGCAAGAGGTATTCGCCTACTTTTTTTTTTATTTCAGTCTTTCAATATCTACTATCTATTATTATCTAATAAACTAATAAATTTAATAACTTAATATATTAAAAATAAGAAATAAACTCAATCAAAATCTCATTCACGACACACAGTACACACACAGAAAAGAAAAAAAAATAGAGCAGCACCTCTTTCTCTTCTCAAACCGTACGCCCATCCCTTCGTTCGCCCGCCGGCCGGCGTGCCGCCGCCGCGTTCGCAGGCCACAGACCCACAACATTTTGCCCTTCCCTTCTCAGAGCGCGCCAGTCCACGGAAGCGAGCAAGGTCGTCGTCCTCAGGTTTTTACTCCCTCTTATTGTCTTTCTATTTTATATTTTCTACGATTTTTCAACCTCTTTTGAATCATTGATGTTGTGTGTTGGTATTTAATTATTTATGGCGTATTTACAATTAATTAGTTACTAATTTAGGGTTTAGCCTTTTAGGGTTTAAATTTAATTATTATTTACTAAATTTAGAGTTTTCATTTTTGTGTGAACAATACGTCAATACCTAAAGATTATTGGAATTTGAAAGCAAATGCAGAACATGGGGCATATATGCAACACTGTGAGTCTGTGACATGGAGAAAATTTGAGTAAATAACTAAATACTAAATACTAAAGTTTAAGTACAGCCTCAGAAGTTGGATTAATGGAAGAATAAAGACAAATTGGGCATTCTTAATTTAGTTGAGCACATAATTTAGTTGAAACATTTTGCTTTATATAATTATATTATTATGTTGCTTTATATTAAAAGTTATCTTAAAAGTTAAAACTTACTGCATTAGTTAATGGTATTTAATTATTTGATATATTCACTTATTTAA
This sequence comes from Prunella vulgaris, assembly GCA_026898435.1. Taxonomy (NCBI): domain Eukaryota; kingdom Viridiplantae; phylum Streptophyta; class Magnoliopsida; order Lamiales; family Lamiaceae; genus Prunella; species Prunella vulgaris. The sequence goes on along the minus strand of JAPKLY010000492.1, from coordinate 202,328 downwards.
TGTTCTGTATATATTTATGGTAGGATTTTCTATATTTTGAGTATTGAGTGGTAATGCCATCTCCAAGCGCTCCGAACTCGTCCCAAAATGATACATCTGAAATGGAGGTAGCCCTTAAACGAAAGTCAAATGATGTCGGTTGGGAGTATGGCATACTAAATGATCCAAACAATCTTGACAAGATAAAATGCAAGTTATGTGGGAAAGTTGTGTCAGCTGGTATTCGTAGACTCAAAGAGCATATTGTCGGCATTCCTGGAAATGTTGTTGTATGCATGAAGTCCTCATCTGAAGATAAAATAAAGTGTAGAAATGCCGTAAATGAGGGAAAGAACAAAAAGAGAAGAAAGAGAGAGCGAGAACAAGACTTGAGAGAAATGGTGGTCCTTGAAAAAAATGCAAGTTCTTTAGGAGATTACTTGGAGTTGGAGAGCACAATGAAATCTGATACTCTTGGTCATATGGACAAGTTTGCTACGAACATCAATCCTGATGCATCTCTAAACGTAGGAAAGACAATGAGGGAGCAAACTATCATAAATGTCATTTGGAAAGAAAGATCAGATGCTGTGCAAGACTACCTTGCTGATTGGATGTATGAAACAGGTATTTCATTCAATGCAATTGACAATGATACCTTCAAGATCTTTGTAGAGGCACTTGGTCAGTTTGGTAGAGGATGGAGACCTCCTAGTCAGTATGAACTAAGGGAGTCATTGTTGAAGAAAGCAGTTGAAAGAGTAAAAGATAAAATCAAGCCACATGAAGATGAATGGAAAGAGAATGGATGCTCAATCATGACTGGTGCTTGGAGTGATAGAAAAAGGCGAAGTATCATGAATTTGTGTGTTAATTCTAAAGAAGGTACTGCTTTCCTTTCTTCTAAGGAGTCTTCGGATGTGTCACATACTAGTCAAATGATTTTTGACTATGTAGATGAATGCATTAAACTTGTTGGGCCAGATAATGTTATCCAAATTATGACTGACAATGCATCAAATAACATGGGAGCAGCAAAGTTGTTGAAGGAGAAAAGGCCAGGTATGTTTTGGACATCATGTGCTGCACACACTATCAATTTGATGCTTGAAGGCATAGCAAAGCTACCTAGGTTCTAGAAAATCTTTGATCAAGCCAAAGCTTTAACAATCTTCATTTACCAAAGCTTTGATCAAGGCAAAGCTTTGATCTATGCACACCACAAGACTCTGGCAATGATGAGGTCATTTACCAAAAGAAGAGATACCATAAGGCCAGGTGTTACAAGATTTGCATCATCTTTTCTCACTTTACAAAGTTTAGTCGAGAAAAAAGTACAGTCGAAGGCAATGTTTACTAGCTCAGAATGGGATGAATGCAAATGGTCTAAGACTGCCAAGGGAAAATCATGTTACTCAACTGTATTGAGTATTGGCTTTTGGAATGGTGTGACTTCATGCTTGAAAGTGTTTGCTCCTTTGGTTCATGTGCTTCGAATTGCCGATGCGGATAGTAAGCCATCAATGGGCTTTTTATATGGCGAGCTTTTAAAAGCAAAAGAAGACATCAAAGTTGCTTTATCTAATTATCCCAAAAACTATGAACCAATTTTGGAGATAGTTTATGCAAAGATGAGAGATAGATTGGACTCCCCTTTACATTTGTTAGCTTATCTGTTGAATCCATATTATCACTATAATGATCCCAATCTTATTTTGGATAATGTGGTCTTAGATGGAGTTATCAATTGTTTTGAAGTGCTTTTCCATGATGACTTTGATTTGTTGAATAGAGTTATGAATTTTGAGTTGCCAATATATAAGAACAAGGAGGGAGTTTTTGGGAAAAGAATTGCAATTCAAGGATGCGCTGTGAACGATGTGAATTATGATCCAGGTAAATTTAGATTTGTTGATTTATTAATTATAGTCAGTTCTTAGAATTGTTGATTTATTAATATGTATCATTTATTTTTCAGCAAAATGGTGGCAGAATTATGGTCATTCAACACCTAACTTACAAAGAGTTGCTATTAGGATTTTGAATTTGACCACTAGTTCTTCTGGATGTGAACGGAATTGGAGTGCTTTTGAAGGGGTAAGCAATTATTTAAATGTTAATATATTTTTTATTATTTTATTATTCTTTATTATATTATTTTAAATTTGTCATTCTTATTTGTAGATACATACCAAGAAGAGGAATAGACTAGATGTTTGTCGATTAAACAATCTAGTTTATGTCCAATTCAATTCAAGATTGTTGAACAAGAAAAGGAGAGAAAAGGAAAGACACATTGATGTTTTATTGGCAAATGATGCAAGTAAAGCGCAAGAATGGATTGTTGATGGAGTTGATGGAGTTGATGATGATGATGATGACGTAGAAGTGTTTGGTGATTCTTCTACGGGAGAACAATCAACAGTTCGGAAAAGCCCAAGAATACGAGAACTAAAGATGGATGATTTTGAATCCGGTGAAGAGGAAATGAATGAGAATGAATTTGAATTTCAATTTGAGTCTGATGAGGAGCGTGTATTAGAGGAGTATGGGGAAGAAGAAGATCAACCTAGTATTTAGCTTATAAACTTTTAGTATTATGTTGTTATTTTGAAGAACCTTTTTATTTATATTGTTATTTTTAATATGTAAAACTTAAATGTTTAATGTGTGAACTAATATGTGTGGTCTTTTAATTTTTAAATTATGATTTTATTGCATTTTGAGTGCCATGGTTATCACTTATAAATATAATTTTAATTTTCAAAGGTGGTGTTATAATTTTTTTTATGCATAATATCTTATTAATTTATTAAACAATTAATTATATATATTATTTAGGTCTTTCCGACTAGTCCCCGACTAGTCGCTCTAGTCGCTAGACCCTAGTGGTCCGACCGACTAGCGACTAGCATTTTTTAGAACGTTGATGGAGAGTTAACTTTGAAGCTTGGAGGAGAGAAACTTCACTTTTCGATCCAAGATGCTATGAAGCATCCAAGGGAGAATTCCTCATGCCACTCAATTGATGTTGTAGATCTTTGTATACAAGAAGCTTAAGAAAATGCGGAAATTCCTTTCTTTACTTCTAATTATGAGATTCCTAACTACAATGAAGCTAAAGAAAGTGATTGTTTTGTTGTTAATGATGTAGTTGATGAAGATGAAGGATCCATGAACACTCAAGAGAGAGGGTTGCTCTTGGAAGACAAAGAGGAGGAGATAGCAAACAAGGCCAAGGAAGAGGAAGCAAGGATAGCATTAAAGCCATTGCCCAATCACCTCAAATATGCTTATCTTGATGAAAATGAAAGAAATCCGGTAATCGTATCCTCTTCCCTTCAAAGTGATGAACTTGAAAAATTGCTTGCTATGCTTAGGAAACATAAATCGGCTATAGGTTGGACTGTGGATGATTTAAAGGGTGTAAATCCTTCTTTATGCATGCATAGAATACGTCTTGAAGAAAATGCTAAGTCATTAGTTCAACCACAAAGAAGAGTTAATCCTATAATACAAGAAGTCATTAAGAAAGAAGTGTTAAAATTGTTTGGGACAAATATGATTTTCCCTATAAGTGACAGCCCTTGGGTGTCACCCTTGCATGTAGTATCCAAGAAGGGTGGAATGACTATCATAAAAACTGAAAATAATGAAGTGATTGCTACAAGGGTTGCCACGGGTTGGCGTGTTTGTGTTGATTATAGGGAATTGAACAAGGCTATTTGTAAGGATCACTTTCCATTGTCATTTATGGACCAAATGTTGGATAGATTATGTGGTTATCGATACTATTGCTTCCTAGATGGTTACTCCGGGTACAATCAAATCATGATTGCACCGGAAGACCAATAGAAGAGTACTTTCACATGTACTTATGGAATGTATGCTTGGAGACGCATGCCTTTTGGGCTATGCAATGCTCCAGCTACATTCCAAAGGTTAATGATGTCGATATTCCATGGGTTAATTGAGCAAATTATGGAAGTGTTTATGGACGATTTCAGCGTTTTTGGTAATACCTATGATATATGTTTGTCTAATCTTGAGAAGGTACTAATTAGATATGAAGAGGCGAATTTGGTGCTCAATTGGGAGAAATGCCACTTTATGGTAAGGAAGGTGTTGTTCTTGGGCATCACATTTCCTCCAATGGGCTACAAGTTGATCGTGCTAAGGTAGTAGCTATTGAGAAGCTACCTCCGCCTATATTAAGATCTTTCTTGGGTCATGCTGGATTTTATAGGAGATTTATCAAAGATTTTTCTAAATTGTCTAAACCCTTGTCTCGGTTGCTTGAGAAAGATGTTCCTTTTAAGTTTGATGATGTTTGCTTGAAATCTTTCAGGTTGCTTAAGGAAGCTTTGGTGAGTGCACCAATCTTGATCACCCCCGATTGGAAAGAGCCTTTTGTTCTTATGTGCGATTCGAGCGATTATGCTATGGGAGTGGTGCTAGGTCAATTAAGGGAGAAAATATTTCATGCAATCTATTATGCTTCAAAGACCTTCTCATCGACTCAATTGAATTACAGTACTACCGAGAGAGAGCTTTTGGCCATTGTATACGCCGTGGAGAAGTTTCGTCCATATCTAGTGGGGACTAAAACCATTATCTACACGGACCACTCGGCTATTAAGTTTTTTATGATGAAGAAGGATTCGAAACCTCGGTTGATTAGGTGGGTGTTGCTATTACAAGAGTTCGATTTGGAGATTCGAGACAAGAAGGGTAGTGAAAATGTGATAGCCGATCATTTGTCAAGACTAGTGAGGGGAGATGAAGCTTTGGAAGAAAAAGAGGAGATACTTGAAAGTTTTCCCGATGAGCATATCTTTAGGATTGAAGGAGAGAAACTTTGGAAGATGGAAGATGAGGCTCCATGGTATGCCGACTTTGCTAACATCTTAGCAAGTGGAGCAACTCCTTATGGATTGAATTCAAATGCAAGGAAGCGATTTTATAAAGAGGTACGCCGTTATATTTGGATGATCCATATGTGTATCGTCGATGTGCCGATTCTATGATTAGGAGATGTATTCCGGAAGAGGAGATTGAAAGTGTGCTTACACATTGCCATTCTTTGCCTTGTGGAGGACATTTTGGGTCCATTAAAACGGCTCAAAAAGTATTTCAATGTGGTTTTTATTGGCCTTCGGTTTTTAAGGATTGTCACATGTTTGTCTCTAGATGTGATAGATGCCAAAGAGTTGGGGGTTGTCAAGACGTGTTGAGATGCCCTTGAATATTTTTCTAGAGGTAGAGGTTTTTGATGTATGGGGTATTGATTTTATGGGATCTTTCCCATCTTCTCATGGTTATCTATACATTCTTTTGGCCGTGGATTATGTTTTGAAGTGGGTGGAAGCAATCCCCACGAAGTTCAATGATGCAAGAGTGGTTATGGAATTCTTGAGGAAGAATATTTTTGCTAGATTTGGTGTGCTAAGATCGTTGATTAGTGATGGGGGTACTCACTTTGTGAATAGAGCGTTGGGGAATTTACTTGTAAAGTATGATGTGAAGCATAAGATCTCCACGGGCTATCACCCCCGAACTAATCGATTGGCGGAGGTGTCGAATCGACAAATTAAGCTTATATTGGAAAAGACCGTGAGTTCTAATAGGAAAGATTGGGCACTTAAGTTGGATGTTGCACTATGGGCATATCGTACGGCTTTTAAGACTCCATTGAACCTTTCTCCTTACCAACTTGTTTATGGTAAGCCTTGTCATTTGCCCGTTGAGCTTTAACACAAAGCTTATTGGGCCATTAAGAAGTTTAATTTTGATGAGAAAGCGTGTGGGGAGAAAAGGAATCTTCCATTGCTAGAGTTGGATGAATTTAGAGATGAGGCGTATGAGAATGCCAAGATTTTCAAGGAAAAGACTAAGAGATGGCATGATGCCAATATAAAAGATAAGTCATTTAAAGTGCTCGATCAAGTACTTTTGTTTAACTCAAGATTAAAATTGTTCCCCGGAAAATTAAAGTCAAAATGGAGTGGACCCTTTACAATATCAAATTGCTTTGCAAGTGGATGGTACGAATTGATGAATGATAAAGGGGAACTCTTCTATGCTAATGGTCACCGTTTGAAGCTTTACCATAATTCCATGCCAAGAGAAGTGACAAACTATTTGAGGCTTTGTGATGAAGAACCACCATGATTTGAGCTTACGAGTCGTCCGGCTAGGGTACGTTAAATCCAAGCCGTAGATGGGAGGCAACCCATCCTTTTAGTTGTTTAGGATTTTATTATTTTTGATCAAATGGAATGTGTTTTTGATCTTGTAGGTATGTATGATCCGAGGGGGTACCCTCATAATATCATGGCTCCAAGGGTGAGGTATCGTATTCTTTCTCTTCGAGAAGTGCTTGGTTTATCCAAGTTTGGGGGTATTGCTTCATGCTTGTGATGGATGATGATTATGGATCTTATTTGATATTGGTAGTATGTTTTGAGCCTTATTGTGCATTGCATGATTCTTACCTCCACTCCTTTGCCAAACTTTTTAGACCCTTGGTCCAAAAAAGTTTGGGGGTGTGTGATCGTTTCGTCATTCTCATGGCAATGCTATTTTTAGATTGATTTTTGGAAGTATTTTTATGCTTTGATGCCTATTGTATTGATGAGCCCTTGTGTTGCTTGTTATTTATTTTTGGCCATATTGTTACTTGCTTTGAGTAGTGAATGCATGAGATATGTTTATAGTTGTGTGGATGAGTTGATAGTCTTGATTTATGTAGTGGAATTATTGCTTAATTCTTGTTGATCTTTAATACTATTGATTTCATAATTCTTGAAATTTCATTGATATGAGCATTTTTGATATGATATGAGTCATGATCACCCTATACCCGTGAGATTTGAGCCCAATTATGCCCGTTTCAATCTTGAACAGATGATTTTCTTTGATGTGAGTTCCACACATGTGTATTATACTCTAGAACTTGGCTTGAGTCTTGTTTGAGGCTACATTAGACATTGATTTCACATGATATGATTTGAGGCCATCTTTTGGTTTTATATTGAGCTACTTTGCCCTATGAGCCTACCTTGATATTAATATCCATTGCTTACCATTTTGTGCCTATTGACCTTTCCTTTGGCTAACCACACTTTAAGCCATTTTCCTTCCTTTTTGGAACTCTCTTGTCCCTATGATTAGTAGAGTGAAAAGAAGGAAGGAAGATTGGTGATATGATGAAGAAATGGGTGGCCAAGGTGGGAAGATATTCAAATATGCAAGGATTGATGCAAAAATGTGCAAAGGCAAGTGCTAAAAGAGGTTTAAAGAAAAATGTTGACTTTTCATGAAAAATTGGTCAAGTTTGACCAAAGTGTTGTGAGTATGTTCACAATTTTGCAAAGGGAAGATTGATGTTTAGAAGTGTGATTTTGAAAAGCGCATGAAGATGAGATTGCTATTTGTATAAAGAGATGATATACATGATGATTCCTTCTATGCTTTACTAATCATACTTAGTCACTATTATCCGTATGATCCTTCTCTACCAAGGAGCCAACACTACAACCTTTAAAAGTCCTCAATGATATGTAAGTTAATTGTCATTTCAAGTGGTGGAGAATTTGAGACTTGAGCCAAGCTTATGGTAGTATTTGCATGTTGTGTGAGGTACGAGAAAGCATAAACACTTGAGGGTTGAGTGAAACACTTATCTTGAGAGGATTATGACTCATTGACTTGACAATATGTTTATTGATTTGTTTTCGATAGTTATTTGGATGATATTGTATTTTAGATTTCTAGATATTGAGTGATGATTCTATGGCATTGATTTTGTGCTTGATGCTTCATACACACAATTATTCCCCCATCTTATCGCTTCGTTGCTCGAGGCCGAGCAACAATCTAGTTTGGGGGTGTGATTAGGGTCATAATTGCATGTTTTAGCACTCATTTCTATATGCTTTTGGTGATATTATGTTCATATGTGACCCTATTATGTGATACTTTGTGTATTTAACCCTTTTTTGCTAGAAAGTTGTGATTGTAAGTGAAAACGAGCAAAACAAGGAAGAAACGAGCAAGATCGAGAAAAGTCCGAATTTTCGGAGTTGAGCAAAGTGGAGAAATTACTATTCCATTTTCAAGAGCTTGAAGAGAGGGCCGCAACGCAAAAACATTCGAGTCAATCGGAGTTATAGAGCTCAAGATATGACAAAAACAAGGAAGTCACGCATCGACCGAGACTAAGGCCTCGGGCGACAAACGTTCCTTCTTTGGAAAACAGGCCTCACACAACCTACTTACCTAGAAAGACACGCACGGAGCGAGCTGGGTGTCGACCAAGCTGGTGGACAGTTGCTCAAGTCTTGCGAGACAAAAGTGATTCCTGTCGACCAAGCTGTCGCCCAAGTGGTCGACAGACCTACAGCTCTTGAGCGACAACAGTGCAGATTGCTTGGATTTTCAGGGCTATTTTCGTATTTTCGCGTGTATTAATGAAGGGAATCTTAGTCAATGATCCAAGGGCACTATATATACTTCCATCTCAGATTTTCTAAAGGACTTTTATCATTTTTCTTAGATTCATATTCTCTCACTAGATTAGGAGAAGTTAGAGGTAGTATCCAAGTGGTGTTCTTAGATTTCCATTTATGATTTCGACGATTACTTGTGATCTACAGTTTGGATCGACGATCATTGTTCTCCTGCATTCTTAGAATAGCTCAAGCTACATTTCTACCGATTGATTTTCGATTTTTATTGTCGGATCAATTTCTAGCTTCTAAAGGTAATCTTGTATCTTTTCAATTCCAATTGTAATAGGTAAATTCTTGAATACTTTGTATAATTCCTGCATAATGATGATTGCTATTGCTTCAATTTCTTTTATGTTTACCAAATTAGCCATGGGGTAATCCCTTTGTGTGTTAGTGTATGACTCCTATGGAGTAGTATGGTGATTATGTTGATCTTTTGATTGCTATGAATTGTTGTATGATCAATTCTCTAAATTGATAGATTGTATGAATACCTTGCATGTGTAGTTGATCATAAGGGCCATTAGGAGATAGTCTCAATGAGAATTGGCCTATTTTCCTAAATCTTCTTGTACTAGGCCAAATGCATGCTAAGTGTTTGATTAAATTCCTAAGATAGTGAGAGCTATACTTAGTGAATAGGAAGAACAATTAGAGGCTTTAATGTGTCATTAGGGAGACCTCTTGCATCTTAGAGTGGCTTACCAATTGATTGTACACAATTCCATGGCATGAGAAAGTGATACCTCACCATATGAAACATAGGATAGTACGCTAGCACATATCTCTCACACTCGCTCACTTTGCAACCCAAGGTGATAGGTAGTTTACAAGTTTGACGCACTAGTAGACATAGATACCAAATCCCCTTTATTTGCTTTGTGTTTTTGAATCAAGAACAATAGTCTTACCTTACAAATCCCCGTCTCCTTTGGGTTTGATAAAAAATAAACTTGGTTAAGCTTGCCATTGCAATAACGATCGTGTACACTTGCACGTAGACACCTAATAGGCAAACAAATTGATTTGTGAATTCTGTTCCTCTATCTGATCTGATCTTCACAATCTTCCAGTTCTTTTCATTCTGAATCATTCTCAGGAATTCTGGTAGCTTCTGTAGAGTTTCACTCTTCTTTCTTAGAAACATTGTCCAAGAAAATCTTGAGTAATCATCTACTACCACTAAAGTGTATTTCTTTCCACTAATGCTTACAAGTTCTATGGGTCCAAAAAGATCCATATGCAGTAATTCCAGTGTCCTTGAAATGCATGAGTGTGTCTTACTTTTGAAAGTCTTCTTGATTTGTTTCCCTTTAACACAAGCATCACATAGATGTTCCTTCTTGAACTTAGTGTTCGGCAGACCTTTTACAAGTCTTTTATTCACAAGTTCATTCATGGTTTTGAAGTTTATGTGATCCATCCTTTTCTGCCATAACCAACTAACTTCATTGGAACTATTAGCTAGAAAACAATTAGCTTTAGCTGTAGAGTCCCACTCTACAATGTTAACATTCCCTTTTCTAGTTCCTATTAGTTTTGTGGTTTGGGATTCCACATCTTTGACTATGGAAGTATCATGTGTAAAGTCTACTTTGCAGACTTTGTCACAAAATTGACTTACACTAAGCAAGTTATACTTTAAACCATCTACCAAGTAAACATCATTGATTTGAACATTTCCTTTGAGCAGACTTCCTGATCCTTTAGCTGTTCCACTAGCATTATCTCCCAAAACAACCTTAGGACCTTTGTGATCTTTCACATTTTGTAGCAAATTTCTATCTCCAGTCATATGTCTTGCACAATAACTGTCTATGTACCATATCTCTCTTTTGGTGGTTGTAACATGTCCCTGCAAAATAAAGTGAGTTATTTAGAAATCCAATACTTTGGATTACCTCTAGTGTTACTCTTTGCAATCCAAGCCTTTTTAGGAGCTGTAGAGTTGTTAATGCTACAGTTCTTGCTTGATCCTCCTCTTTGAAGAGGGAGACATATCTGATATTTCCATTACAAAATCTGTCAAAGTTAAGTCTTCTTTCAATATTCAATTTGTGAAAGACTTCTTCTTCTGACTGTATAGTTGATTCTGCAGTTGGTTTCAAGATCATGTTTTGCAACATGTTTGTAACATCTTCTTCAGAGTCATTCATGATCTCCTTGATCTTCTGTTGTCTTCTAAGTGACAATTTTTTTGAATGAGTTCAAGAATTTCAAATCTTCTGGCTGTAGGGTTGAGTTTACATCTTCTTCAGGGGTTGATTCTTTGATGAACTTCCTTTCAGGTCTTGGAATTAACTTTTGAAAATATTTCATCAAAATGCAAGGATTATATCCTATTCCAGTCAAGTCCTTTGAGTGTCTTTGCTCAGACAACATTTTCTTCAATTGTTTGGATGACTTTCCAAAACAATCTAGCTTATTTTGATAATAGGCATTGCTATCTTCAAGCTCAGCTATCATAAGTTCTTAAGTTCTGATAGTTTTCTTCAATTCAGCACAGTCTGCAGCTCTACAACTTGCTTCATTAAAGAGTTCTTCATTGTCATTTTTCAGACAACTGTAACCTTCTTTGAGTTCTTGTAGAATCTGCAGTTGCTGTTTACCATCTTCTACTCCAGCTGACAAAGTTTTAACATGTTCTCTTCCAATATGATTATCTCTTCTAAGATCTTCTTTTTCTTCTTGTAGTCTTTGGATTGCACTAAGCATGTCACTGGAAGAATCCTTTTCTGCAACATAACTTGATGATGATGAGCATACGTCTTCATCTTTAGCCATAAGACAGATCAGGGCTTTCTCATCTGAATCTGTAGAGTCAGAGTATTCTAAATCTGCAGTTGACTTTTGAGAAGAAGAGGGACAGTCTTCCTGATTTTTATCAAACTCAGAAAGTAGTGCTCTAATTTTCTCCTTGTCAAACTTTTTCTTTCTATCTTTTCTAATTCTGTATACTTCTCAGCTTTGGGATATGGACAATCCTTGATGTAATGTCCAGGTTTTAGCATAAATAAGTTGAGTTAGGTGCTATAGATTTCACCTTACCATCCTCCTTTGGTGTGAACTGCTTCTTTTTAGTCCATTTGCTAAACTTCTTGAGCTGCTTTATGAAAAGAGTCAAGTCTTCATCATCAGAACTTGTAGCTGCTTAACCAGGGGAGCTTGCTCACCTGGCCACCAGGCTCCTCACTTTAGTGAGTGACCTGGGTTCGATTCCCTTTGGGAATGAATTAGGAGGGAGTTATAAGGGTAGACTTGGAGATTTCTTGGGGTGTAAGGAGACTTGATTAACTAACTTCTAACAACTAACATTTACCGATAAAAAAAAAGAACTTGTAGCTGTATGGTTGTCAGCCACTAGAGGTGTAACCTTACTGCTGTCAGGTTCTTTTCTTCTACTTATGTCAAATTCAAAAGCCTTCAGGTCTGAAAAGAGTTCAAAGGTGGATATCTTAGATAAATCCTTTGATTCTCTCATGGCAATGACCTTCATGTCCCATTCAGAAGGTAAGCCTCTGAGAACCTTCATGTTCATTTCTCTTTGTGAGTAATCTTTACCAAGTGAATCTAGCTCATTGAGAATTTCAATGAATCTTGACTCAAACTTTTCAAGAGTTTCACTAGATTTCATCTTGAAGTTCTCAAACTTTTGAACTGCTATCATGAGTTTATTTTCCTTGATTTGTTCAGTTCCTTTACAAATCATTTCCAACTTTTCCCATATATCTTTTGCAGTTTTACAATTCTTGATCTTGCTGAACAAAATTTTATCAAGTGAATGATAAATAGTGTTCTTTGCAACATTGTCAAGATTGGACCTTCTCTTGTCATCCTCTGTCCATTCCCTTCTAGGATTGGGGATGATCTGAGCTAGTCCAGCTGACTGGTCAGCTATATTGTTGACCTTCTCAATAGGTATAGGGCCATCTTCTATTATAGACCACATTTCATCATTGATTGCAGAAAAATGTGCTTAATTGCATTCTAATCTTCCATTCATCATAATCATCAGCAGCGAACATAGGAACCTTGGATTTCACCATTGTGGGAGCCATGTAAGAATGCATGTGTGTTTTTCAAAAACAAAAAGGATCTAGCTAGGTACTGATCAAAGGAGTGGCAAGCCAACTGCTCTAATACCACTTGTTAGTCCCTTATGTGGTCAAGGTCTAGAGGGGGGGTGAATAGACCTTGAGTCAAAATCAAGTTTTCAAACTTTTCAAAAGAGGGGATTCTAGAACCTTACAGTAGCGTCTATAAGTTCAAAAACAACAAGACTACAAGGGTTTTAAAAGAGGACCACAGTGGTTACAGCTATGTACTAGAGAAGTCTACAGCTGTAGTGTTCAAAACATGCAACCAAAAAGACAACTTGTAGACAAGATATCAGAGGGATTCTCACACTCAAAAGTGTATTGAGAATACTCTAATGTGCAGCGGAAATAAGTGAGTGTTAATGAAAAACAATATAAACAAACTTAACAGCTGAATGACTTAGACAAGTCTACAGATGTAGAGTCAGTTTTTCTGTGAAAACCCACAAAGTTTTATGCACTTAATTTTCAAAAGAATGATGAATGTAACAGTAGAGTAAATATGAAATACAGAAATATAAATGACAGAAAGAAAATAGACAATATTTATAGTGGTTCAGTGTCTATAAAAAGACCACCTACATCCACTGTTACACCATTCAGGTGCCAAATTCACTAAGATGAGATCACTTAGATCAATACAAGTAGTTCCCCCTTAGAACTAGGTTCACTCAGATTCCTATTCTAACAAGAGATTAACTACCCTATTCACTCAAAATACAACTCACAAAGAGTTCACAAAAACCTCACAAAGAGATATCTACACTAAATAGAAATTAAAAACAGGTGAGGGAACAACAACAAAAGGTGTAATTCTTTCTAAGAAAATCCTAACCAACTATCCTATGAATTACAAAGAATAAAAAAAAATAAAACTCTCTCAAAAAGTATGTTGGCTGTAGACTTGCTTAGGCAGAATGCTTGTATGCTCGGGGTTGTTGTTGTTGCTTCCTCGGAGGACTTCTTCTATTTATAGATTTAGTGGTGTGACTTATCCGTTGAGAAATTCAAATTTGAATTCATGATAAGACTCTTCTCTCTCTATTTGGCATGGGTGAAGTGGTCCTCATTCTTCACACAGAATAGTACTGCTTGTACTATTGTCCTTTTCTTCAGAAATCTGGCTGTCTTCAATATAATCGTCATTATCCTCCAGATTTCTTTAGAAATAACCTCCACTTAAGTACATTTTAGTGAGTGCATGAGAGCTACACTAATTGTGATTAAGGGTCTTCATAACCTTCAATTAATCTCTTACTTGTACTTCCTTCTTCAAACGTTCTTCACAACTGTAGAGTCTTCAACCTTGCAGCTGTAGAGTCATGTAAATACAAAAATCGGCTGTAGAGAAACCTTACAGCTGTAGGGTCATGTCTGGCAGTAGAATGATCAAGTATACAACTGCAGACTTCACTTACAACTATAAATTTCAAAACCAATTTTCTTAGAACAAGTGTTAGATCAATTTATCCAATAAAACATATTGTTTTGCACACATTAAAATCTAGACCAAGGTACTTAACAAGATTGATGTAATAAAAAACCTAATTCAGTTTAATTCTTTGTAATCAAGATCCCAATAATTTAATTCCTAAGACAATAGGCCACGTTAATTCTTAAGGTACTAATTTCATAAATCGAATATCAAGATAATAAAATAAAATATAGGGTATTAAATCCTCTATAGTGGTCAAATTTTAAAGACTATTTTTTCCAAAATATAGTACCTTGTTTTATCTCTCATCTTGTCAACTTGCATGGCTTATAACCACTTTTATGAGCTCTAATTTTGAAAAATACTCTACATGCATGCAACTAATAAAACTTATGTATCTTACAAATATATATAATCATCATTTATTTTTAGTAGAAAAAAAAGTTTCATAACTAAAGTTATTTGAACCTTAATATGAGAAATAAACTAAGTAAGAATGGATCTACAAGATTATAATATTCGTTTAACTTTATATTTAAGTTTTATATTAACTTTATTTAATAAAAGATGTAACACTGCATTACGTTTATCTCTAGACAATAATATTTATAAATTTGGACAGAACAAAATTCAAATTTAAACATGTTTTTCTAATTTTAAGTTGTAACTATTATTATTTCCACCGTCTTATTATTTTGTTTATCACATTTTCAATCATAGTCAGCGAATTTAATTAACACATTAATAATCAATAAACTATAAACTCCCAAAAATATTATTTCCTCTAATCTATACTAAATGTAATTAATAAAATTATTAAATTCAAAATTCAATATGGTCCTACGAATTTTTATTTAGAAAATAGAACCTAATCTATAATGATTAACTATAAAAAATTCCATCTGATTCAAAATAAGAATCATTTTAGAGGTTAAATTTTATTTTAAAATAAATGTTGTTTTAGCTATTTTCTCATTAAAAAATATAAGTCATCATTTATGGTAACATTAAAATATAACAGACATTTTTGGATTTACTTTAATATTATCGATAATTTAGAGATACAAAACTGCGGTATATATTTTAAAATTTGATGAATTAATCTTAGTTTAATACAAATATTTTAAAATGATACTTATTTTTAAATAGAGGCAATACTTAATTGTGTTTGTAAAATAATGCAACAATATTTATTGTTAATGAATAAATTCTTTGGAAATCAAATTTAAATTTGCATCCTCATTTCTCATCCAACTTTCTAATTTTAATTCACTATTATTTTTGTTTCTATCATCTTATAATTATCTTTTGCCTTACTTGGAATCATCGTCTAAACATTTAATTAATTCTTTATTATCACATTTATTATAAATTTCCTAATATATTATTTTCTCTGATCCAAACTTAAGCCAGTTAATCAATTCTTATAATATGATAAAAATAATAAGAATATTTAATAAAAAGCAACTCTTTTATAAACCAAGTGCGACTCAAGAGCATTTTTATGCAGTGTATTGGGATTATTTTTTATTAAATAGTTAAGATTGTTTACACAAAATAGTTGTGGTAATCCAACCATAATTGTTAAGTGTAATATGTCCTAAATGTTCCGTTAAAACCTAATGAGTCACACGGTACATATGAAGTATATAGGTCATTAATTTTAATAAAATATAAATTATATTATTCTTTTCTTCTTAAATAATATAGTTGGAACTTACCTCAAATTTTTTACATTTAGAAATTTGTACTTACTACTAATATATAATATTATATTTTAGACGAAGATTCATTTATATGTATAAATTTTAAAGAAATTATAATAAATATAAAAGATAATATAGTAAAAAATATATAACACCAGAAAAACAAGTTCCACTTTCGTAAATCACAAAAATTCAATAAATAATTAAGAATGTCAAGGGGTGAAATCATAAATAATACAGACTCCGCTACTCCATTTTGCGCAAAGTGAATAGGGGAAAAATATCCCTATTCCTCAAGAATTCTCCATTATGCATTCTTCCATTTTATTCATACATTGTTGCAAAACACATGTTTGTTCACTAAAACGATGCCATTAATTAATTAATTTAATTTTTCAGTCTTTTTTCTGATTATAAGAGTGAAGTGACAAGGGATATGTTTAGTCTGAAAAATGAGGATATGATCCACGTCCATGCTCTGTGATAGATAGTTATTTAGTATAATAATTTCTAAAATATATTAACAATAAATTATTGGAACATTATAAGAAACTTGGGAGGGATATAATCTCCGCCCTCTTCTGAAAATAATATCTGGCATTAATGACGATATTCAGAACAAAATCCTGTACAGATTTGGACACATCTGTTAATTATTAGGTGTGTAGATAATTAAGAATTAAAAAAAAAAAACCATAACAATTGCATGTATTAATTACTTTGCCAAAATGATTACCTAGAAGTTCTATAAATTGACAAGAAAATATGTGAAAATACATATGACACAAAACAAAATTTGAGATTGAAAGGTTTGTAGTATCCTATACTACATGTTCTTCCTCACAAGACAATTGTGAATGTATAAGTCAAACCCTCTATACAGAAAATGAAATTGAATGTTCTTGTAGCGTTTTAATTTTATTTTCATCCCAGGGTTTGACTATACATTCAGATTTTTTAGTGGGTAAGATCACTCACACAGCTAAAGAAGGTTCGACTGAGAGGTTTATATATTCAAACCAAAACACTTGATAATTTATTTTATATTTCTACTCATTTCATTTCATATTTTTCTATTTTACTTAACAATGGTTTTTTTTTTTTTAGAATTTGATGTACCCTAAAGTATAAATGATGCAAAAGCTCATAGACTAATGAGAGCCCAAAAAAAAGATGAGGAATCGACAAGATAAGACGATCATAAGCAGTCTTCATTTAAAGTTTTAGACAAGAAATCATTGATTTCTCAAAAGTGAGGCCCCTAAAATCCACCAATCCCGCCACGTGCGCAATATATCTTAATCGGTGATAGGGGAAAGGGATTAACGGACATCTATATGTATTCCCCCTACCCCCCCTCCCCGCGCTTTTTTTTTTAATATTAATTGTTGATATAAATAAATGTGCTTTTAAGATTGTATTTCCCAAATAAAAATTACATAATTGGAACTTTGGAGTTTTTTTATTTTAAAAATTTTTGCGTTCCATTCAATATCTTCTCTCAACTTCAATTTTATTTTTTGAAAGCTGAAGAACTCTTTTTATGAAAAAATGCAAGAATTAGTAGATAGGTTTTGCACAAATGATGGAGAACAAGTATCCTATTAGAATTACTTAATGTCTTATAAGATTTATGTAAATTATTTTAAGTTTTTGAAATTCAAAAAAGTATCAGGTACAATCTTCAAATATGGACTCACAATATTAGTAAATAAAAATATTATTGCATAGGATTTACATACTATTGCAAATAATAATGTGTCACAAATCATGATTTGGGATGAAAATTTCGTTACAAATATGGTCACAAATTCGTGTATTATTGTAGCCGTTGATTGAATGTAAGTTGTAATGAGATCCAATTTTGAGAAACTTATTCATGCAAGCATTTGAAAAACATCCATCTAATTTCTTAAAAAATCATCAACTGTAGAGGTTTTTGCTTTTTAAAAAAATATTAACAAGTAAAACAAATGTGTGGCTTCAAAACTGAAAAAATTGTTATATGTCAGAGAAATTTTAAATTCTTATAATATTTAGTATGTCGTAACTTCTCAAAAAAAATTAGTTTTAATATTTTTATTTTAAATTGTAAGGGGATGGTACTCTTATATAAAAGATTACACTAATTTTTTAAAATAGATCTGGACAAAAACAGGCCCACAACTTTCTACAGTTTTGATTTTGGTCCAAAGCTGAAATTACCAATTTTTCTTGATCTAATTTTGAATAATCTTGACTAAATAATTAATAATAACAAGTATCAATATAATTCCTTTAATTTAAATTATAGTGGATGAATTTTCCACTTAAACTTAATAAAAAAAATTTGTTCTAAAATCCTCAATAGATTGATGGAATAAAAATCCAATCTCACTTATCTTAATTAAAAATACTCATTCAATTTAATTCTTTGTATTCATGATCCCAATAATTTAATTCTTAAGGTGCTAATTTCATAAATTGAATATGAAGACAATAAAATAAAATCAAGGGTAATAAATCTTCTATACTGATCGAATTTTATGCACTATTTTTTCCAAAATATAGTACCTTGTTTTATCGCTCATCTTGTCAACTTGCATGGCTTATTACCACTAATATTATTTGAACCTTAATAAGAGAAATAAACTAAGTAATAATGGATCAACAAGATTATAATATTTGTTTAACTTTATATTAAAGTTTTATATTAACTCTTTTTAATAAAAGATGTTACACCGTATTACATTTATCTGTACACAATAGTATTTATAAATTTGGAAAGAACAAAATTCAAATTTAAACATGTTTTTCTAATTTTAAGTCGTAACTATTATTATTTCCATTCTCTTATTATTTTATTTTTCTCATTTTCAATCGTAGTCAACGAATTTAATTAACACATTAATAATCAATAAATTATAAAATCCAAAAAATATTATTTTCTCTAATCACTAATACAAAAATAGGCTTGGAGAGCTCGCAATTTTCCGCTTAGAAAGCGGTTAAATGAGCTCTCCAAGCGACAGTTATGCAAGTGTGGAGAGGCCTAGAAAGCGGTTTAGAACCGCTCGGTAAGTGTATCCGTTTTTTTAATATTTAACTTGGAGAGCCGCTCTCTGAGATCATTTTTTTTATAAAAAAAATTATTTCTTTCAGCATCCTCGTATAGCTCACCATGAAATTTTCTTTTGCTCAAATTATATTTCTCTGTATTTCAACAACTAAAAGAAATTAACAAACAAAGTAGGTGTAATGCGGTCTTATCAAGCATCAAATTGCAAAACACATTTTGATATATAATACACAAATTAAACCATTAACATCTACAAAACCCAGCAGTGTTTTAATTGGAAGTGCTCATGATCTGTTACTGGATTTCTTTATGTGTTTTGTTATTAGATTATTTCTTTATATGTTTTTTTGGTTATTGGACTTAAATTCGTTATTGGATTCTTTCTATGTTTTTTGGTTTGTTTGATTTTCGTATGTTAGTTTAGTGTAGAAGGGTGTTCAAATGTTTTTGTTTTGTTGGGCTTGTAATACTTTTGGCCAATATTAAAATGGACCCGGATATTTTCCCCCCAATTTTTGAGTACTTCACCTCATTTATCAATTCACTACCTTATAGATCAATTCACCACACATGTTTTTAAAACTACCCAAACTCATATTACTTCACCCCACCATTCTAATAATACAGAAAGAGAAGAGAGAAAAGAAAATTTGTTCGGAACGAGGGAGACCCACGCGAGTTGGACGACTGCCGACTCCCATGTAAATCTCCACCGAAATCCGTTCAAAACCACCAGTGAACGCCTCTCAAAACCAGTCATCGATTCCACGCCATCTCCGCCTTTAAAGCCGTCTCTGATTGAAGAACCGCCGGGAAGCCACTAACACCACCATCCTCGCCGGAACTCACGCCGCCGCGCCTGATTTGCCGCAATTTTTTTTGGCCATAAAAGTTCGACTCTGGTTTGTAGCGATTTCTGTGTTTGTTCGAAAATTTTGGTTGAACATTTGAACTTTGTTCGACTAGTTTTATCGAAAATATTGTTCGAAAAAAATGAATGAAAATTTTCCCAATGTTCGAACAAAATTTTCGAACATTAATACAAGGTTCGAATTTCTTTTTCGAACATTAAGCAAATGTTCCACAGACCAGTGTCGAACATCGGTGGATGTAGGTTTCCAGGTGATTTGCGACTGGAACGCTGGTGGAGAGGCAGGGACCGCGATGGCTAACGGTTGCGATTTTTTGCCGTTGAGAATGGCGATTTTCGGGCATTGGAGTTGCGATTTGCGTTTCCAGGTGGTTGCAGGGCTATTGACGTCGGTCTACGGCTGATCGTGGAGGTGCTACTCATGGCGGATCGACGACGAGGAACAGGGGACGCACACGTTGGACGGCGGTTGAGGCGTTTCTGGAGACGAATCGCGACGGCCGTGGGTGTTGACGGAGAGGGCAGAACTCAGGCGTCGACGGTGGCCTGGGTCTATGATTTCTGGCTAGTGATGGAGGTCCTTCGAATAGCGGTTTTCGAAATTGATGGGGTGAACTGATTAGATCAAAGAGTAAAATACTTAATAAAAGGGTATTTTTGTCTTTAAAAGGTATTTCACAAAGAAAAAATTGAATGTGGGGTGAAGTAATTAAAAATTGGGGGAGAATATCCGTGCCCTATTAAAATTATTAAAGCTGGGCCCATATTAGCAGCCCATATAATAATTTTCAATATTCATAAATAATGGGCCCATATTCATTTCTTAACTGGGCCAATATTGAACCCCAAATTACAAATATGAATTTGTTGAATATAATATACAATTAATAAATGCAAATATTCAAAAGGCCCAGACTATATACCCCTCCATACTTATTAGATACACACCTTTTTAATGTATATATTTTATTTTTGCTATATTTTACCAAAAAAGTAATTAAAGTTTGACAGATATTTACTAACAAAATATTTTAAAGATTTTTCCAAACATATATTTCACACATTTTTGTTGAAATATCAATTAAATTTTGATAAAAATATATATAAAAAATAAAATAACTTTTTTAATGTATATATTTTATTTTAGCTATATTTTATAAAAAAATTAATTAAAGTTTGACAGATATTTACTGAGAAAATATTTTTAAGATTTTTTCAAATATATATTTCACACATTTTTGTTGAAATATGAGTAAATTTAGATAAAAATTTGTCAAAAATAAAATAAATATATTTTGGTTGGGGGTATCTAATAACGTTGGAGGGGTATATAGTTGGGCCCTATTCAAAATAAATAAGGCCCATATTAACAGCCAAAAGTAAGTATATAATTTTCAAAATCCAAAATTTTTTCTTGCATATTCAATTGTGTAAGTGCCCAGACAATTATCATTAATATTTATGTGTTAGACCCATATTCATTTCTTAAGTGGGGCCCATATTCAACCTAAAATTACAAATAAGTATTTTTCTGAATATAATATATAATTAGAAAAGGCAAATATTCAAAATAAATAAGTCCCATATTCAATAATTACAAACACAACACAAAGTAAAATAAATAAGTCACAGATTAACAGCCAAAAGTAAGTATATAATTTTAAAAAAAAAAAAAATTATCGCATATTCAATTGTGTTAGGCCCAGACCATTTCATTCATATATTTTTTAGGCTCACATACCAGTGTTAGGCCCATATTCACTTCTTAACTGGGCTCATATTCAACCCATATTATAAATATTATTTTTCTGAATATAATATACAATTAAGAAATGCAAATATTCAGATTAATTAATGCCCATATTCAGTATACTGTAGAATTATTAGTACCATATTCAATTTATGAGATATCAAATATCTTTAATTTTTAATATGTCCAGTTTATATGATACCACTCTTGTTTGCAGTACACATATTAAAAAAAAAAAATCACATATTCCAGGTGATTAATTTTTTTGTTTCTTAATATAATAATTTTGGACCAACTATGAAAGGACCAGAACGTGTTTTGTATTCAGATTTTTTTTCCTTCGTAGATCATCAACGAATCTTTTTAAAGTTGTTCCGCACCCCTTCCCACCAGATTTGATGAGCTCCTATATTATTTGCCCGGAAACTCACAAATGAAAAAAAGATAATATTAAAGGAAAAGACACGATTGTATGGTTAAAAAATACCCAGCTTTTGAGCATTGAAAACAACAGGTGATGAAGCTTTTGGGTTAAACTTTTCATATTTAAATATTAAGAGCTCCCCCACTATGTAATAACCTGGTATGTATTGAAGTAATTTTTTATAAACCAATTAGCGTTTCCAAATGAATACACAATACCATATACATAACCAAAATGAATATGGTTTTTATTGTTTTTAATCTGGCAGTTGTAGCATTTATCATGTAGAATGTTAATGATGTTCTTTAGTGACACAACTGTTTCCTTGCCCCACCAAACTTCCTGACAGCAGAAAGAAGAAATGTTTCATAATGTCAGTATAATATAAAATATAAAGTAAAAAAAAAGACACCAAATATTGGAATGTGTGCATACTTTGACCCCTCCAGTTCTTGTTTGTTAGCTACAGTCATTTTATTCACAGTTAACACTTGTCATCGTAGTGAAACTTTGTCACACTCTCTCTTTTCTCTTCTGATGTTTCACGTCGATTTTCTACCAAATCAATCAAATCTGGAGTGGTCATTTGCGGTGTTGTTTCAATTGGTTTTTGGTGCTCTCTTCACTCGCATAGCCAATGAACTTGGAGAGGGACGACACTTACTTTTTGGTGCCTTTATACACGGGGTCTCTACAAATATTCTAATACTTTCATTGATCATATACCTCTTGTTCTCATCATCAACAGCCACTACGCTATCCTTCCTCTAAGTATCTAGATGTTCATAACCATCCGTAATGGCATCTATTAGGTCAAGATTTGTTGGATCCTCAAAAACCTGTGTTGCGCTAGACATATCTCTCTCATCTCCAATTACGCCAGTTGGATCTCCCGTAGGATTATTGTACAATGGAGTCCTAGTATCATTCATACTTTCATGGTACATGGTGTCACCAATTTGTCCCTGATTCTCACCGTCCTCCTGACATGGCGTTACTGCCCTTTGCACACTAATCTCTTCCACACGTATAATCAATGCATCCTTCTCAACACGAAGCTCTGCAATGCATTCATCCTTCTCTTTAATTTCTTTATCAAACACGTTTTTACTTTCGTTCATCTCCCTTTGAAGACGCTCCACCTGATCTTGCAACTCCTTTATCACCGATATTTCATCTTTTGCAGTGCTGGCATTCAATTCATTGATAACTCCTCTGATCTTGAAGTCAGTTTTTTCCTAAGCAGTGATTAGGGTCATAATTGCATCTTTTTGCATCTATTTCTCTATGGTTTTGATGTGCTTATGTTCATATTTGACCCTAAAATGCTATACTTTGTGCATTTAACCCTTTTTTGCTAGAAAGTTGTGTTTTGTAGTGAAAACGAGCAAAACTGGCAAAAGACGAGCAAGTTCGTAAAAGTTCAGAACTTGTGAGTTGATCCAATGGAGGAAAATGATATTTCATGTCGAAGAGTTCAAAGAGAGGGTCGCTACGGAAAAAGAATCGAGTCAATCGGAGCTCTAAAACTCAAGATATGAAGGAAACGAGAAAGTTGAGGATCGATCAAACGAGACCAAGCTTGGATCATGCGATGACAAGCCAGGGCTCGTGCGACGACTTGCTTGGGTTCGTACTGGAAATCCCTGGTTCGTTCACCAAGAGACCGCATGAGTGCTCGCACGATCCGGATCGTGCGACCACCTGCTGTGGATCGTTCGAAGGCTCGGTTTTGCACACTTTCGAGGGCTGTTTCGTCTTTTCGCGCGTTTAATGAAGGGCATTTTGGACTAAACATTGTGGGCATTATAAATACTTCAAGGATTAGATTCTCAAGGCATCTAAGTCATAATCCTCATAATTCCAAGTTCTTAGGTTAGTTTAGAGAGAGAATTAGGTAGTTACTAGTTTGGTTTATAAGATTTCTTCTTACGATTTCATCGATAACTTTTGATCTACCGTTCGGATCATCGATCCATTTGTTCCTGCATTCTCGTCTCAGCTAGGGCTACGTTTCTACCGATTGAATTTCATTTTCTAGAATTTCAAGGTAATTAGTATCTTTCCCAATTTCATTGTAATAGATAAGATTTTGTATTCTCAATTCAATATCAGCATGATGATGATTGTAGTTAGCTCAATTGTTCATTTGCTTTCCCAATTAGCCATGGGCTAATACCCTTGTGTGTTAGTGTATGATTCCTATGGAGTAATGTGGTGTTAATGTTGATTTTATGAATGCTATGAGATGTTGTATGATCAATTTTCTTAATTGATAATTTGTATGGTTGCTTAGCATGTATAATTGATTAATTTGGCCATTAGGGAATTAGTCTGATATGAGAATTGAGCTCTTTTCCTAAATCTTCTTGTAATTAGGCCAATGCATGTTAGGTGTTTGATAAAATTCCTAAGATAATGAGAATTATCCTTAGTGAATAGAAAGAACAATAGGGGGCTCTAATGTGTATCTAGGGAGACCTTTGCATGTTAGAGAGGCTTGCCAATTGATTGTACAATAGCTCATTGCATGATTAAGTGATACAACACCATGTGAAACATAGGATAGTACACTAATACATACTCTCACAACTTGCTCACTTTGCACCAAAGTGATAGGTAGTTTACTTTCTTGACAAGCTAGTAGACATAGATACCAATCCCACTTTTATTGCTTTGTTTGAGTTTCGAATTAGAACAACAATCGTACCTTTCAATCTCCCATCTCTCTATGGAGGACAAAATCAAAACCAAGCCCCTGCTCCGATGCAAGTGAATGTAGTCGAAAGTGTGCCTACTCCTACACCATCTACTCAAGAGGAGGTGAATTATATGGGGCGACCCCAATACAATAATTCATTTCCTAACAATCAAAGGTCTTATGTTGCTCCGCCATTTCTACAACAAGGAGGTCCTTATCCGAATCAAAGCAATCCACCCTACAACCCGAATAGGAGGCATGAAATTTTTTCATACTCAAATCCCAAGAGAGCAATCCAATTGCCTCCCGGGATTGATCCGGGGTCAAAGCCACCAAATAATAAGGGTAAGGGAAGCATGGATGACACCTTGGCACTAATCTTGAAAAATATGGAGGACATGAGAGTGGAAATTAGAAGGATAAATAATGAGACGAATAAAAAGTTTGATGATAAGTACAATTCGCAAGGAAATCAAATCAAGAGCCTAGAATTTCAAATGGGACAACTTGCTACTGCTTTAAGTCCACAAGTCAACAAAGGTAAGTTTCCTTCGACCACCGAAATAAATCCTAGAGAGCATTGTAATTCCATTATGTGTGTGGATGTTTCGAAGGAAAAAGAAGGGAATTGTACCCTGAAAATGTTTCATCTTGAGTTAGTTGAGGAAGCAAGTTGTAGTGAGAAAGTCAATTTGGTGAAGGGTGATGAGGAAAATTTGGAGGTAGTGTCGAGGTTGAAGAAAAAAGATGAGAAAATGAAAGGGAAAGTGAAGATAGGGGGTGAGGAAAGAATGGAGGAAGAAGGGTTAGTGGTAGAAAAAGAAAAGGTGGAAATTTCGAAAGGAGTCAAAGATAAGCTTGATGAGAGGCTAAAGAAGTTCCTTGACTTGTTTAAGAAGATGTATGCTAACATCCTCCTATATTCAAATTGTTGTTGTTCTTTATCTGTCTTTTGAAAAAATTGACAACGTACAAACCCCAATCATAATGACACATATCTTCAAACTTCTCCAGGCACACTGTCAAATGGACCGATTTCGGCCCCATCTTGTTTGGTGAAAGAACTGATGCCAACAAATAACAATGGAACAATCTTGCTACATCTTTGCACCCCTCCTCGTCGCATTTCGACAATGCTTGTTGAAGCTTCTTGAATATTAGGTGCTTGTACAAAACAAGGTAGTATTTGGGGTCTTGCATTTTTGCTGCAAACACACCCTTTATCCAGTTGGGTACTTCATATCCTAAATCTGTCAGTGCCACCTCCTTCACACCACAACTTATCCCATATATGCACATTGCATCTGATTTTTCTAGATGCACCGAGTGTTCTCTAATAATGAAACTTTCAGAATCAAAATCAAAACACCTTAGTATCTTCACAATGTTCTCTTTATTATTGTGGAACTTACTAATAAACTTAGCATCACATTTTCTATACACTGACTCAAACATTAGCCACAAAGGGGTGTATCTTATCTCCCCTATATGGCATTCATCAAAATCCAGTGAACAAAGTTAGATCTGAAATGCATCTCGTTTTGTAAATCGTAAGCATTGCCTAATAAAAAAAATTAAAATAGTTAATATGAAAAAAACTCAACATAGTACACCAGATTTATACTTAAAATAGAATATTGTCTCACCAAAATTGTTTAGGGGCCATACCATACGTTTATTCACATTTCCTTCATCACGGTCATGTTCTCTAATCCCCACATTTGCTAATCTCGATTTTCCCTTACTCTGCATTTCTTTTGTCCTACAAATAGATTCAACATTTTATTACTCCAAATTTAATAACAAAAGATCAATTTTAAACACAGTTCTGCAGAATGCTATACCCCCTCTTCACCCCATCAGACCCTAAATCAAATGTAAAACATCCTAAAATTCATAAGAGAAATCAAACAACCACTCTACCGGAACATGGACTTCTTACATGGTGATGCCTTCTATGATGTATTTCTGGACTTGATGCTTCTTTTATCACAAAAAAAGATATTCAGTGAACAAGTTAAAGAAAACCTGCTCTTAAATTCATGTAATTTTACAATTATAATGAACAAGAAATTATGAAGGACCTGACTCAAATGCAATCCTGTGTGATCTTAACTTCATTCAACGTACTGGAACATCCTCGTCTACAAGGCAGATAGCAAAACTTCCAACATAAATCCAAGAGATTAAAGTTTTCTTTATAGAATAACATCCATCTTGGTAGGATTATCCAACCCGTCTCAGAACTAGATAGAATTTCAATAGAAACCCTACGCCCTCGCTTCCTACCGTGAGGTGTAGCCCTACAATCTATTGGGAAAAAGAGTATGCATGGAGTTATTTCAATGGTTTAGTGTGCATCACAATTACCTGTTTTAGTTCTCATCCGCCCAGTCCTAACTGTTCTCGGAGTATAGTGATCTACATTACAAAATAAACGATATGATTATGTCATTCTTCGACCAAAATATATTCAAAGTTTTGGAAAATAAAAAATGTTGATACTTGCGATTGGGCAGAAAGACAACCTGAATTAGATGTGTTGTATACATACTGAAGCACTCTTTTTCCTGACATAATATGAAAAAATTTAACATAACTATCTAAGATCAGTAAAGTTTAATCTTATTTAAACAAACTGTAAAATAAACCTCTTTTCTTTGCCCCAACATCTTTAGAGAATATCCTTGAACTGTGAGAATCTAATTTTAAAATAAATTAAGATTAACAACTAAACAAAACGGCAATCTTAGTACTAATGTAGTCACCCCTAGACATCATCTCTTAACCCTAACTACCGATTAGGGTCACCCAGCTTCTTTGCCTTCTTCCTAACGATACAGCCATCTTCGTCGCTGGAGCTGCATGTCACTCTTCTAACCATTTTTCCCAAATTTAAGCGTATGAAATAAAAATAATAACAGACTCCGAATATATAGAGAGGATTATAGATTCTTCAATATATGATCAACAATCAATCATATTCACAAATTCAAAAGACAAACTCTTATCATCCTAAAATTGATTTTTTCAAAATTTTGCATTTAGACACAACAAGAAGTTTTGATCAAAGCTGTATCTCACTGTAAATTATCCGCTTCCACCGATTTTTGCCCGAATACAGTAAACAAAATTCTTCTAAATAACAATCGCTGAGAATGTTCGAGCCAAAATTTCCTCACCACCTAATATCTTAAAGAAGGATTTCAATTTTTGAAATTGGGGTTTAGATTATAGAGGTGTAAGGGATTGATTTGATACTAAAAGCCTATACCCTAAGCTACTTTTTGCATGGGAAAATGGCCAGGAACAAGTTAGTAAGTAGAAGGTCCCCACTTTGTGTTTCACTTTGTAATGTTGATTTTTGAGTGTCGCACTATGTAATATTACCATTATTTTGTGTTGCACTTTGTAACTCGCCCAATTTAATAATAATTTCGGCCCAAATTACTTTAAAATTAAAATGGCCTAAAATAATTTTGGCCCCATTTACTTTCCATCATTTGTGGTTTTAACTTTTTGCATTTTCGTTGTGCAGGGTCAAATTCTACGCCAAGTATTGCAATGGTTCCTGCAATACTGAGTGAGAAATCAGCGTGATATATATTGGCATGGTTGTGTGATAAGAATATTATTAAATTTTTACAATAGAATTATATTTCCCTGAAATTATTTTTAAATAATTTGGCCAATCAATTAGAATGAACTTGTGAATAGAAATAGAATAATCAAAAACCCACTAATAACGTCTTACGATTGTTGGAAAGTTTAACAATAAATTGTGTGTAGATGAAGATGACTTATGCAATTAACACGGTAAAGTCGAGGCATGAGTTAGACTCATTTTCCGTAAGACGTTATTGCACCGTACACATGTACAATACGGGTCATGGTAAACATCCCCAAGATACAACGACTTTAAAGTCTTTGGCTTGTTGCACAATGAAGCAAAAGCTATCGGCCAATCGCAAATGAATATCCCAAACTTTCGAACTCAACTCTAATATGCAACACTACATTTTTTAGTATGCATGCACTTGATAACTGTTAAACTAATTCAAGTGTGTTAAATGACAATGTGAGAGGATCTATTCATAGATTTCCAAGAGTTGCAAGTAATAGGTGCGACTCTTTACATTCACTTTTCCAAAAAGCCGCAACCTTTAGGAAAAAATCATTCACCAAAAGTTATCTCTTTAATTTAAAGAGACGCAACACTTCATTATTATCAGAATACATACATTCATTAATATATTTATCGACATGTTAAATGAAATTAATTTCTCATTCACACCAATTTGATTTTGAGAAACCAAATCAACCAAATCCATTACACAAAATGGATATTTAAATTGTCACATAATATTTAATTAAAATATGGCGAAAATCAATATTTCTCCCACGCAATACACAAATAGAGTATTCAATCTTGCAAGAATAAGGTGTCTTAGTGGAAGACGTGATCGTAGTCATGGTAGTGGAATGTCTTGTAGACGAAATGGGACAGCCATTTAGAAGCCACGAAGCATAAAACAGCCATGCAAACCACACCATATCATGCAGCTACAGGGAGAGCACCCTGTTTGGCAGCTGCAATGATAACTATAGAAAAGACGGAGATAACCTGAAGGGCGACCTCAAGTACACTGAGTCCTTTATATGCCGAGTTGTAGCTGCTACATAATACCATATGCATCCAGTACCTTAAAAACGGAGAAATGGTGTATGTTGATGTTTCAGGAAGACAAATCTATACCTCTGATCCTATCAGGGTAGTAAGACAGATTTGGATTCCGAAGGGTATAGCTGACACTATAGGACCCAATACGAGATGGGTACCTGAGGCCTGATTCTTTTCAGGTCACTGTGGGCTGCAAGAAGAAGAGGGAGGATCCAAAGAAGGGGGACTTGTACTTGAACTCAGGATGTTCGAGGCACATGACCGATTTTCGTGATCTCCTTCAGGACTACATTGCTCAGGATGGCCCGCAGGTTACCTTCGGTGATAACTCTAAGGGTTTAACCACAGGGTCTGGTACTCTTGTTGTTGGTTCTGTCCGTGTGCTTATTGTATCCTATGTTGAGGGTCTTAAGCATAACCTGCTATATGTTAGTCAGTTTTGTGACCGCGGATATAGTGTAGAGTTTACATCGAATATACGCCTTGTGAAAGACAAAGCTACACTACATGTTCTTATAACAGGTGTAAGGAGAGGTAACATATACTTTGCTGACTTTAAGAGCAGCTATCATGAGACTTGTTTACTTGCAAAGAGTTCTGCCGAACTCAGTTGGCTTTGGCATAAACGCCTGAGTCACTTAAACTTCAAGATTATTAACAAGGTTTCACGACTTTATCTTGTAGAGGGTCTACCAAATGAAGTTTTTACCAAGGACCACGTGTGCAGAGCATGTCACGAAGGCAAGCAAACAAAAGCTTTATTTAAAGAAAAGAATGCCTTCTCAACTGACAGAGTACTTCAGCTCCTATACATAGATCTCTTTGGTCCAATCACTTCTGTCAGCATAAATGGTAGGAAATATACCCTTGTTGTTGATGGTTATTCCAGGTACACATGGGTTATTTTCTTGCTGAATAAGAAGGAGACTCAGGTGAAGCTTTCAGAGTTACTCAGGAGACTGAGTACCAAACAGGATCAGAGCATCGTCAGGATCAGATTAGATTGGGGAATAGAGTTTATTAACGCTTATATAACTAATTTTTGTATTGACAATGACATTGCTCATGAGAATTTTGCAGTTAGGACTCCTCAGCAGAATGGAGTAGCTGAAAGAATAAATTGGACCCTTAAGGAAGCTGCCAGAACCATGTTGGCCGAGTCAGGACTGCCCAAGAAGTACTGAGCTGAGGCGATCAACACTGCATGTTACACTCAGAACCGATCTATACTGAACAAACAACATGCTCAGACACCTTATGAAACGTGTAACAAGAGGAAGCCTCACATCTCTTATTTCCATATCTTTGGGTGTAAGTGTTTCATCCTAAAAAATGGGAAAGACCAGTTGAAAGCCTTTGATAGCAAGTCTTATGAGGGAGTGTTCTTAGGATACTCCTCAGTCACCACATGTTCTTACGCACTTATATTTCCTTAACCCCTGTTACTCTCTACAAATTTTCTCTCTTTTCCCCAAGCTTTCATCTGCATCCATGGCTACTTCTTCAACCATGTCCACTGAAGCTTCGAGGAGGAGGTTTCATGAGGAGCTCACCTCTTAGGAAGGTAAGATCACCTACGAATGGATGGTTAACTTTTCTCACCGGTCAGAGATTCCTGAGATCAAAACTATTTACAGCGCCTTCAAGAACTCAAACCTTTTGGATTTTGTGACGATCAGACTAGCCAAAACTTATCCCCACTTAGTTGTTGCCTTCTACGTCAACCTAACAGAATGGGAGGATGGTGAGTGGGAAACAAGGATTCCACTCAGTAAGACTGCTGTGAAATAGAAGGGGAAGCAAGTGGTGGAGTATTCCTATCAGGTAGTGAAGGTCAGGGACCTTATCAGGAAGGTGTACAAGCTGCCCCACTCCATTGCTAAGAAGAGATTGGAGGATCCCAGTGTTTACAAGATTCGCGAAGAGCAGGATTATTTGAATACATTCCTGATCAATTCGATGGAGATCGAGTCTAAAATGAACAAGAAGTTGTTGAAGCCTGCCTACAAGTTACTCTTTGAGGTGGTGGTACAAAGTGTAATGGGCTGTATAGGAGGCAATGAGCAGACCTCTCAGCCGAAGATCAGATTCATGGCTGCAATCGCTGACTTCGAGGAGTTAGACTGGGAAGAGTACTTTCTTCAAAGATTGATTATTGAGAGCAAGAAGGTTGAGAGGAAAGGTGACCCAATCTTCTTTGCCAAAAACCCGCATTTTGGCACAAGGCTCTCTGTGATGCTCCAATCACTGAACTTGGGGGACATCGACACTGCAGAGATGCTAACCTCCCCAGAAGTACATTCTTTTCAAGAGTGCCAACAACGTCCGAATGAAGTTGAAGGAAACTGAGGTGAAAAAGGTGAAGGGCAAGGGCAAGGGTAAGGCCACTTCTTCAAAACCTCAAGAGGAGGTTATTAAAAAGGTGAAGGTTGTGGGGAAGAAAGCAGTCAAGCCTCAGAAGAAGGAGGTAGTGAAGGATGTGTCAGGTCAGGCAACTTGTCATGAGGTGACAGTTGCTGAGCTTGTTGCTCCTGTAGCGCCAGTTTCAGAGCCAGCCCAGGCGCCCCAAACAGTGAATGCTCCAGAACCAGAGATGGCTCAGACCGGAGATGTGCAAGCTCAGAATGTTGCTCGGGAGGAGCCTATGCAGTAGGACAACACTGATGATTTGGTTCCTCTGTATCTCACCCTGCCTGTACCAGATCCAAATTCCCCAACCTATCAATACCTACTCTCAGACACTGATGAGAAACAGGAGGTACAAGCTGAGGGGGAAGATGAGAAGGGGAAAGGAGCGAAATATGCTCAGGAGAGGATCAAAGCTACTACTGGTCAGGCTGAACCTCCTTTTTAGACTGATCAGGAAATAGCGGATGCCTAAGTGATGTATGAGGTGGAGTCGGTGAAGACCCTAGCAGTTGTTGAGGATGCTCAGGAGGAGCCGGCAGGTGAAGGTGATAGTGCTCAGGATGAGCAAGAAGAGGTTATTCCTTAAGAGGAGCAAGAGGGTGAAGAGTCGACAACTCAAGAGGAGCTGGAGGATGACTCGGAGGATGATCAGCAGGGCAGAGGAAGGGCTATTGTGGATGATCCGGAGGAGCCAGAGTCCGATCAGAATATCCCATTCATTGCTAACCTAACTCCCTTTGAACTGGATGCCAGATCTCAGACATTCAGGTTCATCACTAGGCATCTCCCGGACTTGGTAGGGAAGTATGTTGAGGAGGTGGTCCAGCTGAGGGCCATGGTGGGCATCCGGAAGGCAACATTTCCGGAACTGGCATCATTACTGGAGAAAAAGGGTTTGGAGTTCCTAAGGGATCAGGAGCAGAGATTGTGTGACCGATTTGGGACCACAGGATTTGCACAAGTCCTGCGAACTGAGGACTTCATCAGCGTAGCTCGTCAACACAAACCTGAGCCCAACCTCTCTCAGGAATTGGCGATAGTTACTGCTGATCCCACTACTGATGGTGCGACCTCAGGTGAAGGTGCACCGACCGATGATGCACTCCCTGGGGCCGGGACTGCTGAGGCTCTTGGAGAGGCTCCAATTAATTTTTCCGACGAACTCAAGGCCAAGAGGAAGAAGAAGGCCAAGAAATCCAAGGCCAAGAATAAGGGTGTCTCTCTGATGGCTCAGTCTATTCTGAGGAAGGTTGAACGTCAATATCAGAGACACATGAAGCTAGTAGTTGCCTTTGTCAATGCTAGGAAGGTGGATTATGTCAGGATCCTGAGTGATGACATCCAACACTCCACCGAACTCAACTCTTTCAGCACAAATTCAGGAGATGATCACTTCTTCACTGAGTGGTCAGGATGAGCGCTTCAAGACTATTGTTGTTGAAGGGTTGACTGGGCATGAAGCTAGGATCAGGGAGTTGACCAAGACTGAGGACAAGAAGCTGATGGCCAGGATGAAGGAGGGCCAGAAGCAATCTGATGATGTGTGGAAGCAGAATTTCTTGAACCTGCAGACAGAATGCTCAGATAGGAAGCAAGAACTGCTCTCCATGCGGAAGGATTTCTCAAGCCATCAATCTGAAATCCTAATCAGGGTTGAGAAAACTGATCAGGTGGCCGCGAAACTGAAGGTGGTGGCAGATCAAACAACATCTCAGGGTATACTGATTAGGGTCATATTTGCATCAATTTGTACTCAATTTGAGATGAATATCTAGAGTTTTGCATGTATTTAGGGCCTTAATTGTTATCTATTTGATTTAATTGTTATCTAGAGTTTTAATTGTTATTTATTTAATTAATTATAACTTGATTACTTATGTTTACAAATTAAGTTGAGGGATTCTGGATTAAAAAGAAGTTCATTTCAGGAAATATCCATTCCACACCCACGTCATGCCCCTGCCAACTGTCCATCACTTCAACATCTCAAGCTAACAGAATCCGTTCACAGCTGTATGCCTCGCCGTCCTACAGGAAAGAAGTATCTCCACCACAACCTGCGATTTTCGCTGGTAAATCACATTCAAGCCTCTCCGCCTCAACCACTGCTCTCACCCGCATCAAGGTTGATCGGAAACCGCTCCACACCTCTGTCTTCGTCGGCAACAACCGCAGCAACAGCCGCCGAGAAGATGACAACGCCCAATGCTCTGAATCTGCCACACTCGCGGGAAAGCTCTCCATCAGCCGCCCATTCTTGCCGCCTTTACGCCGGATTCTATTCCACCTAGCCGCCATTGGAGTCTTCTTCAGTCTCGGCGCTCTGTTCGCCGAATTCCACCCGCCGTCAGCCACCGCGTGCAACCACAATCGAGTCCCAACCACAGCCGCGACGCACTCCGCCATAAATCGCAATCACGCGCCCAACCTCCACCGTAAGCCGCTATCTCTGGAACCGATTCCGATCTGAACCGCCAGTCGCTGCTCTTCTCTCGCCGCCTCAATTCTCCGTCAGCCGCCGCGACTGAGATCAACTCGCACCGGAGTCAGCTCTGGCCGATTCACGCTCTGAGTTGACACGTATCCACGCCACAACCGCCAATTCTGCCAATCGAAGAAATCCCCATCGCCGATCAAAGCCAGACAGCCTCTCTGAAAATTGGTATGAGAATTACTTGAGCCATGTCTCATTTGATTTTAATTAAAGCCCAATCCTACGAAGCCCATTTACGGAGGAAAATTCTGAATATATACTGAGAAGGGTTTACGAAACAGAGATCATGCTTCGCCACTAGGGCATTAGCAGGAAGTAGGGTAGAAAGCTCGTAATTCTGGCAGTAGTTCCTGAGAGAATTCTTTTTGCAGAAACAGTAGATTAGTGGATTTTTGGTAGGGATGTCAACGGGGCGGGGACGGGGCCGCGGTCGTGGGGAATTCCCGTCCCCTTCCCCGCGAACTTCGCGGGGAAAATTTTATCCCCATCCCCGCCCCGCCGGGAAACCCGTCCCCGCGGGGAATCATCGGTCCCCGTATAATATTTTAAATTTTTTTAATTTATTAATTTTTAATAATTATTATTAATAAATATAAATACAAAATTACAAAATGTACTACTATTTTTAAAATAAATAGTTAAAATTCAAAAGAGAAATTTAAAAATGTTTAAAATACAAATTTAAATTATGTATATAATACAAAATATGTATAAAATTCAAAATACAAATTTAAAATCTAAAAAATATATTAATTACTTTATTAATTTAATTACTTATATTTTATGCATTATATATATAATTTATTCATATATATAAATATATATTTATATGTATAAAAAGTGGACGGGGCCCCGCGGGGAATACAATCCCCGTCCCCGTCCCCGCCACTCCCCCGCCTTCGGGGCAAAAAAATTCCCCGTCCCCGTCCCCGCTGTCATCGGGGATTCCCCGCCCCGCTGCCAAGCCTAATTTTTGGAGAGAAAACAATTTCTTTGATTGCAATTTTTCAATTCTAGTTTTGGAGATTTCTACCAACCGTAGGATTAGTTATTTTTTTCATATTTGCTGTAATTTTCATTTGGAATTTTCAGAATTTATCTGTGATTCGTTTGGATTTTAATTTCAAATTTATTTAGGTTTTATGCTTATTTGCTATTTCAATAATTCAATGTTAGATTTCTTTATGTTCTCTTTGTTAATCTCTTTTGTCTCATTTATTAATGTAATATATGTCTTTTGTCTCATTTAGTTAGTTCTAGTAACCTTAGTCTCATTTTTAGTTTATTTATGTTAACTTGAGTCATGTCTGTTATCTCAGTTAGTCCTTTTCATTCACTAGTTATGAGTTAGGCTCTTTGCTTTGGGTGGAATACACCCGAAGCAGGCACATTTTAGTTTAGATTCTTAGTTTGCATTATTTTATTTTTACTTCATTTTGTAGTTAGATAGAAACCAAATCCTGCAATTTAATTTTTGTTTATTTGATTCCATAACTCACACACACATCTTAGGATTAGATTGTTTCATTTCTTCCCGTGGATTCGATATTTATAACTTGGTCAGCTTACCACTACACGATCCTATACACTTGTAGGAAAGTGCATTTGTGTGCAAACATAAATCGCTAGTCAAGTTTTTAGCGCCTTTGCCGGGGAAGCAACATAGATAGTTTAATTTTAGGTTTTGTGTGTTTGAGTCATTTTAATTCCTTTTAACTTTGTGGATTTGCTGATTATTTTGCAGGAGTGAGCTTCATTGAAGAGGATGAACGGATATGATATACATTTTATGGATTATCCGTCTCACCCATACTCGGATCCTCCTAATCCATATCAGCCCGATTGCCACCAACCTCCTAATCCATATTACCCACCATCTCCTGATCCATATCATCCATATTATCCACCACTTTGCCAACAATATTCTCCATATCCACCTCCAGGACCCTACTATCCACCACCTGAATACAACCAACCTCCTCCACAGCAATACTCATTTCCTCCTCAGCCATATGAGGACTCAAACTCCTATCCATACTCATATCCCTGTTCCAATCCTTACTCTAATCCGTACCTGTATTCTGATCCCTACTCTTATCCTTATCCATATCCAGATCCAAATCCAAATCCATACTCTGCTGCTTATCCCAATTCCTACTCAAATCCAGAAGTTGTTATTCAACCTACACCAGAAGTTGATCCGGGATCAAAACTTCCAAACAACGAAGGGAAACTCACTACAGACGAGATGCTTGCTTTAATTCTAAACAAAATGGAGAATATGGGAACGAACACTGATGAGAGGTTCGACCGCCTTGAGGACACTTTGAAGGCAACAAATTCCACATTAAAGACCTTGGTGTTTCAGGCTGAGCAAATAGTCAGTTTTCTGGCTGAGAATTATTTAGATGGAGAGGAAAAGAGGGCACAAGCGAAGTGAATGAAGATATCATACCACTATTCAAAGGACATGTAGAGGAATGTCCTGTGTTGGACATGAGCGAAACTAAAGAAGAAAGTCAAGAAAAAGTAGTAGAAGAGTTGGAGAGCGAAATGAACAATCCTGAACTGTTTACTTTTCCTACTTCCCTTGATATGATTTATATTGACTTTATTTTGCCTCCTTACAGGTTTGATGAAAAAGCTGAGTTAAAGAGAATCTTGGGAGTCCTCGAGAAAAAGAGAGAAGAATGGATGGAGATGGAGGTGAGAAGAGAAAAGGTACATGCATGCCAACTTGGAGGTAAGACAAAGGGAGTTTGGTATACTCATGGTTTGAGCCTCATTGACTTCGAGGCTAAACGATTGAGATACAATGGTAAGGAAGACCGCTATCCTTGGCCATTTCGATGAGCGTAGGAGGTATTGTCCGGTATAGGACGTTAAAAATAGCGCTTAATGGGAAGCAACCCATTTTCTTGCTTTTGTTTATTTCGTAGCTTTTTTTTCTTTTGATTGGATAGTTTGTTAATCCCTGTTTTTCTCCGAGTGTGTGCTTTGTAGGTCTTGGATGGGAACAAGAGAAAGTTATTGTGTTGGTTTGAAGAGAATGAGTAAATTGGTGCAGATTGAGGTACCACGAACCCAAACTTAGAATTGCTTAGCAATCTCTAAGTTTGGGGGAGTGATCATTTTTACTGTTTTTATGCCTACACTGCACAGGCGCACATACTTTGTTCATGTTACTCTTGATGAGTGTTTGTGCTTTCTCTATGAGTTGTGGGAATGTGCCTATGTAAGTGTTGAGTTATTCTGTTTTGTTATGAATCTCACATGGATACCCCAGGCTCAAACTTAGATTTTCTTAGCAAACTCTAAGTTGGGGGAGTGTATGTTTATTTGAATGGACTTCTATACATCTGCACAGACGCACCTCCCTCATTCTTGTTATGATCATTGAGTTTGTGAAATGTGTGAATACATGAGATTGAACAGGGTGATATTGGATTGAGAAGTGCATATTTGTATTGTTGAGTGAAGTGCATATGAGTTTCATTTGTGTTTGAGTAAAGGGTGTAAGTCATAGATGCTTTGATGCTAGGAGTTGAGATGAAATAGTCTTGAGTCAATAAAACTTGTCACACTCACATTGCCTGTGAGATTTTTGAGCCCATTCCTGTTCATATAATACAGATGAAGTCTCTTGATTGTGTGGTCCTCTTAGTATGTTGTCATTCTAGAACTTGCCTTGAGTCTGATTTGAGATTACAAAAATTAAAAATTTTGCAAAAATGACATGAGGCCTTCTTTGAATTGCATGAGTCACTTAACCATATTGTCCTAATTACCTGAGTTCATTAATTCCCTAGTTAGCCCGTTTGAGCCTTATATCCTATTTTTTTGGCAACTTGTTTTGAAGCCTATATCCTGCGTAGCCTTGTTCACCCAAGGGATAGTAGAGCTTGATTTTGTTGATTGGGAAATCTTGTGAATTATGTTGAAAAGAAAAGAAAAAGGGAATAGTGGTGAAAAATCTTGAAAAAAAATTGGTTAGAACCTTGCCTCAAAATGCAAGGTGATGTTGAGAAAAGAATGAGAAAAAAAAAAGAGTGGGAAAAGAAAAGCTTAGAAAAAAAAAATGAAGTGAAGTGTGGAGTAGAAAATGTGTTGAATGAAATTTGTGAGTCTCAAAGAGTTAGAATGTGAGAAATTTTCTGCTCTACTAGCCCTTTAAGTCACTTTTATCCAACAATCTCCTACCCTAACCAAAGAGCCAACATTACAACCAAATGAAAAGCCCTCAACGATTTGCAATTGATTTACTTTAACAGTAGTGGAGAATAGAGACAATAGACAAGCTTATGGTAGTGCAGCTATTGAGAGCGATATTGACTGCTGAAATTGAACCCATACATTGAGTGATGAGTGATACACTACCGAGAGGATTGTGATGAGTTGAATTGATTTGATGTGTTTGATTCTTGATAACTAGACTCAAAGTTGATGTGATGAGCATGCTTGATTGAACACTTGTGGACTTGTGTGTATGGAACTTGATGATATGATGATCACTAATTGATTTCAAATATTCCCCTAGTTTTAATCGATTCATTGCTCGGGACGAGCAATACTCTAGTTTTAATTTCAAAAACTTGACTAGCGATTTGTGTTCGCACACAAATGCACTTTCCTACAAAGGTATAGGATCGTGTAGTGGTAAGTTGATCAAGTTATAAATATCGAATCCACGGGAAGCAATGAAACAATCTAATCCTAAGATGTGTGTGTGTGTGAGTTATGGAATCAAATAAACAAAAATTAAATTGCAGGATGATAGCTCCTTGAGAGTTACGTACCCAAGTGTAGGTTGATTTCAA
>JAPKLY010000492.1:119641-143393 GCA_026898435.1 Prunella vulgaris | reverse complement strand
GTACACAAAATAATACACAAAATAGGTAAAATACATGCATACTTAAATGCTAATCACAGGATTTGGTTTCTATCTAACTACAAAATGAAGTAAAAATAAAATAAGGCAAACTAAAAATCTAAACTAAAATGTGCCTGCTTCGGGTGTATTCCACCCAAAGCAAAGAGTCTAACTCATAACTAGTGAATGAAAAGGACTAACTAAGATAACAGACATGATTCAAGTTAACATAAATAAACTAAAAATGAGATTAGGGTTACTAGAACTAACTAAATGAGACAAAAGACATAACATTAATAAATGAGACCAAAGAGATTAAGAAAGAGAACATAAAGAAATCTAACATTGAATTATTGAAATAGCAAATAAGCATAAAACCTAAATAAACTTGAAATTAAAATCCAAACGAATCACAGATAAATTCTGAAAATTCCAAATGAAAATTACTGCAAATGTGAAAAAAATAACTAATCCTACGGTTGGTAGAAATCTCCAAAACAAGAATTGAAAAATTACAATCAAAGAAACTGTTTTCTCTCCAAAAATCCACTAATCTACTGTTTCTGCCAAAAGAATTCTCTCTGAAACTACTGCCTGAATTACGAGCTTTCTACCCTACTGCCTACTTGTAACGCCCCAGTTTTCCAAAATGCAATTTCGTCATTCTAGAAACACGAGTCATCACTTAGAGACAGAAAATCCATACTATATATTTTTTTTCAAAAATGAAACACTATTAATGACATTAAATAGATAGCGGAAGCATACATTTCGTTAAAAGAACGCATAGACAGAGGAAAGATAATTTTTTTTGTTATGAAAGATGCAGTGGCCATTTTGTTGATTTAAAATGCAAGGATCTTTATAAAAAGTTTGGCACAAAATAGACAACAAGATAACTATCATACATTATCATCCATTGATTTTATAATTGTTCTTCACTTTGACTTATTCATAAAGTCATAATAAAAGTTATCGTTCTTAACTCCTTTTCTTTTGATGCATGACAAAATACCAATACAGGAAACCGTATCACTCTTCCACTGGCACGAACTCCACCTCGTCATATCCTGAAAAAGATTTATAAATAGGGGGAATGAGATTTGAATTCTCAGTGTGGGCGACCTGTACGCTACTATACAGATTGGTAGTACGCAAACGTGTAATTTTTGTAAAAACATTTTTCATAGCCACAAAGGCTCATCATTCATCATATAGCCCTCAGGCTCTGTCCACCGTGGCGCCTAGCTACACAAGCCAGACCACTACATATCATTTGAGATACTTTTAATCATATAGCCCTCAGGCTCTGTCCACCGTGGCACCTAGCTATACAAGCCAGACCACTACATATCATTTGAGATATTTTTAATCATATAGCCCTCAGGCTCTGTCCACCGTGGCGCCTAGCTACACAAGCCAGACTACTACATATCATTTGAGATATAGCCCTGAGGCTCTGTCCACCGCGGCGCCTAGCTACACAAGCCAGACCACTATATATCATTTGAGATACTTCGCTCGTAGGCATTTGGGTAATAACCTTGTGATCGGACCCGAAGGTCAAAACATTTTCATTCGCATACACCAACAGTCCATATAATATTCAAGGAAATACAGTAAATGTCACCCACCTTAAACGCTTTCCTTTTGTAAAAACAATCACCGTTCTAGTCACCCAGAACTCCTCATCACCGTTCTCGCACTTAAACCTAGCATCATTCGTTGCGTTTCAGTTATTGATGTCTTATAAATTCTTTTAGAGTTTATACACGTTTGTCCGAAAGGGGACTTTTGAGCACTTAAAGTCTTATTCTCTTTATTCTTATCACTTAAGAAAACAAATAGTCATAAATTCAAACAAGAGAGTATAACATCTTAGCAAGAAAACTTTATGTATTAGACATACCAAGAAAACATGATGTTCTAAACATAGCAAGGAAACATAATATCCTAAACTTTGCAAGGAAATATAATATTATAAACTTGAAGAGTATATAGCACATACACCTTAAAATAGAAGAACATATAGTATTTTAATGTCCTAAACATTAAATAAAAAGAACATATAGCATGCAATTTGCTAAGGTTTTAAACTTGCAATAATTAGTGTCTTAAATCTTTAAATGATAAACATATCATCATAAAATTAGAATAATGAGTTCAAAACCATGCAAACAAAATTTCATAAATAGCATTTTAGAACTCCAAATCACTATCACATCATGCTCATCAAATATGATCTATTTTAGAAAGAAACACTTTGAAAAGAAATACCTTTTATTTTCTATTCTTAAGTAATTTCTAAACACATTTCAATATAACCAAAAATCACAAAACTTGTATAATGGGATCATAATTAGGTGTATAACAACTTGTGGCAATTCATTTTGTAAGTGAAAATTTTAGGCATTGGAACATTTTTAGAAA
Organism: Prunella vulgaris; assembly: GCA_026898435.1. NCBI lineage: Eukaryota > Viridiplantae > Streptophyta > Magnoliopsida > Lamiales > Lamiaceae > Prunella > Prunella vulgaris. The sequence continues at coordinate 140,963 of JAPKLY010000492.1, read as the reverse complement.
GAGGACAATGATTTTCATAGGTTTCCAAAAAAAATCCAACAGTGCGACCTTAGCAAAATAATTTTTGTAAATATTTAGGTTAGTTCAAATTTTTTGAAATAAAACATGGAGATCCCTAAGTTCAGGTAGTATTTAACAGTGTGTTTTACAAAAGTTGTGCTCGAGCCGATTTTTCTCAAAATTCAAAGAATTTCAAATTTGGGGACTTCTCAAGGCAAACAATAAAATATAGTCCTTAATCTAAAATCAACACTAAACATCGTGCCACTCACTTAAATCATACATTCACATAGCATTTATCAACACATATCCTTCACTAACATAGCATTTAGACTAGTTTTATCATGGAAAACATTTACTCGACTTCTAACAAGAAGGTAACACATGAGCAACAATATTCAAGTAGGGCAGTTTGCACTTTGGACTACACTTATACCAACTTGGAGTATTTTATAAAAATATCAAAACTCATCCAAAAATTGTGAAAGTTTTACAGTAGCTACCTCATCAAGTCTAATTTACAAATAAAATTTATTTCATGTAATTTTGTTTAGGAAAACATGATTTCTAGGCTTGTTTTCAAAACATGGCAGATTGTTCCAGAAATTCCAGAAACTGTGCAACTTTATAAATAATTTTGGTAAAAGTATTTATAAACTTCTAAAAATCTTAAAATAAATCATGCAGGTACTAAGATTCATGTAGTACTTTACCATAATTTTTAAAATATTTTTTGATTAACTGATTACTCCCAGAAAATCCATAATTTCGAAATAAGCAGCATTTTGTCACACATTCTTATAAAATTCATAACATATTAACGAAAACTCCAAAATTTCTCAAACTAGATTCAAATGAAAGATAACTTGATCTAGTTTCTAACCATATAAAGATAATCCAAAAATATATAACTCATGAGTTCCGAATCCTGTGAGAAATCCGAGGTCAGTGTATAGAGTGTGTGGTTTGTGTGCATGCTTTCACTTACATTTTCTATTCCATAACTACCATGCCACCAACATTTTAACACTTTCAAAAACATCATCCAAGACTTCATTTAACATGCATTTAAACATTAAAAGTAACAACGTCCTAAGGTTTCATGGTATCTAAAAAATATGGAACAATAAACACACATAGCTTTCATACACATGCAAGAAAACCAAATGTTTTGAGTTGGGGTTTTACAACCTTTGGAGCCTTTTTCTTGTTAATAAAAGAAGCTTTATTTGTCCCTTGACCCTTAAGCTTGTAGGAATGGAGCACCCCTTGGAGGAATACTTTGATTTTGAGCTAAAACAAGACAATAGAGTAAGTTAGGAAAAATAGAGAGGAAAACATGAACTTAAAGAGAGAAGGAGAGATGGAGAGCTTATTTTTTGCTTGGAGTTGGCTTCAAAACTTCAATACAACTTCATAGATGACTTTATACATGAGAATGAAAGCTTCTTTTGGTTGTAAATGGGAGAAGAAAATTTCTTCCCCCTTTGAAATGAAGATGACCGAAAGTTGTAGGAAAATAAAGGAGAGGAGTTTGCTTGATTTTTCTTCTTGGGTTTCTTTGCTCAAAGTAGGAAAATGAACTAATACAATTCATATATAGGAAAATGGGAGCATGTGACCGGTAAAGGGCTTCATAAGGAGGTAAGAGAAGTCAAGGAGAAGTCAAGGTTAGGTAAGGGAGTAGGAAAGAAGGTATGGTCCCTTAATTTAGGGGTATGGTACACTTTGACCCAATTTTCTTCAAACAATCAGATTGATGTCGGTCATGGGGGTATTTAGGAGGGGAATGTGAGTTCTAACTGTATTTTGGGACGCGATATGGTTTTCAGTGTTGAAATCGGATATTATTCGGTCGCGTTTTGGGCTCCGAAAATTAATATTTTGCTCGTTTTGGCATACAAATTTTTTATATCTTGTATTTATTAATCAAAACTTGTATTTAACTCATTTTACTAATTAAGCCTTGATTAGGAACTGTAATTACTCGCCGGATCGACGATTTTTGAAATTTAGGATTTTCGGTTTGACATTTGGCGACAAACGTCAATATTTTTTTGTTTAATAATTCTTTTAAACTTAAAGGCCTTTAAAAGCCTATTTAGGACCTTATCTTACTCATTCCATCGATATATTTAAGTCCGATTCGAAGTTACGGTGCTAGGAATGCTTCCGATTCTGATTTTGGACCAACCGTTGAGTAGGAATCAACCTTTTAAAAACATAACGTCCTTAAATAAATAAAAGATCAATAAGTTAAAATATATATGCATAAAACATAACATTTAATATATAAAATTGAAAATCCTAATTTGGTTCGGGGTATCGCACTACTAATGCCCTAGTGGCGAAGCGTGATCTCTGTTTCGTAAACCCTTCTCAGTATATATTCAGAATTTTCCTCCGTAAATGGGCCTCATAGGATTGGGATTTAATTAAAATCAAATGAGACATGGCCCAAGTAATTCTCATACCAATTTTCAGAGAGGCAGTCTGGCATTGATCGGCAATGGGGATTTCTTCGATTGGCAGAATTGGCGGTTGTGGCGTGGATACGTGTCAACTCAGAGCGTGAATCGGCCAGAGCTGACTCCGGTGCGAGTTGATCTCAGTCGCGGCGGCTGACGGAGAATTGAGGCAGCGATAGAGGAGCAGCGACTGGCGGTTCAGATCGGAATCGGTTCCTGAGATAGCGGCTTACGGTGGAGGTTGGGCACGTGATCTTGATTTATGGCGGAGTGCGTCGCGGCTATGGTTGGGACTCAATTGTGGTTGCACGCGGTGGCTGACGGCAGGCGGAATCCGGCGAACAGAGCGTCGAGACTGAAGAAGACTCCAATGGTGGCTAGGTGGAATAGAATCCGGCGTCGAGGAGGCAAGAATGGGCGGCTGATGGAGAGCTTTCCGGCGAGTGTGGCAGATTCAGAGCATTGGGGGTTGTCTTCTTCCCGGCGGCCGTTGCTGGGGTTGTTGCCGACGAAGATAGAGGTGTGGAGCGGTTTCCGATCAGCCTTGAGGCGGGTGAGAGCAGTGGTTGAGGCGGAGAGGCTTGAATGTGATTTACCAGCGAAAATCGCAGGTTGTGGTGGAGATACTCGATTCCTGTAGGACGGCGAGGCATACAGCTGTAAACGGATTCTGTTAGCTTGAGATGTTGAAGTGATGGACAGTTGGCAGGGGCATGACGTGGATGTGGAATGGATATTTTCTGAAATGAACTTCTTTTTAATCCAGAATCCCTCAACTTAATTTGTAAACATAAGTAATCAAGTTATAATTAATTAAATAAATAACAATTAAAACTCAAATACTAATTTTACAATTAAATCAAATAGATAACAATTAAGACCCTAAATACATACAAAACTCTAGATATTCATCTCAAATTGAGCACAAATTGATGCAAATATGACCATAATCATATACTAATTGAGAAGATGAAGAAGAAGATAGACGATGAGGAATCCCCTGATGATGCCAAAAAGGAGGAAGGGAGAAGAAAAAATCCTAAGTTCCATGCTTAGAAGAAGAGGATAATGCCTGAGACATCTGAATCGGAGTCGCAGACTCTGAAGAAGAAGAAATAGGCCACTCTTCCTAATCTTTTTCACGAACTTGAGGAAGGAGCCTACCCTAATGATCCCGTTGTTTTGGAGCGCCAAAAGGAGAAGGATCTGGCACTTCAGATTGCCCTCCAGGTCAGGACTCAAGCCACTCAGCTTGACAATTTGAAAGGATAGGTTGATGTCCTGACCCAGGAGAAGAAGAAGATGGTAAAGCCTGCTGAAGGTGTGATGAAGAAAGCTCAGGCTTTGCCCCGGAAGAAACTTGCTACTGAACCTCTTCCCTCTCGCTCAGAATATATTGAAGAGTCTGCTCCTCCTGCGCTTTTGGAAAAATGGGAGCCGATCAAGAATCAATTCGTAGAACTCTTCTACGTTTTTGGTGTCTGGATCACTTCCAAAGAAGATAAGGAGTCGATCTTCAGTAGATGGATGGCGATGGTGCATCTTGAAGTCTGGGGAGAGATCATTGTCTTTGCTGACAAGAATGGGGTCCTGATCAAGGCTCTGGACAAGAACAAGATTTAGGAAGAGATGGCTGAAGTAGCTAAGCACTCCGGTGCTCTCGAGGATGCCGGAAAGTTCCATGCTGCCAAGATGAGAGTCCTGAAGGCAACTAACCTGAAGCTGATCCTGTAGAACCTGAAGATGGTCCTAAAACTGAGAAGAGTCATCCTGAAGAATCCCACTAGTGATGTTCCTACTGAGTACTCTAAGCATGCTCAGGTCAGGACTCACTCAGTGAAGGGCGTGTGTAACCTGAGTAATTAGGCTGAGTATCATCATTACTGATACTTGTAAGTCCTAAAAGAAATGGTTACACATGCAATGGAGAGTTAGCATTTATGATAACTTCTGAGGACAAAAGGAATGTCAGCAATTCCGTATAAAGACATACATTTATTCTGAGTAAAGAATGATAGACTTAGAGTTTTAAATGTACGAGGAAGCACAAAGTCAAATCGACAAACTAGTCGTTGGACAAACAACCAGTGAGGAGTCGACATGTATGTACGGACTGCGCTGCATTTAATGCGCTTCAGAGTCGCAGGCGGTGGATCAGAGAATTTCCATACTTAGTATGGGGAAGTCAAATCAAGTACAAGCATTGTCTGCACCTACCTAATATAGGAAGATTTGAAAGGATATTCTCCAACAGATCTTTTTAAATCTCTCTATAAATACAGATTGCCTTGCACCCATTCAAGGTTATGGGAAATTTCCAAGCAAGAAATCTCCAAGCTAAAAGCAAACCATAAACAACACTCTGCAAGTTAAATTTCCCTAGTGTTTTAGTAGGATTCATAATCTGTATATTGCTTAGAGTGATAATCCTTATCATTAAATTTGTTTTGTTAGAGAGGATTATCACAAACTTAGTTGGAAGGATTGGGACTTGTAAAATGCCCAGGAGTCGAGGTCCTTAGAGAGGAAGGAGGCTATTCGTGCACCTTGGCATGTTAAAATAAGCTCCGATCCTCAGTGGAAGAAGATCGCTTCCTGTTAAATCAGGTCGTGGACATAGGAGTTAGTTATGTCCGAACCACATTAAAAACGCCTCTGAGTGCTGATTTATTTATTGTTCATGATCATATTGTCATCATACTTAAACTGAGCATTAAGCATAAGTTTTACAATATCAGGAGAAATGAATTCTCCTGAGCATAATCAGTGCACCATCCTTAGCAACTATTTTCTAAGCAAATGGAAATCAGTTTTCAGGAATTAAAAAGAGTAGAAATTTAAGGGCTCACTCCCGCACGTAACTCTAGCTTACTGAGATAGCTATCCAACTGACTAGCTTCTTGACCGGTCAATAGGTGGGTTATCTTTACTGAGCTTTCGAGAGCACAACACTCAGACTTAACCTATCTGTCTCCTGACTGATAAGTCCCTACTGTCCCTGAGACATTCACTTCAGTGAGTAACATCAGGATTTTCCTGACTGGGTTTGTAAGAGTATTTTTCTGAGATTTCGGTAAATCTGACATCAGTGTATTCCCCCCATACACTGATTATTACTCGTTTCGGGACCAACAATGACTTATATTTTTTAAATTAGAGTTTAGGTAGATGAGAAAAAAAATGAGAAAATAACTAAAACAACATTTACTTTAAAATAAAATTCAACCTCTAAAATGATTCTTATTTTGAATCAAATGGATTTTTGTTTTAGTTAATCATTAAAGATTAGGTTCTATTTTTTGAAGAAAAATCATAGGACCTTATTGAATTTGAATTTAATAATTTTATTAATTACATTTAGTATAGATTAGAGGAAATAATATTTTTGGGAATTTATAATTTACATAGGACCATATTATAGGACCATAGCAATCAGGTTGTTCTTGGCTTATGCAACATTTAAGAAGTTCAAGGTGTATCAGATGGACGTAAAGAGTGCTTTTCTGAATGGTGTACTGAACGAAGAGGTTTATGTGGAACAACCTCCAGGGTTCGAAGTCGGTGATAAGGTCTATCACCTGAAGAAAGCACTTTATGGCCTAAATCAAGCTCCCAGTGCTTGGTATGATACACTCTCCCAGTTCCTGATAGACCATAGCTTTGTAAAAGGAGCGGTGGACAGGACCCTCTTCAAGATTTTCGAAGGGGAAGACATTCTCTTGGTTCAAATTTATGTGGATGACATAATATTTAGATCACCAAACCTGAAGCTTTGTGAGAAATTCTCAAAGCTGATGACGGGGAAGTTTGAGATGTCAATGTTGGGAGAGATGAACTTCTTTCTAGGTCTTTAGGTTAGGCAATCTGACTTCGGAATCTTCATAAATCAGTCCAAGTATGCGAGGGACTTGATTCAGAAGTTTGGAGTTCAGACCAGCAAAGTCTCACGTATTCCCATGAACACAAATGAGAAGCTGGATCATGACAAGGAGGGGACCTCAGTGAATCAGACTGAATATAGGGCACTGATTGGATCCTTATTGTACCTGACTTCAAGTCGTCCTGACATCACTTATGCAGTTGGAGTTTGTGCAAGGTATCAGTCTGATCCGAAGAAGAGTCATCTAGAGAGTGCCAAAAAGATACTGAAATACCTTAAGGGTACGGTCAATTTAGGACTTTTGTATCCCTCTGATCACAACCTACAACTGACTGGCTATTCTGATGCTGATTATGGAGGCTGTAGGCTTGATAGGAAATCAACTACATGCACATGTCAGTTTCTAGGGAGCAAACTGATCTCTTGGTTTTCTAAAAAGCAAACCAGTGTTGCAACGTCTACTACAGAGGCTGAGTATATGGCGGCAGGCAGTTGTTGTTCCCAAATCCTTTGGTTGAAGCAACAACTGAGAGACTACCAAGTAGAGGCCACTGATGTCCCAATTTGTTGTGACAATAATAGTTCCATTGCCATATCCCAAAACCTAGTTTTACACACCAGGTGTAAGCATGTAGACATCAGGCATCACTTTATCAGAGATCATGTTGAGAAGAAGGATATAAGGATGGAGAGGATCTCTACTGACAAGTAGAGAGCTGACATCCTGACTAAGGCTTTGCCTGAAACCAGGTTTGTTGAGTTGTCTGTAGAGTTAGGACTTCTTGACCCAGGAGTAGATGGTTCAGTATGAACCTTAGTTCAGGAGTGAACAAAGTGGACAGGAGGGATGACTAACTCAGGATCAAGTTGCAGATAGATGGATGACTTTCAGGGGGAACAGACATCAGATTTGGATCTTTAGGATCAGAATAGAGTTAGGTTCAGAACACAGAGCTCAGGGCTTGTCTCCCTGATCTGACTCAGAGGTATCAGTCAGGTTTCTATATCTGACTGACTGGTATGTATTATTGAACATTTGCTTTAATTATGGCTTGATTGCATCATTTCTCATCATTTCTGATCATATCTGACACCACATCAATCACAGGGTTTTTAACTCTCATCCCAGCCGTTAATTTATTATTCAGTTTTTATTAAATGTAAAATGCTGTTAGGATATCTGTGTTAGATGTTTTGATGATATAATAAACCAATCAGTTTGTAATAGGACCAGCTGAACCTGTTAGTCAGCTGATGAGTAGTTAGGAATAGATAGGTTCGAGTGAGGGGGAATCTACCTTGCTGCCTAGAAGATCCGAAGCTATCATAGAGAAGAAGACCAGCTGAGACCTTGAGGACTTAGCCGATTTCAGAGGACAGAAGATTTAACCAGCTGACATTGGAGTATCGAGAGCAGATCATCAGAGGAGTTAAATATCAACTGATATCAGAAGAGTCAGATTAGTTGATATCAAAAGAGACAGATTAGCTGGCATCAGAAGATCAGCTGATCAGCTGAGAGCACGTCGCAGAAAAGATAAAGACCATGGATAAAACACGTATACAGACGAAGTCAAGAAGACCAGCAGAGGTGCACACCAGCAGACCCGCACATCAGCTGAGGTCCAAGTAACAGCAGACTGGTACACCAGCTGAGGAGACAGATCAGCTGAAGTCTTGTGCTCAGCCCAGATTCTTCAGAATCATTCTAAGGGTTGACTTGCGACATAGAAGGAAGATTCCCAGAATAGAAGATCAATCAATCAAGGGGACAAACTTGATTGATTGTAGATCGCGAAGATTGACGGGAATCAAGATGGAGATTCAATCAATCACAACGATTGATTGAATACGAGATTATAGGATCTCAGATTTCTAGTCCATTACAACGGCTAGTTATTTGACCCTATAAATTAGAGTAACAGTGATAATTTCAGTATCGAATTTACACGCATATTAAGCTAGCCAAAACTCTGTCAGAATTATCACTTGCACTCAAAAAACCCATTCATACTTATTATTTGTAAAAGCTTTGTAGAAGCTGTGAGAAGTCAATTACGTTTGTAGCATTGACAAGTTGTAAGAGAGTAGTACTCTCGAACTGTGTTAGTGAGTAAGTAAGTGAGTTAGTGGAGAGCCCCTCAAGTCCAAGTTGGATTGAGGAGAGTGGATGTAGGACAGTTGGTCCGAACCACTATAAATCCCTAGTGTCTCATCGTATTTCTTTCTGCTCTTAATTTGTGCACATCACCTAAAACTAATTTTCATTAAAAATGTTTCTGCACTATTCACAGCGCACTACTTTCAAATTCAGACTACCTCAAGTAGTCTGCTGGTTTTCTGAATAAGCAAGATAATTTGAAAAAGGTTTTTGAATCCTTACAAGTCTATTCAACCCCCCCTTCTAGACTTGTTCAAAGGTATTCTTCCCTAAAACCTGCCTTTGGGACCAACAAATGCGTATTTATTTCAAACATTCCTCTTACACGCATTTAATGCAAGCGTAGGCGGGAACAATTTTCCATAAAGTTTGAATTATTAACTTTGAAAACTGAAATTTGGTAAACTTTTATTCTGAATATACCCCTTCATCCAATCCGTTGAATTTCAAAAGGCTTTTAATCAATCCCGTCCATTAAAATTGAATCCTTGGGTATAAAAGGAAGTTTTGTGTTCATTACATAATTTGCGCACTCATATTTTCCTAACCCAACATATCTGCAAATCTCTCTATCTTTTCTTGCATCCATGGCTTCCACCACTAAACCATTCATGACTGCCTCAGAAGTGAAGAAATTCCACAATGCCATTTCAGCTGTTGAATCGAAGGTAACCTTTGAGTGGTTGGTTGATTTCACTCATCGATCATCCATCAAAGAGTTGGATCAAGTCTATGGAGCACTCAACACTGCTGGATTGTTGGATTTTATCTCTAAGAAGCCTGCTAAGACTTGTGCCCATCAGATTGTGGGCTTCTATGCCAATCTGAAGGAGATTGGCGCAGGGGAGTGGGAATCAGTGATTCCACTTCGGAGGACTGTGGAAAAGGAAGGGAAGAAGATCGTTCAGCACTTCTTCGAGAAGGTGAACGTGAGAGAACTGATCAGAAAGACATATAACCTTCCTAATTCCACTGCTGATGAGGAACTGTCAGATGCTGCTATGCACAAGTCGGTAAGGAGCAAGGGTGTGCATATACTTACCTGATCGTGCCCCAGGAATTATTTGGAAAAATGAACAAGAAATTGTTCAAACCTGAATACAAGCTGATGTTTGAAGTTGTATGTCAGAGTATCATGGGGTTTGTAGGAGGGCTGGAGCAGGTGTCTCAGCCCAAGATCAGGGTCATGGCTGCAATGGGGGAGAACGCAAAGGTGGACTGGGAGGAATACTTCCTCCAGAAGTTAGTGTTCGAAGGCAAGGTGGAGAGGAAAGGAGATCAGATCATCTTGATCAAGAACCCTCACTTTGGTTCTAAACTCTCAGTGATGCTCCAAGGACTGAGGTTTGGTGATGTTGATACGGAGGGCTTGGAGGACTTCAAGGATAAGCACATTCTATATCAGAATGCTGCTGACACGATCAAAAGAATGAAGGACACTGAGATCAAGAGGATCTCGAAGGGGAAAGGAAAGGGCAAGGCAACCAGTTCTTCATCTCGGGAGGAGCCGACCAAGTCAGGGCCAAAGCGAGTAACCGTGAAGGGTCTTCAGGTTTCTGAGAGGAAGACTGTGCTTCATGATTCCGAGACTGAATCAGACACACTTGAACCCAAAAACGTTCCAGCTGCCAAGTCCAAGTAGTCAGTTGCAGCACCTTAAGCAACTCTCATCTCTGAAACCCCAACTGAGCCGGAGGTGGCTCAAGAAGATGTGAGCATGCTTCAGGAGGAGGATGCTACAGTTGAGGCGGAACAGGCTACCCAAGAGCCTATCCAAGAAGATCTTGTTATGCAAGTTGTGCAGGATCTGAGAGAGGAGGCTCAGGTTGAGCCCAGTGGAGAAGCTGTGGTGGAGGTGTTGGAGGAAGAGGAAGGAAGTGAGAAGGTAGGAGTGGGAGATGATGGTGAGGAGGTTGCCCCGGAGGGACAAGGGAGCTCAGATGCTGGAGATGAAGAGCATCAGGAGATTGAGGGTATGGAGGCTCAGGAGGAGCTCCGGGACAAGGATGTGGAAAATGTCCAAGGCAGAATATGGTCGGTCTCGGATGATGCTAACTCTGAACCAGAGCATCTGGAGGGAGATTAGGAAGAAGTTGCTCCACTACCAAAACTGACACCTTTTGAAATGGACGCACATTCTCAGGCCAAAAGGTTCATAAGTCAGAATCTTCCAGATCTGGATCCCTCTTATGCTAAAGAAGTTGTGAAGCTCAGGGTTTTGATTATAACGCGGAGGGCATCTATTACTGAAGTTGCCTCCCTGATCGAAGCTAAAGGAGTGTAGTATCTCGAGGATCAGGAGCAACTCATCCTTGACAGGTTTGGTCTTCGAACTTATGCCCAAGTAATAACTAAAGATGAGTTTATCAGGGTTGTTCGAGCCAACAGTCCCCACCCTATCCCCTCCATGGAACTGGCGATAGTTCCAGGTGGCGGGGCAGGTGCAAGCTCAGGACCAGTTGCACCGGCCGATGAAGCACTCCCCGGGGTCGGGACTGCTGAGGCTCCCGGAGAGACCCCAGTTATGGTTCTTCAAATGCCCTCAAGGAAGACGAAGCAGAGAAAGAACCGGACCATATTAGTGGGACTTTCACTGATGGGTTGAAGCATTATCGGTAAGCTCTACCGTTAGCAGGAGAAGCACAAGAAGTTGGCGACAAAATTCTCTGATGCAAGGAAGGAAGACTCTGATCGCTTCCTGAGCATTGAGAATTAGAGATCTACTGAGCTCGCCACAATCTCTGGCCAAGTTCAAAATGCATTAGACTCAGCTCTTGGCAACCTGGATGGGAGGATCAGGGAGTTGATTGTTGAGGCATTGAAGGGGCAGGAGGCCTAAGTCAGGGGTTTGGCTAGGGAGGAAGCCCAGGCGGAGGATGCATCTCTTCTGAGGAAGATCAGTGAGAACCTAAAGGGAAAGGATGAAGTATGGAACAAATCCTTCAACAATATGATGACTGAGTGCATGAATCAGAAGAAGGAGTTGACTGCCATGAAGTCAATATTCGACACTCACCTCACTGAAAGTACACTCAAGACTGATGCACTGGCTTCCGACCTGAAGGTGGTAACTGACCAAGCTACTTCTCAGGGGATTCTGCTGGATGACATCAAAGCTAAAGTGGATAAGGAAGAGGACTCCCCTGGGAAAGAAAAAAGCCCAAGTTCGACACTTCGAAGAAGAGGAAGGCCACTGATCCTGAAATTCCCACTCAGGATCAGAAGAAGAGGAAAAAGGCGACTTTTGAAGAAGTGAAAGAACTCTTAGAGGAATGTGAGGAACAACTTTACCCCAATGATCCCTTGGTGGTGTCGAAGAAGAAGCAGAAGCATATTACTTTGGAAACTGCACTGAAGGTCAGGTCTCAGGATACAAAGATTGAAAAACTTCAGGGATAACTTGATGCCCTGAAGGAGAAGGAGAAAACTGAGAAGAAGAAACCTTATCCGAGTGCAGTGAAGAAGAAGGCTGCTGGTTAGAAGAAGAAGGCAGTCGCTGGTGAGCCTGCAGGACCCTTTTTGTACGAATATGTAGACAGCTTCATTCCACCTCAACTTAATCAGACTTGGGTTCCGATTAAGAGAGAGTTTGTGGAGAAGTACTATATTTATGGGAACTGGCTGAAGTGCAAGGGCCATGACAATAATGTTGTATTCATGGAATGGATGGACCTGCACTATCCTGAACTATGGGCTGAAATCGTCAGATACTCCGGCAGGGCAGGATATCAGATCAAAGCCCCTGAAAACATAGTCTACATTCCACCAATGATGGGAATTAATCATCACCTCAACCTCTCTGCTATTCAAGCTGAAATCTCCACGGTAGCTCAGACCAACGATGTTTCTGAGGATCCTGATAAATTCCATGAGGTGAAGCTGAGGGTCCTGGTGAAGTATGGACTGACCTTGATGAAGTGGGATGATGAAGACAGAAGAGTAGAATCAGGATTAGTGTTCCAGGGATATCAGTTGTAATAGTTTCAGGATACTTTGTACTTCTTTATTTATCAATGAAACTATTTTATTCCTGAGACAACATCTCGTTGACTCCTGATTTACTTTTCTGCTCTTTATCAAGAATTGTACTAACCCTTTCCTGTTTCCATCTTATAGAACTAAGGACCTGATATAGGTTCCTGAACTGAATACTGACTAAGTCAGTAACTTGTTTAGATGGTAGGATTTTTCTAAGGGTTTTGGCATCATCAAAAAGGGGGAAATTGTTGGGACAATCTTAAGTGTTTTGATTAGATCCCAAAACCCCTTGATGATTTGCCTAAGTATAGTTCATCAGGATGATAGGCTCAGGATAGATAAGTTAGAATAGATTTTTCTAATCACAGGTATTCAGTTCAGGGGGAACGTACTGAGGAGTGAAGATTGATGGAAGACGTCCCTGAAGTCTGAAGTCTAAAGACACATCCAACCCTGAAGGCATGATCGTCCTGAAGATGATCAACCTGAAGCTGCAACCTGAAAAACCTAGAAAGAGTCCTGAAGATGCCTAGAAGCCATCCTGAAGAAGACCACTGATCTTGACAGAACTGAGTAAACTAAGCATGCTTAGCGAAGTCTCTATCAGTGAGGGCATAAGTAACATTGATCAGGCTGAATGTCCTTCTGATGTTCATAAGTCCTGACTTAGGCCTAGTATCAGTTTACCTGATATTTGTAAGTCCTGAGACCCAAAGGTTACACGTGCGAATGGAAGTCTGATTAAGCAGAAAGAATATCAGAGTCTCCAACATAAGACAAACATTTATCCTGAGTTAAGAACGAGAAACTCAGACTTATAAATGTACGAGGATCAGTAAAGTCAATGCCGACAAACTAGCCGTTGACAAAGCGACCAATTAGAATATGACACGTATGTACGGAGACTGAGGCATTTAATGCTTCTCAGAGGTGCAGGCGGCGGATCAGAAACTTTGTCATACTAGGTATGGTCTCTGTCAGACAAGGACAACCAGCTTCTGCACCTACCTATAATAGAGGAATTTGAAACGGATCTCCTCCAACTTATCTATTTCAAACCCTCCTATAAATACAGAATGCCTTGCTCCCATTCAAGGCTAACGGGAAATTTCCAAGAGAAACTCTCAAGATTCCAAGCACTCAAAGTTCATTTGAAGCAACACTCTGAAACCTTAAATTTCCCTAGTGTTGTAGTAGGAATTTATTCTGTATTTTGCTTAGAGTATTGATCCTATCCTTAGAACTGATTTGTTAGAAGGATCAATACACAATAGTTGGAAACGTGAATACCAAACCCCTTAGGTTGTGAGTTGGTTGGTAAGAAGGACTGGGACTTGTAAAACCACCCAGGGGTCAGTTCCTTAGAGAGGAAGTTGGCTACTCGTGTCCCTTGGCACGTAAAACCCAAGTACCTATCCTCAGAGTTTTGAGGATAGCTTCTTGTTCAATCAGGTCATGGACATAGGAGTTGGTTATCTCCGAACCACGTTAAAAAGACCCTTGTGTGCTGATTTACTATTTGCTCAGGATCATACTGTCATTCATATTAGACTGAAGCATACTTGCATTGTTTCTGAAAAACCATCAGGACTGACTTGTCATCCTGATCAGTAAATTGTGCACCAGCCTTAACCACGTTTTCACTAAGCAAACTGATAAGTTTTCAGGAACTAAAATGAGTAGAAACTTAAGGGCTCACATTCCGCACTAAACTGAGCTTTTTGAGATAGTAGCCCAACTGACCAGCTTCTGAGCGCTCAGTAGGATTGTTATCTCTACTGAGCTTCCGAGAGCATAACTCTGACTTAACTTCTTGGTTCATTATTGATCCGTCCCTGCTGCCCCTGAGGACCATTACTAGACTGAACATTTTTAGGTGCTTCCTGAATAAGTCTGAAAGAGCATTTTCCTAAGTTTTCGGGAAAATCTGACATCAGTGTATTCCCCCCATACACTGATTTATACTCGTTTCGGGACCAACAAGCTTAATATTTCTTATCTACACATTTTTGGATGCAAATGCTTCATATTGAATAATGGGAATGAATAACTTAAGACTTTTGATTCAAAATCAGATGAAGGTATCTTTCTAGGTAATTCTAATGTTAGCAAAGCATTTAGAGTGTATAACAAGAGATTAATGATTGTGGAAGAGTCACATCATGTTGTTTTTTTATGAACAACATAGCTCCCCTGAAGAAATTATTGAAGACTCTAAGGAGGACAACTTTACAGTTACAAGTGAACAACAATATGTTGAGATCAAACTCCTGTAGATTTGACCAACAAAGGCTTTGGCACTATAATTATTGAGTTACCACCGTTAGAGAATGTAGAAGAACTAGTCCATGAGAATGTTCAAACAGAAGTAGAGACACCAATTTATTTCTAATGTGTCCATGAGAATGTTCAAACAGAAGTAGAGAATGTTCATAACATATATAAAAATTCTTATTATATACCCTTTTTTTGTAGTAGATTATTTCTAATTAGTTCATACCTAATTTTTTTCTTTTTTTTTCTTACTTGTTTGCATCGAGTGAGTTGCAATCGAGCTCGGTCTCCTCAGTAAGTCATCCTGCTAAACTTTTAAAGCTCATAGATAATATTAGCTCTTCAATTTAGTAAAACAAAATTTTTGAACTAACAAATATATATATATATATATATATATATATATTTAAAAAAATTTAATGTAAAAATAATAATTAAATTATTTGAATATATAAGATATAATATATTTGAAAATGGGGTGTTACAATTCTCCCCACCTTTTAAAAATTTTGTCCCCGAAATTTGCACCTAATTTGCCAACAATTCAGGGTATTTACTTAGCATCTCCCCTTTGCTCTCCCATGTTGCCTCTCTTTCTCCATGTTTATTCCACTGCACTAGGACTAGGGGTATATCTCTATTCCTTAAGGTCTTAACCTTTCCACCAAGAATACCTATAGGTTGTTCTTCATATGTATGATCCTTGTTGACTTCCAAATCATCGAATTTGATATGGTGACTAGGGTCAGGAATGCATCTCCAAAGCATCGATACGTGAAAAACATTATGAATAAAAGATAACTCCGGAGTCAAAGCAAGTCGATATGTCACATCTCCAACTCATTCCAAGATTTCAAATGGTCCCACATATCTCGATCTTAACTTTCCTCTTTTTCCAAATCGAATTATTCCTTTAATGGGTGAAACCTTCAAAAATACCTTTTCTCCCTTTTCAAATTGTAAGTCCTTCCTCCGCGAATCTGCATATGACTTTTATCGATCTTGGGCAATATTGATTTTCTCACAAATCGTATTAATTGCTTCCACAGATTTCACCACAGTTCTGGGCCCAATACTTTTCTCACTCCAACCTCATCCCAGTGGATTGGTGTCCTACATCTTTGCCCATAAAGTGCTTCATATGGTATTATTTCAATGGTAGACTGATAGCTATTGTTGTAGGCAAATTCTACTAAGGACAAATAATCTTCCCAACTTCCTCCAAAATTCACAACACATGTCCTTAATAGATCTTCCAAAATTCGGATTGTTCTCTCCGATTGTCCACCAGTCTGTGGATGGAAGGTTGTACTGAAATTTAATTTGGTGCCCATAGCTAATTGCAAGCTCTTCCAGAAATTTGAAGTGAAACGTGGATCACGAACAGAGATGATCGACACTGGAACTCTGTGCAACCGTACTATCTCATCGATGTATAATTTAGCTAGTCGGTTCATTGGGTAGTTCATCTTGACTGGTATAAAACGAACGACTTTGGTTAGCCTATCGACTATGACCCATATGACTTCATGTTGTTTAGGACCTATAGGTAGACCCGTCACAAAATCCATTGTCACATGTTCCCGTTTCCATTCTGGAATATCCAATGGTTTCAACAGTCCGGCTGGTCGCTGGTGTTCGGACTTGGTCATTTGGCAAGTAAGACATCTTTTAATGAAAAGAGCGATCGAACGCTTCATGCCCCTCCACCAAAAGTTACTCTTAAGGTCTTTATACATCTTTGTTTGACTAGGATGTGTTGTATATGGAGTATAATGGGCTTATCTCATTATCTCATCCCGTAACTCATCTCCTTTCGGTATTCTACCTCTAAAGTTTAGTGCTCCGTCCGAGGCTATAGAAAAGTCTTTCGTTGCTTCCTCTTTGACCTTGTTGCTCATCAGCTGGAGACATCGATCACCTTTCTGAGTATCAATGATTTGTTCTCTCAATGTCGGTTGAACCATCATTGTGGTTAGTATTGAGGTTGACTGATTCGATTCAACAATGGTTAGCTTTATTCTGCCAAATTCTTCAATCAAACGATCTTGATGAGTAGGTAATGATGCTAATTGACCTTCTCCTTTCCCACTAAGAGAGTCTGCTACCACATTTGCCTTGCCTGGGTGGTAGTGGATGGTACAATCGTAATCCTCTACCAATTCTAGCCACCTTCTTTGACGCATGTTCAACTCCTTTTGTGTGAAAAAGTATTTCAAGCTTTTATGGTCCGTGTAGATGTCACACTTTCTCCCATACAGGTAATGTCTCCATATTTTTAATGCATGTACTACCGCGACTAACTCTAACTCGTGTGTGGGGTAGTTCTGTTCGTGCACCTTTAATTGTCATGATGCATAAGCTATAAATTTTCCATGTTGCATTAGGACACAACCTAATCCTGACTTGAAGGCATCTGTATAGATTACGAATCCTTCTGATCCTTCAGGCACTATCAAAACTGGTACAGTTGTTAGTTTTCGCTTTAACTCTTGAAAACTAACTTCACATTCGGGTGTCCACTCAAACTTTTCATTTTTCCTTGTCAAATGTGTGAGTGGTTTTGCAATACGAGAAATGTTTTGTATGAATCTTCGATAATAACCCGCTAATCCAAGAAACTTGCGAACTTCATTCGCATTGGGCGGTACTTTCCAATTTAGAACCGTCTCAACTTTGGTTAGATCAACTTCAATCCCTTGATTCGTGATCACATACCCCAAGAAGGCTACTATGTTGAGCAAGAACTCACATATTCTCAATTTAGCGTACAACTTCTCCCATCGCAAAACTTCTAATACAGTCTTAAGGTGTTCCTCATGCTGCTTAGTATCCTTTGAATAAGTCAGAATATGATCAATAACACGATGACAAATTTATCTAGGTACTCATGAAACACTCGGTTCATCAAATCCATAAATAATGCGGGTGCATTTGTAACTCCGAATGGCATTACAGTGAACTCATAATGACCATATCGAGTTCCAAATGCAGTCTTAGGAATATCACTTTCTCTGACTTTGAGTTGGTGATACCCATACCTGAGATCAATCTTGGAAAACACTCCCGCATTTTTCAATTGATGAAAGAGATCTTCAATCCCTGGCAAAGGATATTTATTTTTAATCGTCAACCGATTAAGCTCTCGGTAATCGATGCACATTCTCATCGTTCCATTCTTTTTCTTCACAAATTGCACTGGTGCTCCCCATGGTGAAGCACTAGGTCGAATGAACTGCTTGTACAACAATTCCTCTAACTGAACCTTTAATTCCTGTAGTTCTTTTGGTGACATTCGATATGCAGTCTTCGATACGGGTGCAACTCCAGGAATCAGGTAGATAGTGAATTCAATGGATCGATTTGGTGGGATTCCAGAAAGATCTTCTGGAAAAACATCAGGGTAATCCTTCACTATTGATATATCTGAGGGTGTCAACTTTTATTTTTCTACCTTTACAATATTCACCAAGTATGCCTGACACCCTTCTTTCTTCAATAGCTTAACTGTCTTCATAGTAGATATGACAGGTTCATACCCTCGTTTATTTGTTCCGCAAACGGTAAGATGTTGCCCATCTGCCCATCTACTGTTTCAAGGCTTACCTTCCGTTCCACGCATTGAATCACAGCTTTGTTTTTGCTCAACCAATCCATTCCCAAGATGATTTTAAAATCCTTCATACCGATCACATGCAGATCGGCAGGTAGGTCATTGCCACTTATATGTAACTTAGTGTTCTTGACTAAACTTCTAATTCTAATGTTTTCTCCTGAAGGCAATCTAACTTCTAGATTTACATTGGTAATGCAATCTTGCTTAAGTTTCTTCTTAAAGGTGTTAGATATGAAAGAATGTGATGCTCCAGTATCAAACAAAACATATGCTGGCATATTTGAGACAAGTATCGTACCTGCCATAGTTTCATTTGCTCCATCACCTTCCTCCAACTGCTCCTCTACCTGGTATCCCTCTTCCTCAGCATACTGAACATTGGGAATTGCATTGAACTTTCCCTTACCCTTTTGATTCACTCCTCTAGGATTCGACATCCTTGACGGTCGTGGCCCTATATTTCTGTAATTTCTTATCTGACCACCTATCACTTCTGGACTGCATTGGCCAAGTGACCTGGTTTTCGACACTGGTAACATGTATGTGTCACTAGGAGGCACTCTCCCCGGTGATTCTTATTGCAAGTTGGGCAAGGTGGGGTCATTCTTGGAGGTATAGCCATAGAAGATCGAACATTTCTAGCCATATTACTCCCATTTGAACCAAAATGTGGTACACCTTTCCTTTTAAACTGATTTGGCACTTGTCGTTGTTCATTCTCCAAGCCCAAACTCATTGATACTATTCTTGCTCTCTCAAATACATCTCTGAAATTTGGGAGCCTTAACCCAGATACAATCCCTCCCACTTCTGGACGTAATCCTCTCTCAAATCTATGTGCCTTCCTATCATCGGTATTCACTAGGTGCGGAGCATATTTGGAGAGTGAATTGAACTTGCGCTCGTACTCAGTAAAAGTATTGGTTTCCTGCCGAAGATTCATGAATTGGATTTCTTTTTTATCTCTCAATGGTTGTGGGAAGTAACGGTTGAGGACAATCTCCTTGAATTTCTCCCATCCAAGAGCACGTCTTGCTTCCATTGTTAGGGTCCTTTCATGGAATAACCACCATTACCCTGCATCTTCAGATAATTGGAACCTCGCACATGAAACTTTTTGTGTCTCAGTCAACTCCATGTGCTCAAAGATCCTTTCAAGCTAAGCAATCCACTCTTCAACTACTGCTGGTCCTTCCTTTCCATTGAACTTGGGTGGTTGGAAACGTCTGAATTGTTCCACCACTGGTTTCGACCTCGAGTTTTGTTCTTGGTTGTTTTGAGCGGGTGCGGGTGGCTGTTGCTGCATGAATTCTAGCATTTGTGCGAAGAAATCCCTTGCTAAGTTAGCACCTGAGTTTTGGCCAGCAGGCTGCTCTTTTTATTCTCTTTCTCGTGGTGGTGAGGTCATAGTAATAGCCCTACATGGAAAGAATAAATCTTCCTTACTCTTTTAGTTTGATTAGTTAATTCCCCTCTAGTAACAATCCCGATACTATATCTCATAGTGCCCTCTACGGGCCGCATCACGATCCATCCTAGGCATCTAGTTCTAGGTCAGATTTAATCGCATCATCCCAGGACTCAAATGTAATCACACATGAAATATTATAGGAATAATATTCATACCGGAAAAATAATTTTTTTTAGAAAATTATAACGAATTAATTAGAAATAAAATACTATAAATAGGATAACATAATAAAAGAAAAAAAATTATCTTTTAAACATAAGTCTCTTAACATAAACATCTTTTCTGTAGGACTCTCATACCAAATTCTTATTTTTAAAAAGCTTTAATAAGTTACCTGGTGGTGATTTGGGTGTGTGCCGACTGCGCACTCCATCGATATCAATTTTCATTTAGTGATAATTAATTTCATATACCTTCATCATGCATATTAATAAATAAAATTCAATAAGTTTTACTTAGAGTCCAAGGAGGAAATATCCAACCTCGGCTCTGATACCACGCTGTGACGCCCCATGTAGGAGTGTCAACTCTTTTCTTTATATTTATTTAAAAGACACATTATTTGTCATAAAAATAATAAGTGATTCTCATTCGAAATTGGGAAAACAAATTGACTTTGAATTTTCATCAGCGGAAGACTATATCGTATAAACTCGAGTTAATTTTTTTTCCAAGTGCCTAATCATGCTTGTGCCTAACTCGTGTCATACCCACATATCTAAATCAAACCATTGCTTAATTAAGATATTACGAAAATAGACTATCATGCTCGTGATAAGAAAATGTATAACTAACTCAATATAATAAGACACACTATTATGAGATAGACTAGTCAAACATATAAAGCTTAATTTCAAAATATTTTCATAATAACCTAGAGTTTGGAGAAAGACTTGACAATTTAACTAGGAAATCCAAATCCAAGCATAAAAATTCTAGAAATTATAAGAAAATACTTAATAGACCTCTTATAGCAAACTTAAACCATTACAATATTATTTAGATGGAGTCGGCTCAGTCAGTCACATGTCCTCCTCACCGCCAACATTTCCTGAAATAGTTAAAGTAGCATCATGAGCTTCTCCCGGAGGAGAAGCCCAGTGGGATAACATATAATGTAGAATGCATTAAAGAGACTAATATCATGTCAACCGAGTACATGCCAGGCCCATAGGCCCGACTAAGTTCTTACTGATATGGTCCGTAGACCTGTCTTGATTCACACAGAGCATAGCCCGTCGACTAGCCATAATTCACACAGAATATAGTCTGTAGACTTGCATAATTCACATAGAGCATAATCTGAAGATCTGTCTGCTCGTACGCACACAAATTATTCTAATTAATGCATAATGAATTAGAGGTTACCCACTTTTCAGTCTGACAATATGAGGTAGCTTCCTGAGAGTCCAGCTGTTGCGGCACGACACTCGACATATTGATTTGCTTTTTAGTCTTTTAATCATTAAATCAT
>JAPKLY010000492.1:0-109641 GCA_026898435.1 Prunella vulgaris | reverse complement strand
TTGTGATTCATAGGATAGTTGGTTAGGATTTTCTTTGAAAGAATCACACTTTTTGTTGTTGTTCCCTCACCTGTTTTTATTTCTACTTAGTGTAGATATCTGTTTGTCAGGTTTGTAAAACTCTTTGTGAGTTGTTGTTCGGAGTGAATAGGGTAGTTTATCACTTTTTAGAATAGGAATCCGAGTGAACCTAGTTCTTAGGGGGAACTACATGTACTGATCTTTGTGATCACTTCTTAGTGAATTTGGCACCTGAGTGGTGTAACAGTGGATGTAGGTTGTCTCTTTATAGACACTGAACCACTATAAAACCTGGTGTATTTACTTATTGCTCTTTATATTCCTGCTCCTGCGTATTTAATTATCTTGTTACATTCATCATTGTTTTGAAACTTGTAGTGCATAAAACCCTTGTGATTTTCACAAAAACTGACTCTACAGCTGTAGACTTTCATAAGTCACTCAACTGTTAAGTCCAGTTTATATTGTTTTTCATTAATCATTCACTTTATTCCACTGTGATTAGCGTTTAAGTATGCATGTATTTTACCTATTTTGTGTATTATTTTGTGTACTATAATGTATTGTTTAGCGTATTTATGTATAATTTCACACTTTCTAATTAGTTATAGGTATTTATGTTTTCTATATAAATAAGAAGCATATGTATAATTCAACCTAACCATTATGTCTATTGTATATTGTTGAGGTCTTAAGTGGAGTTATATTTATCCAAATTTTATTATATTGAACACCTAAGACAATGTACTAAATTCTTAAGACACTTTAGTGATCCAATTTTACAAGTTTGGATTGTATTTGTACTCAAAAGTGAAGACTCCATTTCAGTCCAATGTTTGGACTCAAAACACATTTTTGTATTTGCAGAATATCTGGAGCCTAACTAATCCAATTGAACCAATTCTAGTTGTATTTGATCACTAATTCTTTGCTCTACAACTTGTCTTCAGGGCTCAAGTGTCAAAAGTTCCGGCTTCAATGGTCAAAATGACAATCAATGCAAGGGCTTCAGAATTCCGCCATCTATGTACACATGTTGGGAAACAATTCACCATAATTCCCACAAAAGTCCAATTTACACAAGACCAAAACCATTGGTTATCCAAGAAATTTATCAAGACACAGTAAAAATATTAAAGGCGTTGATTTTGTGCAAGCTGAGATATCTGCTTTTCAAGAGACCACCATAAATTCACGGAGAAAAACAATCCAGTTTTACCAACTCCACTATTCTGGTCATAACTAACAATCTAGATATCCTATTTTTGAGATCTTAGACTCCTTGAAAATCTAATCCAACGGCCTACAACTTTCATTCAGAAGTCAAGATGAAATTCAGACGGCAAGGGAAATTAAATTACTGATCTTTACAGGCCACGTGAATTGGTTGCTAAAGTCTCCATGATTCACTATTTGGAGGCCTATATAAAGAGCCCTTTAGCAACCCTTGAAGGCATTCCATTTTACTTGTAATCCTTCTATCTTAGTCTAGTATCTCTCTTAGAAATATGAGTTTTTATTGTATTAGTATGAGTAGCTAAATATTTTACTAGAGTTAGGGATGAAGCTTTAGTAAAGTATTAGTAATGTTCTTGGTTATTCAATAAAGATTTTCAAAGTTTCAATCCTTTAGTCATTTGAAGAGTTTTTAAGAGAGGTTTTGATGTGTCATTACTTTGATTTGTTGTAGACTTATTGGCACAACAAAAGCTTAGTCTTACACATCAACTATTGATTTTATAAACTTGTTCGAAGGTCTAAAGGTACTTTTCAAAAGTATTATATGTGCTCAAAGTTATATCTTCCGATTGAAATCACTTGATTGTTAGATTTCGATTGAGTTATCAAAGATAACCAAGATCATAACTCTAGTATTTTTATCTAAAGTGGAATCCCGAAGCTCTAGTATTTTGTTACTTTATTGAAACCTCTCAACTACATAATATCTTTTTCTTCCAAATCTCCCTGTGGTTCGACACTCGGTCTCCCGAGAAATTTTATTACTTGAAATCAACCTACATTTGGGTACGTAACTCTCAAGGAGCTATCAAGTTTTTGGCGCCGTTGCCGAGGAGGTTTTGCGGAGAACAAATCCATTGGTTGTGAGGTTTATCCTCACAAGTTTGTGAGTTCCTCTCTCTATCTCTCTACTGTATTATATTTATTTGTATGCATAATTGGACTCGTGATATTATAAGTGGTCGTTTAATAAGAGGTTATAACATTAATTTTAGAAATATTGCATCAAGTATGGCCGACAATGAAAGTGTTGATGGAGATAATGTTTAAAACCAAAATGATTTTGAAAGAAGCAATAATGAAAATCTGCATGTGCGTTCTATGCGTGAATTTATTGAACCCCAACGAAATTCGGTTCCATCATGCATGGTGTACCCTCAAGATGCAGATAATTTTAGGTTTAAACATGGCATGATTCAATTGCTCCCTAATTATCATGGTTTTGACTCTGAAAATCCTTACTTTCATTTAAAAGAATTTGAAGAAATTTGTGCAACATTTAATGAACCAAGGTGTACTCAAGAAGCTATTAAGCTAAAGTTATTTCCTTTTTCTCTTAAAGATAAAGCAAAAACTTGGCTACTCAATTACATCTTGGCAACAAATTCAAACTGAATTTTTGAAAAAATTCTTCCCAATTAATAAGACGAATGCTTTAAAAAAAGAAATCAAGAATTTTTTCCAAAAGAGTGATGAGCAATAATTTAAATGTTGGGAACGTTTTAAGGATTTATTAAATGTTTGCCCTCACCATGGTTTTGAGACTTGGAGAACCGTAAGTTTCTTCTATGAAGGTTTAAAAGCTGAAACAAAACAATTTGTGGAAATGATGTGTAATGGTGAATTTTTGGATAAAAATCCTGATGATGCACTTGAATATTTAGACCATCTAGTTGAAAAAACTCAATCTTGGTATAATAAAAATACTTCTGAAGGTTCAATTAGATCTAAGCTTGAAAATTCTAAAGGAAAATATAATTTAAGTCAAGAAGACGATCTAAATGCTAGAATTGAAAGTTTAACAAAACAAGTTGAAAGTTTGCAACTAAAGAAACCTAAGGAAGTAAAATTTGTGCAAAATGATGACATATGTGAAATTTGTGCCATTAATGGACATGTAACTAATGAATGCCCACAAATTCCTATTTTCAAAGAGATGTGTCATGAACAAGTAAATGCATTATCTAATTTTCAAAATTCATATCCATCAGCTTTTTCTGAAACATACAACTCAAATTGGGAAAATCATCCAAACTTTAAGTGGAAAAATGAAAGTGTGTCACAACCTTTTCCCACCCAGAAAAACCCCATCTCCAATTTCACCCAACATAATAAACCACATATAAAAAGCCTTGAAGAAACTTTGCAAGCCTTTATGCAAGGACAAACAACCATCAACAACCAAACGTCACAAGCCATCAATGATATTAAAAGTACATTATCTACTTTAACTAATTTCTTAAGAACAGTTGAGAAAGGAAAGTTTCCTGCTCAACCTCAACAAAATCCTGCTGGGCAATGTCAAATTTCCTCTGATGCACCAGAAAATGTTAATTTTTTCACCACTTTACGAAGTGGAAAACTAATTGACAAAACAATCAACCTTAAGAAACAGGAAGTTGAGTCAACCCAGACCCCAAATAATGAAGATAAAAATAAAGGAAAAGATGAAAATAAGAATTTAAACCCTATTAAGAAATCATCCACTGCTCCTTTTCCTCAAAGATTACACCCAATTTAGAAATTGGACCAAAACTCTGAAATATTTGAGATTTTGAAACAAGTAAAAGTTAACATTCCACTACTAGGTGCAATAAAGCAAGTTCCATCTTATGCCAAATTTTTGAAAGATTTGTGTATTGTAAAGAGAAAACTACATGTTCAAAATAAGGCATTTTTAACAGAGAGTGTAAGTTCAATTTTTCAACAAGAAACCCCTCCTAAATACAAAGATCATGGTTGTCCAACAATATCTTGTATTATTGGGAATACAAAAGTAGAACATGCACTTCTTGATCTTGGTGCGAGTGTTAACCTTTTACCGTTTTCTGTGTATAAACAACTGGATTTGGGAGAATTAAGGAAAACTACTGTCACACTTCAATTGGCAGATCGTTCTATAAAAATTCCAAGAGGTATAGTAGAGGATGTGTTAGTGCAAATTGATAAATTCTATTTTCCGGTAGATTTTATTGTTTTAGACACATTCCCAGTCTCAAATCCATCATCTCAACATCCAATCATTTTAGGAAGACCATTTCTTGCAACTTCTAATGCTTTAATAAACTGTAGAAATGGTGTTTTAAATCTTTCTTTTGGAAATATGACTTTGGAGTTAATGTTTTTAACATTTCTAAGCAACCACAAAGTAATGATGAGGCTAATGAAATTGATGTAATTGAGACATGTACTCTTGAAAAATTGATAACCTCATTTTCTGATCCATTAGAAAATTTGATAAATGATTGTGTCAATGATAACAGTTCGTAGTTTGATTCCATTCCTATGATTTCACAAGTTTCAAAGCTTAATGAATGGAAACCCAAATTTGAACAATTATCAAAGTCCGAAAAGGCTCCAACCCCGTCAAGCGAGCAACCACCAGTTTTAGAGTTGAAGTCTTTACCATCAAATTTGAAATATGCATTTTTGGGTGCTAATGATACTTATCCGGTAATAATATCCTCTAAGTTAAGTTATGATCAAGAGCATAAATTATTAGAGGTATTAAAGATTCACAAGCATGCGATAGGGTGGTCTATATCAGATATAAAAGGAATTAGCCCATTAATTTGCAGTCATAATATTTATTTAGAGGAAAATGCTAAACCCTCTAGGCAGATGCAACGAAGACTTAACCCTAATATGAAAGAAGTGGTGAGAAATGAAGTGATTAAGCTATTAGACAATGATATTATCTATCCTATCTCTGATAGTAAATGGGTAAGTCCTACTCAAGTTGTGCCTAAGAAATCAGGAGTAACTGTAGTAAAAAATGATAAAAATGAATTGATTCCAACTAGGACTGTTACTGGTTGGCGTGTATATATTGACTACAGAAAATTAAATTTAATGACAAGAAAAGATCATTTTCCTTTACCTTTTATGGACTAAATTTTGGGAAGAATTGCTGGGCATGAATTTTATTGCTTCTTAGATGGATATTCAGGGTATAATCAAATTGCAATTGCACTAGAAGATCAGGAAAAAATAACATTTACATGTCCTTTTGGAACGTTTGCATATCGTAGAATGCCATTTGGAATATGTAATGCCCCAGCAACATTCCAAAGATGTATGGTAAGTATTTTCAGTGACATGGTTGAACGTTTTCTTGAAGTTTTCATGGACGATTTCTCTGTCTTTGGAAACTCTTTTGATGATTGCTTAATAAACTTGGCTAAAGTCTTAGCTAGATGTGAGGAGAAAATTCTTGTTCTTAACTGGGAAAAATGTCATTTCATGGTAACTGAAGGAATTGTGTTAGGCCACATTGTTTCATCAAAAGGATTAGAAGTTGACAGGTCCAAAATTGATCTAATAGCCAACCTACCAACACCAAAATCAGTTAAAGATATTAGATCATTTCTAGGACATGCAGGTTTTTATAGAAGGTTCATAAATTTTTTTTGTACAATTTCAAGACCATTATGCAACCTTTTATTAAAAGATATAGTATTCGAGTGGAATGACTCTTGTGAAAAGGCTTTTGTAACACTCAAAGAAATGCTCACTTCTCATTCGGCTTTAAAATATCTACTAGCAAAGAAAGATGCAAAGCCAAGATTAATTAGGTGGGTACTTTTACTTCAAGAATTTGATATAATAATCAAAGATAAAAAGGGAGTGGAAAATGTAGTGGCTGATCACTTATCCGGACTTACATGTGATGAATCTTTCGAGGTAAGCCCCATAAATGACTCTTTTCCCGATGAGCAATTATTCACCGTGTCTAATGGTCCATGGTTTGCGGATATTGCTAACTTTCTTGCGACAGGTCAAATTCCAATTCATTGGAATGCTCTAGATAAAAAGAAATTTTTTAGGGAAGTAAGAAATTTCTTTTGGGATGACCCATATCTTTTTAAATATTGTCCTGATCAAATATTAAGAAGATGTGTACCAGATAATGAGATTCAAAGCATAATAAATTTTTCTCACTCTGAAGCTTGTGGGGGGCATTTTTCAACAAGAAAAACCACTGCAAAAATTTTGCAGTGTGGATTTTATTGGCCAACACTTTTCAAGGACACATATGAATTTTGTAATTCTTGTGATCGATGTCAGAGATTAGGGGGCATAAGTCATAAAAATATGATGCCATTAAATCCTATCCTAACTGTTGAAGTATTTGATTGTTGGGGAATTGATTTTATGGGTCCTTTTAATCCACCATCTTTTGGTTATCAATATATTTTGGTTGGAGTCGACTACGTTTCAAAATGGATTGAGGCAATCCCTTGCAAAAATAATGATCATAAAATTGTTTTAAAATTTTTAAAGGAAAATATTTTTTCAAGATTTGGAATGCCTCGTGCAATTATTAGTGATGGCGGTTCACACTTTGGTAACAAACCTTTTGAGAATTTAATGAAAAATATGGAATCCATCATAAAGTGTCTACCCAATACCACCCAAACACTAGTGGGCAAGCTGAACTCGCTAATAGGGAAATAAAACATATCTTGGAGAAGACAGTCAACTCAAATCGAAAAGATTGGTCAATCAGGTTAGTAGATGCACTATGGGCTTATCGAACAGCATTCAAAACAATACTTGATATGTCTCCTTACCGACTTGTCTATGGTAAACCATGTCATTTACCTGTTGAAATAGAACATAAAGCTTTTTGGGCTATTAAAAGGTTTAATTTCAATCTTGAAAAAGCTAGTTGTAACGCCCCAGTTTTCCAAAATGCAATTTCGTCATTCTAGAAACCCGAGTCATCACTTAGTGACTGAAAATCTATACTATTTTTTTTCCTTCAAAAATAAAACACTTTTAATGACATTAAATAGATAGCGGAAGCATATGTTTTGTTAAAAGAATACATGTACAGCGGAAAGACAAATTTTATTTTTGTTATAAAAGATGCGGTGGCCATTTTGATGATTTACTATGCTAGGATCTTTATAAAAAGTTTGGCACAAAATAGACAACAAGATAACTATCATACATTATCATCCAAAAATTTTATAACTGTTCTTCACTTTGGCATATTTCTAAAGTCGTAATAAGAGTTATCATCCTTAACTCCTTTTCTTTTGATGCGTGATAAAATACCAATATAGGAAACCGTATCACTCTTCCACTGGCACGAACTCCACCTCGTCATATCCTGAAAAAGATTTATAAATAGGGGGATGAGATTTGAATTCTCAGTGTGGGCGACCTGTACGCTACTATACAGACTGGTAGTAGGCAAACGTATTATTTTTGTAAAACATTTTTCATACCCACAAAGGCTCATCATTCATCATATAGCCCTCAGGCTCTGTCCACCGTGGCGCCTAGCTACACAATCCAGACCACTACATATCATTTGAGATACTTTTAATCATATAGCCCACAGGCTCTGTCCACCGCGGCGCCTAGCTACACAAGCCAGACCACTACATATCATTTGAGATATAGCCCTGAGGCTCTGTCCACCGCGGCGCCTAGCTACACAAGCCAGACCACTACATATCATTTGAGATACTTCGCCCGTAGGCATTTGGGTAATTACCTCGTAACTGGACCCGAAGGTCAAAACATATTTTCATCTGCATGCACCAACAGTCCATATAATATTCAAGGCAATACAGTAAATGCCACCCACCTTAAACGCTTTCCTTTTGTAAAAACAATCACCGTTCTTTTCACCCAGAAATCCTCGTCACCATTCTCGCACTTACACCTAGCACCATTCGTTGCGTTTCAGTTATTGATGTCTTAGAAATTCTTTTAGATTTTATACACGTTTGTCCGAAAGGGGACTTTTGAGCACTTAAAGTCTTATTCTCTTTATTCTTATCACTTAAGAAAACATATACTCATAAATTCAAACAAGAGAATATAACATTTTAAAATTAGCAAGAAAACTTTATGTACTAGACATAGCAGGAAAACATGATGTTCTAAACATAGCAAAGAAACATAATATCCTAAACTTTGCAAGGAATTATAATATTATAAACTTGAAGAGTATATAGCACATACACCTTAAAATAGATGAGCATGAAGTATTTTAATGTCCTAAACATTAAATAAAAAGAACATATAGCACGCAATTTGCTAAGGTTTTAAACTTGCAATAACTAATGTCCTAAACCTTTAAATGATAAACATATCATCATAAAATTAGAATAATGAGTTCAAAATCATGCAAACAAAATTTCATACATAGCATTTTAGAACTTCATATCACTATCACATCATGCTCATCAAATATGATCTATTTTAGAAAGAAACAATTTGAAAAGAAATACCTTTTATTTTCTATTCTTAAGTATTTTCTAAACACATTTTAATACAACCAAAAATCACAAAATTAGTATAATGAGATCATAATTAGGTTTATACCACCCAAAATTTGTGGCAATTCATTTTGTAAGTGAAAATTTTAGGTTTTGGATCATGTTTAGAAAGAGGACAATGATTTTCTTAGGTTTTCATAGAAAGTTCCAACATCACGACCTTAACAAAAATAATTTTCGTAAATATTTAGGCTAGTTCAAAAACTTTGAAATAAATCATGGAGATCCCTAAGTTCACGTAGTATTTAATAGTTTATTTCAAAAATGTTGTGCTTGAGCCGATTTTTCTCAAAAATCCAAAGAATTCCAAATTTGGGGACTTCTCAAGGCAAACAAGAAAATATAGTCCTTAATCTAAAATCAACACCAAACATCATGCCATTCACTTAAATCATGCATTCAAATAGCATTTATCAACAAATAGCCTCACTAAACATAGAATTTAGACTAGTTTTATCATGGAAAACATTTACTCGACTTCTAACAACAAGGTAACACATGAGTAACAATATTCAAGTAGGGCAGTTTGCATTTTGGACTACACTCATACAAACTTTGAGCATTTTATAAAAATATCAAAACTCACCCAAAAATCATGAAATTTTTACAGTAGCTACATCATCAAGTCTAGTTCACAATAAAATTTATTTCATGTAATTTGGTTTAGGAAAATATGTTTTTTAGGCTTGTTTTCAAAACATGGCAGATTGTTCCAGAAATTCCAGAAACTGTGCAACTTTCGAAATAATTTTGGTAAAAATATTTAAACACCTCTAAAAATCAAGAAATAAATCATGAAGGTACTAAACCTCATGTAGTATTTTACCAAAATTTTAAAAATATTTTTCCATGAACTGATTACTCCCAGAAAATCCATAATTTCGAAATAAGGAGCATTTTGTCACACGTTCGTAGAAAATTCATAACTTATTAACGAAAACTCCAAAAATGCTCAAACTAGATTCAAATGAAAGATAACTTGATCTAGTTTCCAACAGTATAAAGATAATCCAAAAATATATAATAAATGAGTTCCGAATCCTGTAAGAAATCCGAGGTCAGTATATAGAGTGTGTGGTTTGTGTGCATGCTTTCACTTACATTTTCTATTCCATAACTACCATGCCACCAACATTTTAACACCTTCAAAAACATCATCCAAGACTTCATTTATCATGCATTTGAACATTAAAAAGTGACAAAGTCCTAAGGTTTCATGGTATCTAAAAATATGGAACAATAAACACACATAGCTTACATACACATGCAAGAAAACCAAATGTTTTGAGTTGGGGTTTTACAACCTTTGGAGCCTTTTTCTTGTTGATAAAAGAAGCTTTATTTGTCCCATGACCCTTAAGCTTGTAGGAATGAAGCACCCCTTGGAGGAATACTTTGATTTTGAGCTAAAACAAGGCAATAGAGTAAGTTAGGAAAAATAGAGAGGAAAACATGAACTTAAAGAGAGAAGGAGAGATGGAGAGCTTATTTTTTTCTTGTTGTTGGCTTCAAAACTTCAATACAACTTCATAGATGACTTTATACATGAGAATGAAAACATCTTATGGTTGTAAATGGGAGAAGAAAATTTCCTTCTCCCTTGAAATGATAATGGCCGAAAGTTGTAAGTGAAGGGGGAAGAGATGCTTTGCTTGTTTTTCTTTCATTGGTTTCTTGTCAAATGAAGGAAGAGTATCAAGATAATGTATATATGTAGGGAAATGATGGTCTTGGCCGAATTTGAGTGTAGGAGAAGGACAATGGAGTCAAGGTTATGTGTACCTTTGTTGAAAAAGTGGAAAAGGAGGGAACATGGACCCCTAAATTGAGGAAGGACAATTGACCTTCAATTTCCTCCATTCCCAGCAGCATGGTGTCGGTCATAAGGGTATTTAGGAGGGAATTTGAGTTCTAACTGTATTTTGGGACGCGATATGGTTTTCGGTGTTGAAATCGGATATTATTCGGTTGCGTTTTGGGCTCCGAAAATTAATATTTTGATCGTTTTGGCACACTAAATTTTTATATCTTGTATTTATTAATCAAACCTTGTATTTAACTCATTTTACTAATTAAGTCTTGATTAGGAACTGTAATTACCCGCCGGATTGACGATTTTTGAAATTTAGGGTTTTCGGTTCGACATTTGGCAACAAACGTCTAAATTTTTGTTTAATAATTCTTTTAAACTTAAAGGCCTTTAAAAGCCTATTTAGGACCTTATCTTACTCATTGCATCGATATATTTAAGTCCGATTCGCAGTTACGGTGCTAGGAGTGCTTCCGATTCCGGTTTTGGACCAACCGTTGAGTAGAAATCAACCTTTTAAAAACATAATGTCCTTAAAGAGATAAAAATCAATAAGTTAAATATATATACATATAACATAACATTTAATATATATAATAGAAAATCCTAATTTGGTTCGGGGTATTACATCCTACCCTCCTTAACAAAAATTTCGTCCTCGAAATTTGACTCGTCCTTCTTAGACATTCAGTACTTCACGTAGAATTCATCTCCTCAAGAAATTTAATAGGTCCTTATTTCTTCAACCTTTCACCTTAAAGTATTGAAAGCCTATATTACCCCTATTAGTCAAATCTTAATTTCCTCATACACCACTAAAACTTATCGTCTCATCCACTAAGTCCCTCTTTGCTAACGTCTTGACCGATAACCTCTATTTCTTTCCTCAAAACTATCTAATCATTCAAAAATATATTTTCTCATGACGATACTAGGATCCTCAATATATGTATTGTACTTATTTCCTCAAATAAAATTCTTATCTCAAGGTGAGTAACAAAATAAAAGTTCGGTCTTATAATCCACCTATTCTCTCAAACCTTATGTGGTAATTCGATCCTTCGTCAGTCAATCTATCCCATAAGACACTACACCCATTTATCTCCTCATCTATTCTTATCTATCACGTTGAATCTTAAAACACTTAGATATCTCCAAAAGAAGGTAACTGAGTTCCTATCTTATCTCCATACATTTTCTTATGGTGTACAAGTCCCAATTTCTCTTCTATCCTAATAGGTGAGGGTTGTTTTGTTTTTACCATCCAAATCTACTTCATATTCGCTGAACTTGGAATTCACCCTCAAACTTCACCTAAGATTTCCTTCAATGAAAGATGGTTCTCTTTGTTCACTATATAAGCTAAGTACATCCTCATATCTAATGGAGAGCTCGTATAAACTCTTATATTCCCATCAAAACTTAATTACACCTAATCCACTAGGCCATCGTACTACTTACCACAAAATATTCCTTGATTGTTTAAGGCTTTGCACCCATGAACTTGTCTATGATTCTCTCATCTTCTTATCCTCAAATAGGCCTAGAATATTCATCATTCATGTTGTTCTTCCTCCATCTTATACCTTAACAAACTTGCCAAACATTGATGAAATACCCAACTGATAAAATATTAAAGATTACTGGTAAGTCTGTCATCCCAAGGACACTATTTGTAAGCTTACATCACCCTTAAAGGAATTTGAATGTTGTCTCTAGGATGCTACTCCTTTCGTCCTTTGGTTGGGCTTTAAAAGGATTCTTAAACTGGTCGAGCAAGCACCAAATACTTGGTAGTGGATACTTATTCGTGATGGTTTGTTGATCCTTCTTAGGGTAAACTCATAACTTAGTTTAAAGGGTAGATCTTTTCTTATGAGCAGAACTAGGCACCTTCCCCGTGATTTATTACCCAAATGCCTACGGGCGAAGTATCTCAAATGATATGTAGTGGTCTGGCTTGTGTAGCTAGGCGCCGCGGTGGACAGAGCCTCAGGGCTATATCTCAAATGATATGTAGTGGTCTGGCTTGTGTAGCTAGGCGCCGCGGTGGACAGAGCCTGTGGGCTATATGATTAAAAGTATCTCAAATGATATGTAGTGGTCTGGATTGTGTAGCTAGGCGCCACGGTGGACAGAGCCTGAGGGCTATATGATGAATGATGAGCCTTTGTGGGTATGAAAAATGTTTTACAAAAATAATACGTTTGCCTACTACCAGTCTGTATAGTAGCGTACAGGTCGCCCACACTGAGAATTCAAATCTCATCCCCCTATTTATAAATCTTTTTCAGGATATGACGAGGTGGAGTTCGTGCCAGTGGAAGAGTGATACGGTTTCCTGTATTGGTATTTTATCACGCATCAAAAGAAAAGGAGTTAAGGATGATAACTCTTATTACGACTTTAGAAATATGCCAAAGTGAAGAACAGTTATAAAATTTCTGGATGATAATGTATGATAGTTATCTTGTTGTCTATTTTGTGCCAAACTTTTTATAAAGATCCTAGCATAGTAAATCATCAAAATGGCCACCGCATCTTTTATAACAAAAATAAAATTTGTCTTTCCGCTGTACATGTATTCTTTTAACAAAACATATGCTTCCGCTATCTATTTAATGTCATTAAAAGTGTTTTATTTTTGAAGGAAAAAAAATAGTATAGATTTCCAGTCACTAAGTGATGACTCGGGTTTCTAGAATGACGAAATTGCATTTTGGAAAACTGGGGCGTTACACTAGTACTTTAAGAAAATTTCAACTAAATGAATTGGAGGAAATAAAAAATGATGCATATGACTAATCTAGAATTTACAAAGAAAAAATGAAAGTGTTTCATGACAATCACATTGTCAGGAAAACTTTTGAAATAGGGCAAAAAGTTCTTCTATATAATTCTAGATTACATCTATTTCCTGGAAAATTGCGCTCAAAATGGTCAGGACCCTTTATTATAAGAACTGTATTTTCAAATGGAGCGGTTGAAATTGAAAATCCAAAAACAGGTGATGTGTTTAAAGTGAATGGAAAACGTCTAAAAGCATATCTTGGAAATTTTAGTAAGGAGATTGAGTCAGTATCTCTTACTGACCCGACTAGTAATATTATGTGAATTTTATTTTTCCGGTATAAATGGCGGATTCGGTACTCCGTGACTTCCAAGTCGGTATTTCAGTTACCCACAAAACTGAATTGTAAAAATAAAAAACTTCGAAAAAGCAAAAAAATAAAAAATAAAAAATAAAAAATAAAAAATTATAACACTCAATTTTAACGGTAACAATGATGAGTGTATCACCACCACTTATCTTTCCAAATGGTCATGAACGGCTAGTTTTTAAATTTTTTTCAAAAAAATTACTCTATAAATACCTAATTTTACTCCCATTTCTAAACACCCCTCTTCCAGTTATCATAAACTCAAACAAAATGAGCAAAATCTTTCTCTCCATCATCACTCTTGCCTACTTTGTCATGCTTGCTATTTGCTATTTCAATGAAGAAGAAGAATTCGGTGCATTACCTTGGATTGTTGCGGCAATTGCAATGCAATTTATAATTTTAGCTTGGGGAGTAGCATTTTTGTAATTGTAATGTAATTTCTTGTTGTTTAATAAATTTTTAATCTTTCATTTTTGAATAGGTCGACGAAATGGACACTATGGATACGGCAATTGCCTCTTCAAATAAATGCTTTCCTCCCTTCATTAAAAGGGATTTAATTAAGATATATTATGCTCGATGTGAAAGATTACGATTGATGAAGATTAAAGGAATACCACTTTATCTTCAATGGTTGATTAAAGCAAAGGTTAGAATTGGAGGTGAGTTACCTAATTCAATTGTTCCACGCGTGGTTGGTTTGGGTAGAAGTTCATTTTCTAAAAAATGAAGGGCTAACAGAATGGGAGTTTGCTATAAATGTGCTAGATGGACGTGTAACAGACGTTGTAAAAATATAGGAATGGCTTTCGATAATCGATTAAATAAAATATATTTCATTATAAATGGACTGAGTAAGGGGTCAGTGGATAACCAATGGACATCTGAGACGCATTATAATGGAATAGAGCAAAGAGCTTTAGTCGATTTAAGGAATGAATTAATAAAGGAATATGCACATTGTCTCGGGAATCTGACGTTAAAGGACCCTGTTTGCCAATTTCTAAGAAAATTAGATGGGAAGCATATCCTCGACTCATAGAAGGCGTTTAAGCCGTTTCTGGACGTAAAACCAGAGGAAGATGTGAGCCACAATCACAACTACTGCCCCCAAGTGGGATCTCAATCTCTTAACTTTCTTTTGACTTTTGTTTCATTCAACAATATTTCTCGAATCGTATCAGGTACATTTTTCATTTATCTTTGTCTATATAATTCAGTGTTCAGCTTATCACAACTCGTATCATCCTTTCGAAAGTCCAAATATGGCAACTTCATCTTCTAAAAAAATAACCTCTATTTGTGTGTTAGGGGGAGCTGGAAATGATCTTAATAAAGAATTTGCTCGAGTAGCAAATAAGCTAGGTGGTATACTAGCTCGGAGAAATATCAAACTAGTACACGGAGGAGGCACACTTGGTCTGGTAGGTAATGTTACCTTGACAGCATCTTGGGGAGGATCTGAAGTTCAGTGAGTCGTTCACACAGGTATAAAAAGAGTTAATCCTACTACAATTGGTGAGGAAATACAGATTTCATCCTTAATTGACAGAATGCCAAAATTGATAGAAATCTCTGATGCATTCATAGCCCTTCCAGGTGGTATTCTTAATTTGGAAGAAATATTTAACATTGTATGTTGGTCATGTTTAAGTATTCATTCAAAACCTGTGGGACTACTAAATATTAATGGTTATTATGATGGGTTACTAACCTTTTTGGATCATGTGAAGCAACAAGGTTTTATTGAAGAATCAGAACGTCAACTCTTTACCGCAGATTCAGATCCAGAACAATTAATAGAAAAACTCAATGCCTGTGAGATTAAAATTTGCCCAATCACATCTCAGGTAAACTGGTTAGGAACTCTACCCAGAATAAGTCAGGATGATTTAGATTTACATTTGTAAAAAAAAAAATTAATAAAGAAAAAAAATACATATATATATATATGTCTGTTTGCGTATTTCAGGTTTATTGCTACAAATTTCTCTGTGGAATCAGGTAATCTCTCCTCTTTTACAATTTCGTCTATTCATCACTGAGGACAATGTGTTGTTTAAATTGGGGGGTGGGGATTAGTTGAGTACTGTTAAAAAAATCCAAAAAATTTTTAACAAAAAATAAAGAGTTAAAAAAAAATATTAAAAAAACTATAACGATGGCAGAGTAAAGGGGGTAAGAAAATTAACCTTTTCTTTGTACCTTTGAGACGCATCACAACCACGACTTTTTAAATTTACTGATGTCTTAATTTTAATATATGCTATTTAACAAACTTAGTACATTTTTTTTTTATTTTGGTTAAGTACATTCTAATAGATGTTTATAAGTCATCCTCATTTCACACACACTGTGACAAAAGATTATGGACTATAATTGAATAATTCTACTAATTTTTCTACTTTACATGGTTGCAATTGATTGTTGAAAAAAAAATTATTTTAACAAGATTTACATTAGAAAACTGCAACTTTAATTTAGTGGATATGAACCTACCCTGTGAGAATTTGTGCCTAAATAGCATGTTTGAGCATTATTTTATGTGAGATACTCTGTCATGAATTATATTCTTCAGAACTTGTTTTGAATCTGTATCAGTCACTCTGTATGCAGACATAAGAATGATGAAGGCAATTAAGACTTACCTTTCTTTTCCAATAAAACCTACCGAATTTTTCAATGCCTTAGTAAACCCCTTTGAGCCTAAATAAAACCTTTTCTTTTACCAAAAAATCATAATTATCAGTTCTCAAAGTGTGAATAAGGTGAATTATTCTTGTGAAGGTGTAAAAAAGAAAAAAGAAGAAAAAAAAAGAAGAAAAAAAAATGTGATGTTTATCGGAATAATGATGAGGATGGCGAAGGACAGTATTGAAGAGATTTGAAGATGCGAATCAAAGCCTAAATATAATTCTTCCTACATTTGGTTGCAGACCACTTTGAGTCAAAATCCAGAGCCGTTTTTCTTCATAACTTCACCCTAAGCCTCATTACAACTAAATAAAGTCCTTCTAACTTATGTTGCATGCATTGTTGATTGACTGACGGATGTATAACCAAGCTTATGATAGAAATATTCACGATATAGAGTCTGAGCGTAAACACTAGCCACATTGAGAGATGTAAGGCGTGTGAAATCCACTAGCAAAAGTTGTTTATTCTAACAACTATCTTGTTAAAAAATATATATATATATATATATTTTCATCATGAAAGTTGTTAACCATAGTAAAATATCAAGATAATAGAATTATGACGTGAACTCCATACCTTTTGGTCATTTAACTTGAGCACAACAGGGGATGACTATCAAACTGTCTATCTAGATTGTATTGTGCATAAAATAGTTCTAAAATGCAATAGTTTATTAATTTAGATATATTATAACAGAGAGTTGGTAAGATGCAAATAAAAGCATCATCACAAAATTATGTTACGCTTTCACCACTAGAGACTAGTAATGAGCTGGTTGGGGAGTGTGATTAGCGTTTAAGTATGCATGTATTTTACCAATTTTGTGTATTATTTTGTGTAATATAATGTATTGTTTCGCGTATTTATATATAATTTCACACTTTCTAATTAGTTATAAGTATTTATGTTTTCTATATAAATAAGAAGCATATGTATAATTCAACCTAACCATTATGTCCATTGTATATTGTTGAGGTCTTAAGTGGAGTTATATTTATCCAAATTTTATGATATTGAACACCTAAGACAATGTACTAAATACTTAAGACACTTTAGTGATCTAATTTTACAAGTTTGGATTGTATTTGTACTCAAAAGTGAAGACTCCATTTCTGTCCAATGTTTGGACTCAAAACAAATTTTCGTATTTGCACAATATCTGGAGCCTCACTAATCCAATTGAATCAATTCCAGTTGTATTTGATCACTAATTCGTTTCTCTACAACTTCTCTTCAGGGCTGAAGTGTCAAAAGTTCCGGCTTCAATGGTCAAAATGACAATCAATGCAAGGGCTACAGAATTCCGCTATCTCAGTACACATGTTGGGAAACAATTCACCATAATTAACACAAAAGTCCAATTTACACAAGACCAAAGCCATTGGTTAGCCAAAAAATTCATCAAGACACAGTAAAAATATTAAAGGCGTTGATTTTGTGCAAGCTGAGATATCTGATTTTCAAGAGACCACCATAAATTCGCGGAGAAAAACAATCCAGTTTTACCAACTCCACTATTCTGGTCATAACTCACAATCTAGAGATCAGATTTTTGAGATCTTAGACTCCTTGGAAAGCTAATCCAACGTCCTACAACTTTCATTCAGAAGTCAAGATTAAATTCTGCGGCAAGGGCAATTATATTACTGATCTTTACAGGCCACGTGAATTGGTTGCTAAAGTCTCAATGATTCACTATTTGAAGGCCTATATTAAGAGCCCTTTAGCAACCCTTGAAGGCATCCCATTTTCCTTGTAATCCTTCTATCTTAGTCTAGTATCTCTCTTAGAAATATGAGTTCTTATTGTATTAGTATGAGTAGCTAAATATTTTACTAGAGTTAGGGATGAAGCTTTAGTAAAGTATTAGTAATGTTTTTGGTTATTCAATAAAGATTTTCAAAGTTTCAATCCTTTAGCCATTTGAAGAGTTTTTAAGAGAGGTTTTGATGTGTCATTACTTTGATTTGTTGTAGACTTATTGACACAACAAATGCTTAGTTTTACACATCAACTATTGATTTTATAAACTTGTTCGAAGGTCTAAAGGTACTTTTCAAATGTATTATATGTGCTCAAAGTTATATCTTCCGATTGAAATCACTTGATTGTTAGATTTCGATTGAGTTATCAAAGATAACCCAGATCATAACTCTAGTATTTTTATCTAAAGTGGAATCCCGAAGCTCTAGTATTTTGTTACTTTATTGAAACCTCTCAACTAGATAATATCTTTTTCTTCCAAATCTCTCTGTGGTTCGACACTCGGTCTCCCGAGAAATTTTATTACTTGAAATCAACCTACACTTGGGTACGTAACTCTCAAGGAGCTATCACACTGCACATTAGAGTATTCTCAATACAATTCTAATTGTGAGAACTTCTCTGATAATTTGTCTACAAGTGATTGTTTATTTTGCAAAGTTTTAAACTCTGCAGCTGTAGACTTGCTAATATACAGTTGTAACCTTTGTGGTTCTGTTTTAAAAACTCTTGTAGACTTATTCTTTTAAACTAGAAAAAGGGCTACTGTAAGGTTCTAGAACCCATCCTTTTTGAAAAGTTTGAAAAATCTGTTTTTGGACTCAAGGTCTATTCACCCCCCCCCCTCTAGACCTTGACCACTTTAAGGGACCAACAGAGTGTGTTTGTAGAGAGAGAGAGAGAGAGTGGGAGGAAAGAGACGGCTCTTCACCTCCTCTGTGTATAATGAAAATAGAAATGAAGAAACAGAGTCACTAATTTAATTTAAGTCGCTCAAATATTAAATTTTGTTCCTCTTTCATAAATCTAATTAACCCCCTTTTTTTGTAACATTCGTATGTATATATATATATATAACTGTATCATGTATATAATATATATAGTTGTATCGTGTAAATATATATATAAGATATATTATTACTACATATATACATAAACATTATATATTATTAAAATTAATATGTAATGTATATATAAAACACATGCATAGTGGGTTAGTTGGTATGGACTTGGTCCATTAAATTAATTGCCTTCATCCACGTTTTCTTTCTTATTCCCAATTCTTTTTGATAATATCATTTATATATATACTAATTAATATTTAATAACGAGTTAATATTATTTAGTTATATGATATTAGGAGTATTTAATATATGGAATTTAGTATAAAATTTATATATATTTATAGAGATGCATTCATGATTAAAATATTATAATAATACAAAATAAGCTATATTAAATTTTGTAACCTAAGTAATTATGAAGAATTTATTTACTGTAGTGAACATTTTTCATATAAAATATTTAAGTTTTAATTTCTATTAGTATCATAACATATATAAAAATTCTTATTATATACCCTTTTTTTGTAGTAGATTGTTTCTAATTAGTTCATACCTAATTTATTTCTTTTTTTTTCTTACTTGTTTGTGTCGAGTGGGTCACAATCGAGCTC
This sequence comes from Prunella vulgaris, assembly GCA_026898435.1. Taxonomy (NCBI): domain Eukaryota; kingdom Viridiplantae; phylum Streptophyta; class Magnoliopsida; order Lamiales; family Lamiaceae; genus Prunella; species Prunella vulgaris. The sequence continues at coordinate 89,973 of JAPKLY010000492.1, read as the reverse complement.
GGTCTCCTCAATAAGTCATCCTGCTAAACTTTTAAAGTTCATAGGATAATATTAGCTCTTCAATTTAGTAAAACAAGATTTTCGAACTAACAAATATATATATATATATATATAAAATTAATGTAAAAAAAATAATTAAATTATTTGAATATGTAAGATATAATATATTTAAAAATAGGGTGTTACAAATTCATCAAATTTTAAAATATATACCACAATTTTTTCTCTCTAAATTATAGATTATATTTAAGTAACTCCTAAAAAGTCGGTTATATTTTAATGTAACCGTAAATGATGACTTATATTTTTTAAATTAGAGTTTAGGTAAATTAGGAAAAATGAAAAAATAGCTAAAACAACATTTATTTTAAAATAAAATTCAACCTCTAAAATGATTCTTATTTTGAATCAGATGGAATTTTTTTATAGTTTATCATTATGATTAGGTTCTATTTTCTGAATAAAAAATCATAGCACCATATTGTATTTGAATTTAATAATTTTATTAATTACATTTAGTATATATTAGAGGAAATAATATTTTTGGGAGTTTATAACTTATTGATTATTAATGTGCTAAATAAATTCGCTGAATATGATTGAAAATGAGAAAAATAAAATAATAAGAGGATGAAAATAATAATAGTTACAACTTAAAATTAGAAAAACTTGTTTAAATTTGAATTTTATTCTTTCCAAATTTATAAATACTACTGTCTAGAGAAAAATGTAATACGGTGTTACATCATTTATTAAATAAAGTTAATTTAAATCTTTAATATAAAGTCAAACAAATATTATAATCTTGTTGATCCATTCTTACTTAGTTTATTTCTCTTACTAATGTTAAAATAATATTAGTTATGATACTTTTTTTTCTGCTAAAAATAAATGTTAGGATATTCTTGTTAGATGTTTTGATGATATGATAAACCAATCATCTTGAAATAGGACCAGCTGAACCTGTTAGTCCGCTGATGATTAGTTAGGATTAGATAGGTTTCAGTAAGGGGGAATCAACCTTGTTGCCTAGAAGATTCGAAGCTTTCATAGAGAAGAAGACCAGCTAAGGCCTTGAGGACTTAGTCGATTCTAGATGACAGAAGACTTGAGCAGTTGACACTGGAGTATCAAGAGTGGAACTTCAGAGGAGTTAGATCAGCTGATGTCTGAAGATCAGCTGATGCCAGAAGATCAGCTGATGTCTGAAGATCAGCTGATGCCAGAAGATCAGCTGATATCAGAAGATCAGCTGAGCACGTCGCAGACAAGGACTAAGGACCGAATTCTAGACCCAATTCAAGATATCGGCTGAGGTGCACCAGTAGAGTTACACATCAGCTGAGGTCCAAGTATCAGCAGACCGATACACCAGCTGAGGAGACAGATTAGCAGGAGTCTTGTGCTCCTCCTAGATTCTACGGAATCGCACAAGGGTTGACTTGCGACAAACGAGAAGATTCCCAGAATAGAAGATCAATCAATCAAGGGGATAAACTTGATTGATTGGAGGTTCGTGAAGATCTTTGGGAATCAAGAAGAAGATTCAATCAATCTCATTGATTGATTGATTCCTAATTTATGGGATTTCAGATCTCTAGTCCTTCCAATAGCTAGTTGAATTGAACCTATAAATAAGAGTTCCAGTGAAGATTTCAAGTATCGTTCTACATGCGTTTAAGCTTGTCGAAACTCTGTCAAAATCTTCACTCCTGCTGAAAAACCCTTGCTCAATATTAATCGATTGTTAGCTTTATAGAAGCTGTTAGAAGTCGATTTCTTTTAGCATAAGACTATTGTAAGAGAGTAGTACTCTTGAAGTGAGTAAGTGAGTGAGTGAGAAAGATAGTGGAGGGACCCACAAGTCCAGTTGGATTGTGGAGAGTGGAGTAGGACCTTTTGTCCGAACCATTATAAATTCCTGTGTCTCGTGCTCTTTATATTCAGTTCTTTATCTGTGCATAAATCACTAAGAACAGTTTTCACAAAAATGTTTCTGCACTCAAAATACACAACGCACAATTTTCAAAACCAGACTATCTCAAGTAGTCTACTGGTTTTAAAATTAAGCCAATTTGGAAAAAGGTTTTGTAACCTATCAAGTCTATTCAACCCCCCCTTCTAGACTTGACTTAGTGTTTCTTTCCTTAAAACCTGCCTTTGGGACCAACAAGTGGAATCAGAGCTGTGTTTCCAAAAGACCACAGCCTGAGAAAGCTTTTGGTGTTCACCTGGACATATCTCTGAAAACCGGTTTAGAAAATTGTGTGTGCATTTTTACTAACCACTTGCAGATATGACTTCTTACAAGAAGAGTGAATCCAAGACGAGGAAGCTGCCTGAATTTTCAATTGAAGACTATGACTACTGGAAGTTCAGAATGGAGAATCATCTTCGAGCCATTCATTATAGGATGTTGGGTGTTCTGGAGGAAGGACCGATTAAATTCTACTAGGAAGTAGTGAGTGACGGCAAGACTCCAGAAGCTGAGATCAGTGAAAGAAGGAAGCCAGAAAAGAAGAAGAGCGAATTGAATGATGCTGAGAGAAAACTTTTCAACTTAGATCAAGTGGCAAGAACAGAAATTATTGAGACACTGTCAAAAGAGTACATCAAGAAGATCAAGACTTGCAAGACAGCTAAAGAGATGTTGGAAAAACTCTCCTTAATGTGCGAAGGGACTGATCAAATAAAGGAGAACAAGCTCCAAGCCGTTCTTCACACGTTTGACACATTCAAGATGAAAGCTGATGAGTCAATTGATCAGCTTGACATGAGATTGACAAACATCTTGAATAAGGCAAGCTCCTTAGGGAAGGAATACTCGGAGAAAGAGATCAACAACAAAATTGTTAGATCTCTCACTCCCAGATGGAGAGTGAAGGTGACTGTGATCAAGGAGACAAAGAATTTATCTGAAATGAGTCATCATACACTGTTATCTCATCGGAAGGCACATGAGTTCGATATTCAAGAAGAAGACCAAGAAGATAACACTCTAACTTCATCAACTACAAAGAATGTTGCATTCTCTGCTGCAGCTGATAGTTAAGAGAAGTCATCTACTCCAGAAGACATGAGTCTAAAGGAGCAACTTGCTTTGCTGACCAAGAAGTTTGACAAGATGTCAAACAAGTTCAAGAAGTACAAATCCCATTGGAAGAAGAACAATGGTGATTCTTCCAGGAGGTACCCGAAGTCATCTGATTCCATAAGACCACCAGATGAGCAGGAGACCAGATACAAGTCTCTATAGAGAAGGAGGGAACCAAGTCTCAGGAGAGGAGGAGATGGTGTATGCTATTCTTGCAACAAGCCGGGGCATCTCAGCTATGATTGTCCTCAGCTTACACCAAGGGAGAGAGAGGAGAAGAGGATCAAGAGAGATCGCAGATTTGCTGATAAGAGAGCTCTGTTGGCAGAGGAGGAGAAGAAGGACATCAGCTCATCCTCATCTTCATCTGATTTTGAATCAGAGGAAGACATCTGCCTTATGGCTAAGGTAGAAGAGGTAATTTCTCCTACCCCCTCTGTTAGCTCATCTTGCTCTTCTACCTATTCTATGGAGTCAGATATACGCAAGTTGTTATCTGATCTCCAATCCTCCTTAAAAGTTTGTTCTAAGCTGGAAGAGGAGAACTCTAGTCTGAAAGTTGAAGTTCAATGCTTAAGACATGATCTAGAAAGTGCTAGACTGCTAGTGATATCCTATGATTCACATGCTAACAAGTCTGCTGACTTAATAGCAAAATGTGAGGAACAGGAGAAGCTGATAGAAAAGCTGCTTTCTGAGAACACTGTCTTGAGTGAAGAACATAATCGCCTGACAGCTAAGTTCGATGATCTCTTCAAGCAGAATGAACTGACTAAGGCAAAAAATACCGTGTCTGAAATAGCTGATTCCTCACAAACTGTGAATGACAAAAGGGGTCTTGGTTATCCTAAACCCAAACCACAAAAGAAGACGAAAGGTGACAGTGGGCTAATTAGGGATCCTCGGAAGGGTAAAGGGTCAGTTCAGTCTGCACCTGTATCAGAAGGGCAAAAGAGCAGAGGGACAGAAAAGGTCCCTGCTGCACAGAAGAGCTCTAAAGCTCAGAAGTCTGCTGGAGATTAAAAGGTTTCAGCAGAGCAGAAGAGTACTAAAACTCAGAAGCCTGCTGATAACCAACATAAGTCTAAAGCTCAGAAGCCCCAAGGGCAGAAGAGAAATCCAAGTCATAGCTCTGCTAAGACAAGGAGACCTGAGCAGAGTTAGCAGAGGAATGATAAGCCTAGGCCATCTCAGCAGAGTAAGCCCAAGCGAAACAGACCTCAGCCCTGGGTTACATTTAACGTAACCAAAGTTGGCAAGCCTTCACCTGCTAAAGTATATGAGTCATTCAGAGGCTCAAGCCGAAACTATCCTTTCGAGCAGCCCACCTACAAGCCTGTTGTTATCACTCATCGCCCCAGAAGAGATCCTCTGAGGGAGATGATCTTTGTGGACAAGTATGGTAGAAGGTTGAGATTACCTAAACCTCATAAGGATGATATCTACCTGTGGATCCAGAAAGTGGAAACTAACCAATCAGGACCCAAAGAAAGGGTACCTAAAGCCTGAGTTTTAATTTCAGGCAGACTCTAGCCCAATAGAGAAAGGAGAAGCCAAGGGCCATGTCTGGTACATTGATAGCGGATGCTCAAAGCATATGACGTTCGAAAAGTATCTCCTCCAGGACTTTGTGATACTTGATAGGCCTAGAGTTGTGTTTGGTGACAACAATTTTGGAGTCACCAGAGGAGTTGGTACTCTGCTGATTAAAGGAACAAGAGTTGAAGAAGTCTACTATGTAGATGGGCTGATGCATAATCTTCTATCAGTATCCCAATTATGTGATAAGGGATATTCAGTAAGATTCTCTAATAACTCTTGCCTTGTTATTAATGATCTAAATGAGCAGGTGCTACTAACTGGCCTCAGAAGAGGTAATATGTATCTTGTAGATTTTGCAAGCTGTCCAGCTGATTCTTGCCTGGTTGCTAAAAGCTCCTCAGAGATCAGCTGGCTTTGGCACAAGAGATTAGGTCATCTGAACTTCAAGACTCTCAACAAGGTTGCAAGGAAGGGTCTAGTCAGAGGACTACCAAATGAAGTATTTGCATCAGAGCAGAAGTGTGATGCCTGTCAGAAAGGAAAACAGACCAAAGCCTCATTCAAGGATGTGCAGAGTTCTTCAACAACAAAAGCACTCCAGCTGCTTCATATGGATTTGTTTGGACCTGTCTCACCTCTTAGCTTCAGTGGAAGGAAGTACACACTGGTGATTGTAGATGATTATACAAGATTCACTTGGGTAGTGTTCTTGTTCAAGAAGAATGAGACTATGGTCAAGATGTTGGAGTAGTTCAAGAGGATTTAGAAGGAGCTGGACCTCAGCATAGTCAGAATCAGAAGTGATAGAGGTACTGAGTTTCTTAACTCTGTTGTTTCTGACTATTGCAGGGAAAATGGTATTCAGCATGAGACATCAGCTGCCAGAACACCTCAGCAGAATGGGTTAGCTGAGAGGAGGAACAGAACCCTCAAGGAGGCAGCAAGGACCATGCTAGCTGAATATCAGATTCCTCAAAGAGTTTGGGCAGAAGCCATCAACACTGCTTGCTACATTCAAAATAGGTGTCTACCAGTCAAGAGACATGGCAAGACTCCTTATGAGATGTATAAAGGTAAATCCCTTAACCTTTCCTTTGTCCATATTTTTGGGTGTAGGTGTTTCATCCATGACAATGGAAAGACCAAATTAAAGACTTTTGATGCTAAGGTTGCTGAAGGAATATTCTTAGGATATTCTGGAAGTAGCAAAGCTTATAGAGTCTTTAATAAGGTTTCTCTTTGTGTGGAGGAATCACCTCATGTTGTATTTGATGAATCTGTTCATGAGTACAGCAAGAAGAAACTAGCAGATGAGATGGATCAACTAAATTTGAAAGACAAGCCAGATCTGATTAAGGTAGTGGTACCTAGGATTGAATCAGACTCAGATTTAGAAGATGGGTCCAAATCAGCTGATAAGCCTTCATCAGTACCAGATGATGGGACATTGACTCCTGACACTAACCATGGGGGAATATCAGACAAAACCCAAGAGGAGCAGACCATGGCACCTCAGAGGGGTAAAAAGAAGTTGTCTGACTTTCCATCTGAGCAGATCTTAGGAGATCCAAGTATAGGTGTTCATACCAAAAGAAAACTAAACTTGGGTGCTCAATTCAGCTATTATGTGTCTCTGATAGAACCCAATAATATCCATGAAGCTCTTGAAGATCCAAACTGGATTGTAGCTATGCAAGAGGAGCTAAACAAGTTTGCAAGACAAGAGGTTTGGACTCTAGTGGGGAGACCCAAACATCAGAAGGTCATAGGCACTAAGTGGGTCTTCAAGAATAAGAAGGATGAAAACGATGTTGTGGTGAGAAACAAGGCAAGGCTAGTAGCCCAGGGGTATTCTCAGTCAGAGGGAATTGACTATGATGAGACATTTGCTCCTGTGGCTAGACTAGATGCCATCAGATTGTTTATGGCATGTGCTGTTTTCAAAGGGTTCAAGGTATATCAGATGGATGTCAAATCAGCTTTTCTGAATGGAATCCTGTCAGAAGAGGTATATGTGGAACAACCACAGGATTTGAAGTTGGGAACAAAGTCTAAAGGTTGCAGAAAGCTTTATATGGACTCAAGCAAACACCTAGGGCATGGTATGATACTCTGTCACAGTTCCTGCTGGATAGCGGATTCAGCAAAGGAAAGATAGACAAGACCTTGTTCAGAAAAGAAGATGGAGATGATATCCTCTTGGTGCAGATCTATGTGGATCAAATCATCTTTGGCTCCCCCAACAAGGAGATGTGTGATTAGTTCAGCAGACTGATGACAAGCAAGTTTGAGATGTCCATGACGGGGGAGATGACCTACTTCCTTGGACTTCAGGTGAAGCAGATGTCCAATGGAACCTTTATTAGCCAAGCTAAGTATGCCAAAAATTTGATAGACAAGTTTGGAATCAGTAGCTGCAGAAAAGCTAAGATTCCAATGACGGCAAACTTTAGCATGGACCCAGATGAGGCTGGTGAGAAAGTGGATCAGACACACTACAGAGGACTTATTGGTTCTCTGATGTATCTCACTGCCAGCAGACCTAATATCAGCTTTGCAGTAAGGGTATGTGCAAGGTTTCAGGCAAACCCTAAGAAATCTCATCTGGAAGCAGCAAAGAAAATTGTGAAGTATTTGAAAGTGTACTAACAATCTAGGCCTCTGGTACCGAGCTGATGACAACTTTCAGCTGAGTGGGTACTCAGATTCTGACTATGGAGGGTGCAAAATTGATAGGAAATCAACTTCAGGCACATGTCAGTTTCTGGGAAGTAAGCTGATATCTTAGTTCTCCAAGAAGCAGACCTCAGTAGCTACTTCCACAACAGAGGCAGAGTACATGGCCGCTGGTAGCTGCTGCTCTCAGCTGCTCTGGATCAGACAACAGTTGAGGGACTACCATGTGATAACAGAAGAGATACCTATCTTTTGTGATAGCACAAGTGCAATAGTTATTACTCAGAATCCAGTTCTCCATACCAGATGTAAGCATGTGGACATAAGACATCATTTTCTTAAAGATCATGCTGAGAAGGGAGACATCAGAATGGAGAAGATTCACACAGAGAAGCAGAGAGCAGATGTTCTTACCAAACCTTTAGCAGAGGTAAGGTTCAGAGAATTAGTAGTAGAGTTAGGAATGGTAGATGGAGGAGCAGTTCTTTAGAAAGGGAGAAAAAGGTCTTCCAGGTAGTCAGCTGGTAATCAGCTGAGGGGGAACCTACTGAGGTAGTCAGCTGATCCTTACATCAACTGATCTGGTATGTCTCTTTATATCTTTCATGTTCTTTTCCTATCTTGTTATCTCTAACTTGATCCAGGTATAAGTCATGAAAGTCAGACAAGGCCAATTTACCTCAGCTGACCCATGTCAGCTGACATAGAGGACCCAGATGAGCTGAAAAGTTTTTAATGGGGGATAATTCTTATCAGCTGAGCTTGCCATGTCAGCTACTCGAAAAGTATACTCCTTTTAAGTTTTTAAAATTATTATTTTGAAAAATTAAAAATCTTTTCTGAAAACTGATAAATCCCTAATTTCTAAAATTCATTTTAGAAAATTGGCAATCAAATCTTTTAAATTTTGAAAATCCTAGGATTTATTATCTTTTTCCAAAATTCGGTGTCAGTGGTAGTTAATTTCTCACCGCCCAAATTACATCACAAAAAGTTTTTCATCATTACCTTTTACTAAAAGGCGGACTTTTTAGGCGGCCAACGCTTTTCGAAACCTGATACGTACGCATCACCCCTATATTATTTCAAAGGTTCCTCAACCTGGACCGTTGATCTATGTGATGCAATATTTCCATCCACGATCCTCCCACGATCTGGTAATCAGTTTTAATTTTGGAAAATTGTTCATCTTCCCTAAAATTGTATAAATACTCTTAAAATCCCTTTTTTAAAATCTTTTCGCTCCGAAATCTTTTTACCTACTCTATTCTCTTCTCTACACACTCTCTTTGTTCTTCTAATCTTTGTGTTGAAGTTATGGATGATAAGGCGATGAAGAAGATGCTTGAGAAGATGTACGCTGAGATGTGTGTCGATTTTGAGACGACGCGAGTTTGAGAGATTAGGGAGATTCTGGACATGCTTCAATCTCAGAATCTGAGGACCTTCGTCTCCATGGTGCCTCCAGAACACAAAACTTTGAACTACTACGCCTTCCAATTCCTACTTAAGGCACAGTTCAGTGCAAACTCTATTGGATCCCTTGTGGATGGTCTGCCAATAGTGTTGTCCAGAGATGTTGCTGCTGAAATCTTTGGACTTTTTTCCACTGGTGTTCTACCCCACACGTACAAGGATTTTGAACACTTGATTACGTTCCAGATGATGGCGAGAAGCAGCCAGAGGAACAATACCTTGAATTTTAAGAGGAATATGCTGGGGAAGAGGTATCGTTTTCTGATGGATGTCGTGAAAAAAGTTATTCTTGCGGAGCAGGGGAGTTTGGATGCTTTAACCAAACTCCGCCTATGTGTGGCTCGCACCATTCTTGATGGACCTCAAGCAGACTGGGTGAGTCTGCTATGGTTTCGACTGGAGCAGGAGTCGAAGAGATGTGCTTGTGAGATTGTGAATTAGCAACCAATCTACAAGATGAAGTCTAAATGCTCTATGGCTACCAAGATTACTATAATCTTGAGACATCTGCTGCCAGAGCATAACTGGGACAAAGAGTGGATTGTTGATTACAATCACCACAAGTTTCTCAGGGAAAGTAATCTTGAAGTCCTAGGGGTCGCTGATTCCGATTCAACAGCTGATCCAGCAGTAATTGCTCCAGCACCTTCTTCTGGTACTGGGAGAAAACAAAAAAGGAAGGCTACTAAGCCTGCTTGAGGGAGAAATCAGAGTAAGAAGTCCAAGAGGGAAGCTACTCCAGTTCAACGGAAGCTGTCCTTTGACGATGATGATGAGGATGATACTGCTCCCTTAAGCAGTTTAAAGAAGAAGTCTCCAGCTGCTACAACATCAGCTGCAAAAGATACTCTGCTGGTGGATGAACCTACTGATGAGGAAGAGGAACCGGCAGAGGAAGAATCAGCAGAGGCAAATGAATCTGAGGAGGACTTTGCTGAAGAGGAGGAGGATTCAGCAGAGGCATCGGTTGCTGAGACTGAAGTGGTTCAGTCGTCGTAAGAGACACCTCCAGCTGTCACTCCAATAGTAGCATCTCCTATCAGGTCAGCCTAACCCTATCCCTCATCTGATCCCCGACATACTCTCTCACAAACCCCTTCCCCCCATGAGTCCTCAAAATCCCAAACCTCTACACACTCGACAACCCCAGCAGATCCCTCACCCTCCCAATTCCCAGCTGGCAATGAACCAGAGGAGGTAGCTACCTCTGGTGAGCCTTTAGCCGATCCCTAACCTACCCACCCTGAACCCATTAACCTCGAAACCCCCAACTCACCTACTGAAATTGCCCAACAAGCTCGTTATTCTCACCATCATTCAAAAGGGCCTCATGAACGAGGGATGATTATTACTGCTCTATCCCACCTTACCCTATATATCCCATAGCTCAACCCTTACCCAGCCTACCAAGGCCTGCTAGCTGATGGACTCACTTGGGCTCAGGCGAGAGAGAGCCCAGTTACATTCTTCCTCGAGCTGGTGAAGGAGATGGGTGAAGCTGCCTTCGCCACATGCGAAGAGATTCTGATGGATGCCTTGGAGGTTAAGGCACCATCCCAGCTGATCTCTCCTGAAGGTCTTAGAAAGGTTGCTCGAGCTCTGCTGCTCAAGGATGGGGTTGCGCTGGATTGCTCGGAAATAGCAGAGTCAGAGTTCATTCCTCCAACAGAGAATTTTGAAATCGGCCAAGCTGATTAGGTGACTCCTGATATTCTTGACAAAATAAAAGAGTATTTTGATGATCATATCAGGGAAGTCAAGGCCACTCTGCTGGTGGCCAAGTCTGCTGCTCCTTCTCTTATTGAGAAGCATGTCCATCAAGTACTGCTGGACCACCGGAACAAGTTGAGGGATGCCCTTGAAGATGGCTTGTATGTTACGAGAAAGGAGCTCTTCTTCTCTTGGAAGAGGATTGAGCTAACGGCTAAGGCTTTTCTTGATGATGCCAATGCTTCTTTCTCGGCTGAGTCTGAGAAGATAAGGTTGCTGACCTCTAACCTGGAGAAAGAGGTAGCAGATTGCAAGGATGGTCAAGCTGACCTCAAAGCTGTGGTTGAAAAGCTTCCTACTTCACTTCCCTCTTCGTCTGTTGTTGATGATATCAAAAAGGGGGAAGAGAAGAACTCAGCTGACATTGCTTCACTGCAAGCTGAGACTGCCTCTCTAAAGGCTGAGATGGCCTCTCTGAAGGCTCTGCTGGTGGAGAATACTGGCTTTTTGTCAGCCAGGATTCAAAACGTTGAAGAGTATGTCAATACTCGAAATCTGGCACAGCAGAGGGCTCAGGTGATGAGAGATCAGAAGATGGCTGAGGCTTTACAAAGGCAAGAAGAAGCTGCTGAAGCAAGGGAGAAGAAGAAGCGTATCATGAACGCCGAGCTTGATGAGTAGCTTGCCAAGGAGTTGCAACTAGCTGAGAAGGAGACTCCAGAAGAAAGGAAAAAGAGACATGAGCGAGAGATGAATGATGAGCTAGAGAGACGCTATCAGAGGAGATTGAAGAAATAAGGGAAGATGGCTCCTCATGCTAGAAGAACGAAGACTGGAAAGTATGTTCGTGATCCCAATGACCCTCTGGTCGACGGTCCAATTGATTGGTTTTGCAAGGACCTGTCTGCAGAGCTTGTTGACCTCTGGAAGACAATAAAGGCAAGGACCTTTATTCACTTGTATGTACCCAGAGGAGAAGACACCAGAGGAGAAAGGGAGAAGAATGCAGAGTTCAGGAACTGGCTGCAGGAGAACTACCCAATTTTCTCAAAGGCAATCTCTGAAGCTATACTCCCAGTGGATGTTCAGCCTGAGTTGCCTGAATTGGAGTATTGTTCCACACCATCAGATGATAGTGGAAATATCGATTGGGTGGAAATCTGAAAGATATGGTTGCAGATGGTGACTCGGTTTCTTTCAGATCTTCCAGATACTTATGTCGCTACTTTGAAGAACATAGTGAAGAGGTTCCTTGACTGGATGCAGGTGCCTACTGACAACACGAAGTCATTGGTGTAATAGTCCAGCTGAGTCAGCTGTGGGTAGATTCCTGTTTACCTTGTAATTTCTCATATTGTTTAATGAAGTGTTTACATTCCAGACAACTTCTTGTTGTCAGCTGCAATTTACTTTCTGTCTAAAGGATCTTATCTAAAGATCTTCTCTTCTTTCCTTTTATGGATCTTGATTTATTATGCTTATCTGTTGAGATCAGCTGAGTTGGTTTTCATATCATCAAAAAGTGGGAATTTGTTAGGATATTCTTGTTAGGTGTTTTGATGATATGATAAACCAATCATCTTGTAATAGGACCAGCTGAACCTGTTAGTCAGCTGATGATTAGTTAGGATTAGATAGGTTTCATTAAGGGGGAATCAACCTTGCTGCCTAGAAGATCTGAAGCTTTCATAGAGAAGAAGACCAGCTAAGGTCTTGAGGACTTAGCCGATTCTAGAAGACAGAAGACTTGAGCAGCTGACACTGGAGTATCAAGAGTGGAACTTCAGAGGAGTTAGATAAGCTGATGTCTGAAGATCAGCTGATGCCAGAAGATCAGCTGATGTCTGAAGATCAACTGATGCCAGAAGATCTGCTGATGTCTGAAGATCAGCTGATGCCAGAAGATCAGCTGATGTCTGAAGATCAGCTGATGCCAGAAGATCATCTGAGCACGTCACAGACAAGACAAGGACTAAGGACCGTATTCTAGACCCAGTTCAAGATACCAGCTGAGGTGCACCAGCAGAGTTACACATCAGCTGAGGTCCAAGTATCAGCAGACCGATACACCAGCTGAGGAGACAGATTTGCTGGAGTCTTGTGCTCCGTCTAGATTCTACGGAATCGCACAAGGTTGACTTGCGACAAACGAGAATATTCCCAGAATAGATGATCAATCAATCAAGGGGACAAACTTGATTGATTGGAGGTTCGCGAAGATCTCCAGGAATCAAGAAGAAGATTCAATCAATCTCATTGATTGATTAATTCCTAATTTAGGATCTCTAGTCCTTCCAACGGCTAGTTGATTTGAACCTATAAATAAGAGTTCCAGTGAAGATTTCAAGTATCGTTCTACACGCGTTTTAGCTTGCCGAAACTCTGTCAAAATCTTCACTCGTGCTCAAAAACCCTTACTCAATATTAATCCATTGTAAGCTTTATAAAAGCTGTTAGAAGTCGATTGCTTTTAGCATAAGACTATTGTACGAGAGTAGTACTCTCGAAGTGAGTAAGTGAGTGAGTGAGAAAGATAGTGGAGAGACCCACAAGTCCAGTTGGATTGTGGAGAGTGGAGTAGGACCTTTTGTCCGGTCCACTATAAATTCCTGTGTCTCGTGCTCTTTATATTCTGTTCTTTATCTGTGCACAAATCACTAAGAACGGTTTTCACAAAAATGTTTCCGCACTCAAAATACACAGCGCACAATTTTCAAAACCAGACTATCTCAAGTAGTCTGCTGGTTTTAAAATTAAGCCAATTTGGAAAAATGTTTTGAAACCTATCAAGTCTACCCCCCCCCCCCCCCCCCCCCTTCTAAACTTAACTTAGTGTTTCTTTCCTCAAAACCTGCCTTTGGGACCAACAATAAATAATCTTTACATATATTTGTAAGATAAGGAAGTTTTATTAGTTGCATGCATGTAGAGTATTTTTCAAAATTAGAGCTCATAGAAGTGGTAATAAGCTATGCAAGTTGACAAGATGAGAGATAAAACAAGGTACTATATTTTGGAAAAAATAGTGCATAATATTCGACCACTATAGAGGATTTAATACCCTTGATTTTATTTTATTGTCTTCATATTCGATTTCTGAAATTAGTACCTTAAGAATTAATGTGACCTATTGTCTTAGGAAATAAATATTTGGGATCATGATTACAAAGAATTAAGTTGAATGAGGATTTTTAATTAAGAAAAGTGAGATTGGATTTTTATTCCATCAATCTATTGAGGATTTTAGAACAAATTTTTTTTATGAAGTTTAAGTGGAAATTCATCCACTTTAATTTAAATTAAAGGAATTATATTCATACTTGTTATTACTTCCTCTGTCCCTAAACACTTTGCACACTTTCCTTTTTAGTCTGTCCCACAACACTTTACACACCCTATAAATGGAAATAACTACTTTAACTTTATCCTCATAATATTCACATATTTACACAAAATGTCCTTACTTTTACACTAAATCCAACCAATTTCATTATTTTAATAATATAACTTTACACATCACCCTCAATACTCTACTTTTTACACACTTTTCTTAAAAACTGTGTAAAAATGGTGTGCAATCTTTTCAGGGATAGAGGGAGTATTAATTATTTAGTCAAGGTTATTCAAAATTAGATCAAGAAAAATCGGTAATTTCAGCTTTGGACCAAATTCAAAACTATTGAAAGTTATGGTCCTGTATTTGTCCAGCTCTATTTTCGAAAATTAGTGTAATTTTTCAGAGGAATTCCTAGATGAAACCCTAGATATTTTGATAAATATATATAAGAGTACCATTTCCTTACAATTTAAAAAAATTAAAACTAATTTAGATTTTTTTTGAGAAGTTACGATGTACTAATGATTAAAGTTTTTTGTTGAGGTCTTATAAGAGTATAAAATTTCTCTGACATATAACGATTTTTCCACTTTTGAAGCCACACATTTGTTTTCATAGTTATTATTTTTTTAAAAAGAAAAAAACTCTACAATTGATGATTTTTTAAGAAATTAGATGGATGTTTTTCAAATGCTTGCATGAATAAGTTTCTCAAAATTGGATCTCGTTACAACTTACATTCAATCAACCACTACAAAAATACACGAATTTGTGACCATATTTGTAATAAAATTTTCATCCCAAATCCTGATTTGTGACACATTTGTGATAAAAAAATGGCTTGATGCAAAAAAAAAAGTTTTAAATTTTTGCGACAAAACTTTAAGTTTTATTATAAATTTCGATGAAATAGTGTTGTCAAAAAAAATTAAAAGAACTATTCAGGTAGCAAAGAATATTTCGAAATGAGCTTCATCGTTGATTTTGCATGTATTTTTAATAAGAGGGAGTACAGTATTCATTTTTAAATGTGTGGTATGTGAAAAACAGAGATTCGTTATTATTTAAAATATTTTTGCGATGGTATTTCGATGAAAAGAATAGTCCACAATAGATTTTTTTTTTAATTTGCAATATCAAAAGTCACTGAGAACACGACATTGTTCCACTCAACCCAACCCAAAGGAAACATTGTAAAGACCATCTCAAATTGCGACAAATTGAAGAGTTATCATAAATTGCGGCTTCATTTAAACCTGAAATGACAAGAAAAATTTTAACATAAGAAAGTTGAGTTGAAACATTGATTATTTTCTAATTATTATTTGTAATAGTAAATCCTATGTGATAATTTTTTTGTTTACTAATATTGTGAGTCCATATTTGAAGATTGTACCTAATACTTTTTTGAATTTCTAAAACTTAAACTAATTTAGATAAATCTTATATGACATTAAGTAATTCTAATAGGATACTTGTTCTCTTCTCCATCGTTTGTCCAAAAACCTATCTACTAATTCTTGCATTTTTCCATAAAAAGAGTTCTTTAGGTTTCAAAAAATAAAATTGAAATTGAGAGAAGTTATTTAATTGAACGCAAAAATTTTTAAAATAAAAAAACTCCAAAGTTCCAATTGTGTAATTATTATTTGGAGAATACAGTCTTAAAAGCACATTTATTTATATCTACAATTAATATTACAAAAAAAATGCAGGGTGGGGGAGGGGGAATACATATAGATGTCTATTAATCCCTGTCCCCTATCACCGACTAAGTTATATTGCGGACATGGCGGGACTGGTGGATTTTAGGGGGCCAACTTTTCAGAAATCAATAATTTCTTGTCTAAAATTTTAAATGAAGAATGCTTATGATCGTCTTATCTTGTTGAATCCACATCTTTTTTTTGTGCTCTCATTAGTCTATGAGCTTTTGCATCATTTAGACTTTAGTGTACATCAAATTCTAAAAAGAAAAAAAACCATTGTTAAGTAAAATAGAAAAATATGAAATGAAATGAGGAGAAATATAAATTAAATCAAGTGTTTTGTTAGAATATTTAAACCTCTGCAATCGAACCTTCATTAGTCGTGTGAGTGATCTTACCCACTAAATGTGAATGTACAGTAGAACCCTGGAATGAAAATGAAATTAAAACGCTACAAGAACATTCTTTTTCATTTTCTGTATAGAAGGTTGGACTTATACATTCACAATTGTCTTTTGAGGAATAACATGTAGTTCAGGACGCTACAAACCTTTCAATCTCAAATTTTGTTTTGTGTCATTTTTATTTTCCACATCTTTTCTTGTCAATTTATAGAACTTCTAGGTAATGATTTTGGCAAAGTAATTAATGCATGCAATTATTATGGTTTCCTTTTTTTTTAATTCATAATTATCTACACACCTAATAATTAGCCGACGAGTCCCAATCTGTACAGGTTTTTGTTCTGAATATTGTCGATAATGCACGATATTATTTTCAGATTAGGACGGAGATTTTATCCCTTCCTAGTTTCCTGTTTTGTTCCAATAATTTACTGTTAATATAATTTAGAAACTATTATATTAAATAATTATCTATCATATATTGTATTATATATTAGTAGTAAATATAAAAAAATTTCTAAATATTCTTTAATATAAAAAATTTCTAAATATAAAAAATTTGATGTGAGTTCCAACTATATTCTTTAAGAAGAAAAGAATAATATAATTAATATTTTATTAAAATCAATGACTTATATACTTCATATCCACCGTGTCACTCATGAGATTTTAACTGAACATTTAGGACATATTACACTTAAAATTATGGTTGGATTAGGACAACTATTTAGTGTAAAAAAACCTAACTGTTTAATTAAAAAAAATCCCAATATACTATATAAAAATGTTGTTGAGTTGCACTCGGTTTATAAAAGACTTACTTTATATTAAATGTTCTTATTATTTTTATAATATTATAAGAATTTATTAACTAGCTTAAGTTTGGATCAGAGAAAATAATATATTAGGGAATTTATAATAAATGTCATAATAAAGAAATAATTAAATTTTAGACAATGATTCCTAGTAAGGCAAAAAATAATTTTAAGATGATAGAAACAACAATAATTGCGAATTTAAATTAGAAAGTTGAATGAGAATTGAGGATGCAAATTTAAATTTGATGTCCAAAGAATTTATTCATTAACAATAAATGTTGATGCATTATTTGACAAACACAATTAAGTATGGCCTCTATTTAAAAGTAAGTATCATTTTAAAATATTTGTATTTGACTAAGATTAATTCATCAAATTTTAAAATATATACCATAATTTTGTAACTCTAAATTATCGATTATAGTTAATTAACTCCTAAAAAGTCGGTTATATTTTAACGTAACCGTAACTAATGACTTATATTTTTTAAATTAGAGTTTAGGTAAATTAGGAAATATGAGAAAATAGCTAAAACAACATTTATTTTAAAATAAAATTCAACCTCTAAAATGATTCTAATTTTGAATCAGATGGAATTTTTTTATAGTTAATCATTATAGATTAGGTTCTATTTTCTGAATAAAAAATCATAGCACAATATTTAATTTGAATTTAATAATTTTTTTAATTACATTTTGTATAGATTAGAGAAAATAATATTTTCTGGAGTTTATAACTTATTCATTATTAATGTGCTAATTAAATTCGCTGAATATGATTGAAAATGAGAAAAATAAAATAATAAGAGGATGGAAATAATAATAGTTACAACTTAAAATTAGAAAAGCGTGTTTAGATTTGAATTTTATTCTTTCCGAATTTATAAATACTATTGTCTAGAGATAAATGTAATATGGTGTTACATCTTTTATTACATAAAGTTAATATAAATCTTTAATATAAAGTCAAACAAATATTATAATCTTGTTGATCGATTCTTACTTAGTTTATTCCTCTTATTAATGATCAAATAATATTAGTTATGATACTTTTTTCTTCTGCTAAAAATAAATAATCTTTACATATATTTGTAAGATACCGAAGTTTTATTAGTTGCATGCATGTAGTGTATTTTTCAAAATTACAGCTCATAGAAGTGGTAATAAGCCATGCAGGTTGACAAGATGAGAGATAAAATAAGGTGCTATATTTTGGAAAAAATAGTGCATAAAATTCGACCACTATACAGGATTTAATACCCTTGATTTTATTTTATTGTCTTGATATTCGATTTGTGAAATTAGTACCTTAAGAATTAATGTGACCTATTGTCTTAGGAAATAAATATTTGGGATCATGATTACAAAGAATTAAATTGAATGAGTATTTTTAATTAAGAAAAGTGAGATCGGATTTTTATTAATTAAGTTTAGGTGGAAATTCATCCCCTTTAATTTAAATTAAAGGAATTATATTCATACTTGTTATTATTAATTATTTAGTCAAGGTTATTCAAAATTAGATCAATAAAAATCGGTAATTTAAGCTTTGGACCAAATTCAAAACTATTGAAAGTTATGGTCCTGCTTTTGTCCAGCTCTATTTTCGAAAATTAGTGTAATTTTTCTAAGGAATTCCTAGTCCAAACTCTAGATATTTTGATAAATATATATAAGAGTACCATCCCCTTACAATTTAAAAAGATTAAAACTAATTTTAGATTTTTTTTTGAGAAGTTACGACGTACTAATGATTAAAGTTTTTTGTTGAGGTCTTATAAGAGTATAAAAATTCTCTGACATATAACGATTTTTCCACTTTTGAAGCCACATATTTGTTTTCATAGTTATTATTTTTTTAAAAAGAAAAAAACTCTACAATTGATGATTTTTTAAGAAATTAGATGGATGTTTTTCAAATTCTTGCACGAATAAGTTTCTCAAAATTGGATCTCGTTACAACGTACATTCAATCAACCACTACAAAAATACATGAATTTGAGACCATATTTGTAAAAAAAAATTCATCCCAAATCCTGATTTGTGACATATTTGTGATAAAAAAAAAATGGCTTGATGCAAAAAAAAAAATGTTTTAAATTTTTGCGACAAAACTTTAAGTTTTATAATAAATTTCAATGAAATAGTGTTGTCAAAAAAAATTAAAAGAACTATTCTGGTAGCAAAGAATATTTCAAAATGAGCTTCATCGTCAATTTTGCATGTATTACTAATAAGAGGGAGTACAATATTCATTTTTAGATGTGTGGTATGTGAAAAACGGAGATTCGTTAGTATTTAAGATATTTTTGCAATGGTATTTCGATGAAAAGAATAGTCCACAAAATAAGTTTTTTTTTTATTTGCAACATCCAAAGCCACTGAGAACACGACATCGTTCCACTCAACCCAACCCAAAGGAAACATTGTAAAGATCAACTCAAATTGCGACAAATTGAGGAGTTGTCATAAATTGTGGCTTCATTTAAACCTGAAATGACTAGAAAAATTTTAAAATAAGAAAGTTGAGTTGAAACATTGATTATTTTCTAATTATTATTAGTAATAGTAAATCTTTTGTGATAATATTTTTATTTACTAATATTGTGAGTCCATATTTGAAGATTGTACCTAATACTTTTTAGAATTTCTAAAACTTAAACTAATTTAGATAAATCTTATATGACATTAAGTTATTCTAATAGGATACTTCTTCTCTTCTCCATCGTTTGTCCAAAAACCTATCTACTAATTCTTGCATTTTTCCATAAAAAGAGTTCTTTAGCTTCCAAAAATTAAAATTGAAATTGAGAGAATTTATTTAATTGAACGCAAAAAATTTTAAAATAAAAAAACTCCAAAGTTCCAATTATGTAATTATTATTTGGGAAATACAATCTTAAAAGCACATTTATTTATATCTACAATTAATATTACAAAAAAAAAATGCAGGGAGGGGGGAGGGGGAATACATATAGATGTCTGTTAATCCCTGTCCCTTATCACCGACTAAGTTATATTGCGGACGTGGCAGGACTGGTACATTTTAGGGGGCCAACTTTTCAGAAATCAATAATTTCTTGTCTAAAATTTTAAATGAATAATGCTTATGATCGTCTTATCTTGTTGAATCCACATCTTTTTTTTTTGGGCTCTCATTTGTCTATGAGCTTTTGCATCATTTAGACTTTAGGGTACATCAAATTCTAAAAAAAAATACCATTGTTAAGTAAAATAGAAAAATATGAAATGAAATGAGGAGAAATATAAATTAAATCAAGTGTTTTGTTAGAATATTTAAACCTCTTCAGTCGAAACTTCATTAGCCGTGTGAGTGATCTTACCCACAGAACAAATTTGAATGTATAGTCAAACCCTGGAATGAATATAAAATTAAAACGCTACAAGAACATTCTTTTTCATTTTCTGTATAGAGAGTTAAACATTCACAATTGTCTTGTGAGGAAGAGCATGCAGTTTAGGACGCTACAAACCTTTCAATCTCAAATTTTGTTTTGTGTCATTTGTATTTTCCACATCTTTTATTGTCAATTTATAGAACTTCTAGGTAATGATTTTGGCAAAGTAATTAATGCATGCAATTATTATGGTTTCCTTTTTTTAATTCTTAATTATCTATGCACCTAATAATTAGCCGACGAGTCCCAATCTGTACAGGGTTTTGTTTTGAATATTGTCAATAATGCACGACATTATTTTCAGATTAGGACGAAGATTTTATACCTTCCTAGTTTCTTGTTTTGTTCCAATAATTTATTGTTAATATAATTTAGAAACTATTATATTAAATAATTATCTATCACATATTATATTATATGTTGGTACCTTAAAGTGGTCAAGGTCTAGGGGGAGTGAATAGACCTTGAGTCCAAAATCAAATTTTTCAAACTTTTCAAAAAGGATGGGTTCTAGAACCTTACAGTAGCCCGTTTTCAAGTTTAAAAGAATAAGTCTACGAGAGTTTTTAAAACAGAACCACAAAGATTACAGCTGTAGATTAGCAAGTCTACAGCTGCAGAGTTTAAAACTTTGCAAAAATAAACAGCCACTTGTACACAAATTATCAGAGGAGTTCTCACAATTAGAATTATATTGAGAATACTCTAATGTGCAGCGGAATAAAGAGAGTGATTAATGAAAAAACAACATAAACTGGACTTAACAATTGAGTGACTTATGAAAGTCTACAGCTGTAGAGTCAGTTTCTGTGAAAATCACAAGGGTTTTATGCACTACAAGTTTCAAAACAATGATAAATGTAACAAGATAATTAAATATGCAGGAGCAGGAATATAAAGAGCAAAAAGTAAATAGACCAGGTTTTATAGTGGTTCAGTGTCTATAAAGAGACAACCTACATCCACTGTTACACCACTCAGGTGCCAAATTCACTAAGAAGTGATCACAAAGATCAGTACAAGTAGTTCCCCCTTAGAACTAGGTTCACTCATATTCCTATTCTAAAAAGAGATAAACTACCCTATTCACTCAGAACAACAACTCACAAAGAGTTTTACAAACCTCACAAAGAGATATCTACACTAAGTAGAAATAAAAACAGGTGAGGGAACAACAACAAAAAGTGCGATTCTTTCAAAGAAAATCCTAACCAACTATCCTATGAATCACAAAGAATTTAAGTAGAAAAAGCTCTCTCAGAATATGCTGGCTGTAGACTTGCTTAGGTTGAATGCTTGAAAGCTCGGGGTTGTTGTTGTTGCTTCCTCTGAGGACTTCTTCTATTTATAGATTTAGTGGTGTGACTTATCCGTTGGGAATTTCTAATTTGAAATCCGGATAAGGTCCTCTCTCTCTATTGGCATGTGTGAAATGGTCCTCATCCTTCACACATGATAGTACTGATTGTACTATGTCCTTTCCTTCAGAATTGTGGCCTCCTTGTAACTAATCTTCATTATCCACCAGAATAAAGGAAAAACCTCCACTTAAGTACAGTTTAGTGAGTGATCAAAGGATACATTAATAGTCCTTAAGGGTCTTCTTAATCTTCAATTAATTTCTGACTTGTACTTCATCTTCAAATGGTTCTTTTCAACTGTTGAGTCTTCAACCTTGCAGCTGTAGAGTCCTGTCAATAACAAAAATCGGCTGTAGAGAAACCTTACAGCTGTAGGGTCATGTCTTAGCTGTAGATTGATCAAATTCACAGCCGTAGACTTCACTTACAACTATATGTTTCAAACACTAATTTCCTCAATACAAGTGTTAGACAAATTCAACAAATAAACACATTGTTTTGCACACATCAAAATCTAAACCAAGGTACTAACAATTTCCCCTTATTTTGATGTTGACAAAACAAATAACAGAACAAAACAGAGACAATAAGAAATTTTCTTTAAAAAAAAAACACAAAATAACAAGAAACAGAGCAAAAACAAGACAAAGCACAAAATAGAAAAAGATAAAGCAAACAGAATACAAAGCACAAGACACAAAGCTGCATAAAATAAACAACAGTTCAGGATACAGCTTACAGTAGGGTAATTAGACTAAAAACTAAAAAGTTTTAGTGTCTAATCTAAAACATAGTCTTCATCTTCTTCTGTGCTTAGGATCAGCATCATCTTCATCATCTTCTTCATCAGTATCATCTTGAGGCTTCAAGATCCCTTATTCCACCAGCTTCATGTTCTTGGCATCTTCTTCATAGTATTTCATCAGCATTTCAAGTTCATAGGATTCCATCTCTTCTTCTTCTTTCTTTGACTTGAATTGTCTCTTGGGCATAGGATTACTCTTTATCTTTCCACCAAGTAATCTTGCATTATCTCCTTGATACAAAGTTCCATCAGCTTTCATATCCTTGAACTTCTGGAACCTGTCCTTCTTGAGTTTAATCTTTCTGATCACAGTGTGTCTATTGCATATGCTCAAAAATTCTTTCCAGATAAGATCATGTTCAGTATTCATACGATTAACCCTTTCTTCAGAATCTTCAGTGGGAACCATACTTAATGGTTGAACATCTAGAGGTTGAGCAGACACAACTGCTGTAGACTGTTCTGATTCTTTCTGACTTTGCATCTCTTTCTCTTCTTTTTCCTTCTCTATCCTTTCTTTCTTCCTTTCTCTAGATTCCTTCACAGTTTATTCCCAATAACCAAAAGGTTTCTGAACTGTAGATTTCTGAGCTGTAGACTTGGGTAGCTTTATGATCTTTCCTCCTCTAGAGCTTCCCTTAGTCTGATCTAATTGAGTTCTTGTTCACTCAATCCTATGGACAATGATTTTGCAGCTTCCAATTCCTTTTCCCATGATTTCCCAAAAATTTTCACATTATCAAGAATATCATCAGTCACCTTTTCCCTTTTTTCAATCTCTTTTTCCATCTTGCTTTCCCCCTTTTTGCCAACATCAATATGTGACAAAATAGAGTTAAGCTTGCTCATCAAATCTGATTTCAGAGATTCATATCCAGTAGTCATATTAGACATTTCTTTCTTCAGACTTTTCATTTCTACCTTTAAGTCAAGAGAATCAACTTTAATAATCTTGATATCTGACTGTAGATTGCCGATTTCTCTTGATTTTAGACTGCTTTCTTTTCTAATTTCTTCATTATGGGCCATTAAGCTGTCCACAACAGCTTTGAAGTTCTTCTCCAAAACTTTCTTTTCCTCTTAACTTCTTTCTTCAAACTTCTTTACAAGGTCTTCCATACCTTTTCTCACATTTTGAGAGATTATAGCATCAGAGACTAGCTTGACTTGCTTCAAAATTGCAGGTTCAATGCTTTTAAAAGATTCCTCCAAATTCTTAAGTTGTGAAACAACTTCTTTGTGTGTCATTTGAGGATTTGCATCACTATCTTCTTCCTCAGAATCTCCTTCTTTGATTATTAACTCTTTTCCTGTCACAGTTTTCTAAGCTTTGGAAGGCACCAACTCTACAGCTGTAGAGTCTTCAGTAGAAGCCTTCCTCTTGCTAGGAGTTATAGGAACTTCTGTAGAGAATTCAGTAATATAATCTTCCATGTTGACCTCATTTTCTCTTTCAAGAGCTGAAAAGCTCTGAAGTGGTGGAGTTCCATGCCTGTAAATTTTCTCCAATGTATACAAGGCAGGTGGAGATTGATGAAAGATATTTGTGATAGGATGAGATACATCTTTATGAATCTCACTAGATAGCTCATTAACAACTATCTCATCAACTTGAATATCCTCAGTTGCTTGAACTTCAGTCTCCACAATCTATTCTTGAACAACAGCTTGAGTTTGGATTTAAGCTTGTGCACCACCCATTGGGGCATCATCATTGCCATCATCATCATCATCATTATCCGGCTTATCTTCAGACTCTTTGGATGGAGAATCATCTTTTCTTTTCTCCTTCTCCTTCTCTTAGTCCTCTTCAGTAGGATCTTTTTCAATAATAAATGGATCTGCAGCACTTGCTCCTGCAGACTCCATCAAAATTGCTTCCTTAGCCAAAATATTCAATCCTTCAGTTTCAACTAACTGCGTGCTTCCTTCACCAATTTTCTGTGGTACCTCTTCATCACTATATATGCTTTCCACATCATAATCAACTTCATACTGAGCCTCTGGATCTTGTTCAGTCATAAGAACAACCTTCAAAGCTGCGGCTGCAGACTTGGTGATTTTCTTTCTTGCAGGTTCTTCAGTGATAATCTGCTTTCCTTTTTCTTTATATTTCATTTTCTTTCCAGCAATGAAATCATCTAGGAAATTAAGCTTTAACAGTTCATTGACATCACTGCAGTTAGTCAATTCAACAATCCATTGGAATAACTTTCTCTCATCTACTGCTAACTTCTCAAGTTCTTCTTTTACAAGTTTCCATTCTTCAAACTTTTGTTTTTCTTCTTCAAAATGTTCACTTCTTTCAACTGGAACAATAGGAAGTTGTTCAATTTCATGTGCAGGGGCTTCAATCTGTTCAGGGAATTGCTCAGTTGCATCTACAAACTGTTCCTCTTGAACTTCAGACTGCACAATTGGTAAGTCTACAGCTGTAGACTTGTCAGCTTCAACATCTGTGGCTTTTTCAGAGTGATGTTTCTTCTGCCTTTTCTCTCTATCAACTTCATCTTCTGAATCAATGGCTTCATCCATTAAAAGTTTCCTCCTTACATTCTTCTTCTTCTTCTTTTCTGGTTCTTTAGGAGATCTTATGATTGTAAGAACCTTTCTTTCAGCTTTCTTCTTTCTCCTCTTAGATTCAGGAGCCATTGGAGAATCCATTGCTCCTCTCTTGAAATTTGCCCTTCCAATAATTCTGTGAGAGATAATGGGTTTTCCTACATGCCCATTAAACAAGGAAAATCCTACCTCCTTCAGGATATAGTTCAAGAACAATCCAAAACCTTTGTTCTTTCCATCTTTCATAACATCGACACTAATATTTCTCAGAATTAATTCTCCAATATCTATCTTGATTTCTTTAACAAATGCTATCATTATGTCCCACATAAGAATAGTGCCAGTATCATGAGCACCAGTTCTACATAATATGCATTTATCAATAGCTTCATAAAGATAGATATACTCAACTGCTAGGTCTGTCTTCTTGAACGTTCTCTTCCAATTCTTCGGAAACGGCTTCTTTGCAGTGAATTTCTTCCAGTACTTCTCATCTTCTTCTGCAAAGTTGAGGTTGTCATGTGCATCACCTCCAGTCCTTATATGCAGAGCTTTGCAAATATCACGAGCTGTAATATTTATACTCCTTTCTTGCATTCATACTGAGAGTGTTTTTCTTTCAACATTAGCTTCAGCACTTTGATAGAATTCATGAACGATCTTGTCATCATATGAACCTGGGTTATGAGTGAGACAGTAATGAATGCCTTGATTCACAATATGCTTTCTATCATCCTCCATAGCATCAGTGGGATGCTTCTTCAAAATTTCATCAAAGTCGAATAGAGCGCCGAATATAACTTTCATTGTCATGATTCTTGGGTTTCTTTGAGTATGGGTTAGGGAGTGTTTCAGGGGATACGAAATGTTAAAGTAGGATATAAAAGGATGAAGGGTCCTTTAAATACCTTTCCTTAAACAATCATTAAGAACAGGTTTATAAAGGTGTTTGAGCTAAAATTTATGAATGTTTGAATTCTAAACCAAATTTATAATTAAATTTGTCCAAAAATCTAATTCACATAGAATTTAATTCCATTTAAAATGTTACACGTGCTCAAACATTTTTTTAACCAAAATGTTTGAATAAATCCAAAATTTCTATAACTTAGTACAAAAGTTTCTGAATTATGTAGTGCTCCATTTAATCATCAGAATTGTACATAGTACTGTAAGTTTACTAAGTTTGCAGTTGACAATCTTAGAATTTGAAATTATACAGTTGGTAAGGAATTTGCAGTTCTGAGCTAAGTCTACAGCTGTAGAGTTTAACTCTACAGTTGAGTGACTTTGCAGCTGCAGTTTTACTTTCTATTGAATTTTCAATTTTCTAGGCTTGTCTTTGCAATTTAGTGATTTTCACATAGTCTTTTTACAATTCTAATATTCCTAAATTACCTCTCAAGATTGAAAATCTTGATTCACACAAAGGTTTAGTGAAAATATCAGCAAGATTCAAATCAGTATGAATCTTTGTTGATTTCACATCCTTTCTTTCAACATGATCTCTTATGAAATGATGCCTTACATCTATGTGTTTTGATCTAGAGTGTAAAACTGGATTTTGTGTAATAGCAATAGCACTTGTATTATCACAAAATATAGTTGTTTCTCTTGATTCAATCCCATAGTCTTGTAATTTATATTGCATCCATAAGATTTGAGCACAATAACTTCCAGCAGCAATATATTCTGCCTCAGCTGTAGAAAGAGCAATTGAATTCTGCTTTTTACTATGCCATGCCACAAACCTTTCACCTAGGAATTGACAAATCCCACTAGTACTCTTCCTATCAATCTTGCAGCCTACAAAATCTGAGTCAGTATACCCAATGAGTTCAATTCCTCCTTCTTTAGGATACTATAATCCTAGATTTTTTGTGGATTTGACATACTTGATGATCTTCTTTACAACATTTAAGTGTGATTCCTTAGGATTTACTTGGAATCTAGCACATACCCCAACTGCAAACATGATATCAGGTCTGCTAGCTGTAAGGTATAACAATGAACCAATTAGTCTCCTATATTGGGTTACATCAACACTTTTGCCATTCTCATCTTTGTCAAGATTAATAGAAGGTGTCATAGGTATATTGGTAGGCCTTGAACAATCCATTAAAAATCTCTTTATGAGCTCTTGAGTATATTTAGCTTGATTGATGAAAATTCCATCTCTCATTTGCTTAACTTGTAATCCCAAAAAGAAATTTAAATTTCCCATCATGCTCATTTCAAATTTCTCAGTCATGAGCTTAGAGAATTTTCTACACAATTCCTCATTGGTTGAGCCAAAGATTATGTCATCAACATAGATTTGGACAAGCAAAATATCATTCCCATGTTGTAATCTGAGTAAGGTTTTGTCAACCATTCCCTTTTTGAATCCATTTTTGATCAAATGATCACATAGGGTATCATACCATGCTCTTGGTGCTTGTTTAAGTCCATAAAGGGCTTTTCTAAGCTTATAAACCTTGTCTTCAGCTGTAGATTCCTCAAATCCTGGTGGTTGTTCAACATACACTTCTTCATAAAGTAAACCATTAAGAAATGCACTCTTTACATCCATTTGATAGACTGTAAAGTTCATATGTGCAACATAGGCTAGAAATATTCTAATAGCTTCTAATCTTGCAACTGGGGCAAATGATTCATCAAAAGCTATGCCTTCAGATTGACAATAGCCTTGAGCAACTAGCCTTTCTTTATTTCTGGTTACAATTCCATCTTCATCAAGTTTGTTCTTTGAATTGAATACCCACCTAGGTCTTGATTTCTTTCAAAACCATTCAATTCTTCTTGCATTTGCAGTGCTTCATGAATATCAGTATGTTCTGAAGATGAAAGAAATGTAGCAAACATTGCCTCATGGATTTATTTTCTGGTTTTCACAGCATCTGATGGGTTTCCAATTACATGTTCAGGGGGTGATCTTTCAACCAAATCAAATCTGACACAGGTTCTAATCCTTGATCATTGTTCTCTACAGCTGTAGATTCACCTACTGCAGACTCATCAAGTCCTTTTGTTGGTGTTTCTACTTCTGTTTGAACATTCTCATGGACTAGGTCTTCTACATTCTCTAAAGGTGGTAACTCAACAATTATAGTGCCAAAGCCTTTGTTGGTCAAATTTACAGGAGTTTTGATCTCAACATAGTGCTGTTGACTTGTAACTGTAGAGTTGTCCTCCTTAGAATCTTCAGCAATTTCTTCATAGGAGTTATGTTGTTCATAAAAAACAACATGTTGTGACTCTTCCACAATCATCAAATCTCTTGTTGTACACTCTAAATGCTTTGCTAACATTAGAATAACCTAGAAATATACCTTTATCTGACTTTGAATCAAAATTCTTGAGATATTCTTTCCCATTATTCAGTATGAAACATTTGCATCAAAAAATGTGTATATAAGATGTTGGGAGGAATCCTAGCAGTCCCTGCCTTGGAGGCGAGTTGCGCTCAAGTCCACTCATTCGCTCGATTAAAGTCATAGTTGCGTGCAGCCCGTGGCGCTGAAGCTAGATATTGGGTTTAAAGGAATTGATTGTACTACTCATACCAACAAGGTGCATCTTCTTTTATGGTGCCCATTGTGAAAGAACTCTAAAGTTAAGCGTGCTTGGCTTGGAGCAATTTCATGATGGGTGACCCCCTGTGAAGTTCTCAGGGTGCGTGCGAGTGAGGACATAAGCATGCTAGAAAAAACCTGTGTTGGTTTGCGAGGATAGTACATCTGTTCTACTCAGCGCAACCGATCCAACATAAGAGATATTGGGAGTCCTTCCTTTCCATAACTCATATGGAGTCTTCTTATGATCCTTAACAATCAAGCATCTATTCTGAGTATAGCATGCAGTGCTTGTAGCTTCTGCCCAAAATTTCTTAGGCAACTTTGCTTCAACCATCATTGTTCTTGCAGCTTCTTTGAGTGTTCTATTCTTTCTTTCAGCAACTCCATTTTGCTGTGGGGTTCTAGCTGCAGAGTATTCATGAGTAATACCATATAATGAACAATACTCTTCAATCACTTGATTTGTAAATTCCGTTCCTCTATCTGATCTGATCTTCACAATCTTTAGATTCTTTTCATTCTGAATTATTCTTAACAATTCTGGTAACCGCTGTAGAGTTTCACTCTTCTTTCTTAGAAACACAGTCCAAGAAAATCTTGAGTAATCATCTACAATTACCAAAGTATACTTCTTCCCACTTATACTTACTGGTTCTATGGGTCCAAAGAGATCCATATGTTGTAATTCAAGTGTTCTTAAAGTGCTTGAGTGAGTTTTGCTCTTGAAAGTCTTCTTGATTTATTTCCCTTTGACACAAGCATCACATAAATGTTCCTTCCTGAACTTAGTGTTTGGCAAACCTTTTACAAGTTTGTTATTTACAAGTTCATTCATGGTTTTGAAGTTTATGTGATTCATTCTTTTGTGCCATAGCCAACTAACTTCATTGGAACTGTTAGCAAGAAAGCAGGTTGTTTCAGCTGCAGAGTTCCACTCCACAATGTAAACATTCCCTTTTCTAGTTCCTGTTAGTTTGGTGTTTGGGATTCAACATCTTTGACTATGCAAGTATCTTGTGTAAAGTCTACAGTGTAGCCTTTGTCACTAAATTGACTCACACTAAGCAAATTATGCTTTAAACCATCTACGAAATGCACATTATTGATCTCAACATTTCCTTTCAGTAGACATCCTGATCCTTTAGCTGTTCCACTGGCATTATCTCCAAAAACAACTTTAGGACCTTTATGATCTTTCACATTTAGTAACAAACTTCTATCTCCAGTCATATGTCTTGCACAACCACTGCCAATGTACCAAATCTCTTTTTTTGTGGTTGTAACATGTCACCGCAAAATAAAGTGAGTTATTTAGAAATCCAATACTTTGGATTTCCTCCAGTGTTACTCTTTGTAATCCAAGCCTTTTTGGGAGCTGTAGAGTTGTTAATTCTACAGTTCTTGCTTGATCCTCCTCTTTGAGTGCTTAAAGAGGGAGACATATCTGACATATTTCCATTCCAGAATCTATCAAAGTTGAGTCTTCCTTCCATATTCAATTTATGATAGACTTCTTCTTCTGACTGTATTATTGACTCTGCAGTTTGTTTCAACTTTATGTTTTGAAACATGTTTGAGACACCTTCTTCAGAGTCATCCATGATCTCCTTGATCTTTTGTTGTCTTCTTGGTGATAATTCTTTGAATGAATTCAAGAATTTCAAATCTTCTGGCTGTAGGGTTGAGTCTACAGTCTCTTCAGGGGTTGTTTCTTTGACAAACTTTCTCTCAGGCCTTGGATTTGACTTTTGTAAATATTTCATCCAGACACAAGGATTATGTCCTATTCCAATCAAATCCTTTGAGTGCATTTGCTCAGATAGCATCTTCTTAAATTGTTTGGATGATTTTCCAAAATAATCTAACTTCTTTTGGTAATAGGCATTGTGTTCTTCAAGTTCAGCTATCATCAGTTCTTGATTTCTGATTGTTTCCTTCAATTCAGCACAATCTGCAGCTCTACAACTTGCTTCATTGAAAAGTTCTTCATTGTCCTCTTTTAGACAACTGTAACCTTCCTTCAATTCTTATAGAATCTGCAGTTGTTTCTCAGCATCTTCCACTCCAGCTAACAAAGCTTTCACATGTTCTCTTCCAATGTGATTCTCTCTTCTAAAATCTTCATTTTCCTCTTGGAGTCTTTGGATTGCACTTAGCATGTCACTGGAAGAATCCTTTTCTGTAATATAACTTGATGATGATGAGCATACCTCTTCATCTTTAGCCATAAGACAGATCAGGGCTTCTTCATCTGAGTCTATAGAGTCTGAGTCCTCTAAATCTACAGTTGACTTTTGAGAAGAAGAGGGACAGTCTTCCTGGTTTTTATCAAACTCAGAAAGTAGTGCTCTAATTCTCTCCTTGTCAAACTTTTTCTTTCTATTTTTCCTGAGTCTCTTTTCTTCATCAGTGTACTTCTCAGCTCAGGGATAAGGACAGTCTTTGATGTAATGTCCTGGTTTTCTGCAGTTATAGCACAAATAAGTTGAGTTAGGTGCTGTAGATTTCACCTTGCCATCTTCCTTTGGTGTGAACTGCTTCTTCTTGGTCCATTTTCCAAATTTCTTGAGCTGCTTTATGAAAAGAGCCAAGTAGTCATCATCAGAACTTGTAGCTGTAGGATTGTCAACTACTAGAGTTGTAACCTTACTGCTGTCAGGTTCTTTTCTCCTGCTTATGTCAAATTCATAAGCTTTGAGGTCTGAAAAGAGTTCAAAGGTGGATATCTTAGATAAATCCTTTGATTCTCTCATAGCAATGACCTTCATGTCCAATTCAGAAGGTAAGCCTTTGATTACTTTCATGTTCATTTCTCTTTGTGAGTACTCTTTACCAAGTGAGTCTAGCTCATTGAGAATCTCAATGAATCTTGATTCAAACTTTTCAAAAGTTTCACCAGATTTCATCTTGAAGTTCTCAAACTTTTGAACTGCTATCATGAGTTTGTTTTCCTTGATTTGTTCAGTTCCTTCACAAATTATTTCTAACTTTTCCCATATATCTTTTGCAGTTTTGCAGTTTTTGATCTTGCTAAACACAATTTTATCAAGTGAATGATAAATAGTGTTCTTTGCAACATTTTCAAGGTTGGACCTTCTCTTGTCATCCTCAGTCCATTCCCATCTGGGTTTGAGGATAATCTGAGCTAGTCCAGCTGACTGATCAGCTGCATTATTGACCTTCACAATAGGTATGGGGCCATCCTCTATGATAGACCACATTTCATCATTGATTGTAGACAAATGTGCTTGCATTATAATTTTCCATTCATCATAGTCCACAGCAGAGAACATTGGTACCTTAGATTTCACCATCTTGGGAGCCATGCAAATATGCAAGTGAGTTTTTCAAAAACCAAAAGGATTTAGCTAGGTACTGATCAAAGCAGTGGCAAGCCAACTGCTCTGATACCACTTGTTGGTCCCTTAAAGTAGTCAAGGTCTAGGGGGGGGGGGGTGAATAGACCTTAAGTCCAAAATCATATTTTTCAAACTTTTCAAAAAGGATAGGTTCTAGAACCTTACAGTAGCCCTTTTTCAAGTTTAAAAGAATAAGTCTACAAGAGTTTTTAAAACAGAACCACAAAGGTTACAGCTGTAGATTAGCAAGTCTACAGCTGCAGAGTTTAAAACTTTGCAAAAATAAACAATCACTTGTAGACAAATTATCAGAGGAGTTCTCACAATTAGAATTGTATTGAGAATACTCTAATGTGCAGCGGAATAAAGTGAGTGATTAATGAAAAAATAATATAAACTGGACTTAACAGTTGAGTGACTTATGAAAGTCTACAACTGTAGAGTCAGTTTCTGTGAAAATCACAAGGGTTTTATGCACTACAAGTTTCAAAACAATGATGAATGTAACAAGATAATTAAATATGCAGGATCAGGAATATAAAGAGCAAAAAGTAAATAGACCAGGTTTTATAGTGGTTCAGTGTCTATAAAGAGACAACCTACATCCACTGTTACACCACTCAGGTGCCAAATTCACTAAGAAGTGATCACAAAGATCAGTACAAGTAGTTCCCCCTTAGAACTAGGTTCACTCATATTCCAATTCTAAAAAGAGATAAACTACCCTATTCACTCAGAACAACAACTCACAAAGAGATATCTACACTAAGTAGAAATAAAAACAGGTGAGGGAACAACAACAAAAAGTGCGATTCTTTCTAAGAAAATCCTAACCAACTATCCTATGAATCACAAAGAATTTAAGCAGAAAAAGCTCTCTCAGAATATGCTGGCTGTAGACTTGCTTAGGTTGAATGCTTGAAAGCTCGGGGTTGTTGTTGTTTCTTCCTCTGAGGACTTCTTCTATTTATAGATTTAGTGGTGTGACTTATCCGTTGGGAATTTCAAATTTGAAATCATGATAAGGCTCCTCTCTCTCTATTGGCATGTGTGAAGTGGTCCTCATCCTTCACACAGGATAGTACTGATTGTACTATGTCCTTTCCTTCAAAATTCTGGCCTACTTGTAACTAATCTTCATTATCCTCCAGAATAAAGGAAAAACCTCCACTTAAGTACAGTTTAGTGAGTGCTCAAAGGCTACACTAATAGTCCTTAAGGGTCTTCTTAATCTTCAATTAATTTCTGACTTGTACTTCATCTTCAAACGGTTATTTGCAGTTGTAGAGTCTTCAACCTTGCAGCTGTAGAGTCCTGTCAATAACAAAAATCAGCTGTAGAGAAACCTTACAGCTGTAGAGTCATGTCTTAGTTGTAGATTGATCAAATTCACAGTTGTAGACTTCACTTACAACTATATGTTTCAAACACCAATTTCCTCAATACAATTGTTAGTCAAATTCAACAAATAAACACATTGTTTTGCACACATCAAAATCTAAACCAAGGTACTAACATTATATATTAGTAGTAAGAAGAAATTTCTAAATATAAAAAATTTGTGGTGAGTTCCAACTATATTCTTTAAGAAGAAAAGAATAATATAATTAATATTTTATTAAAATCAATTACTTATATACTTCATATGCATCGTGTCACTCATCAGGTTTTAACTGAACATTTAGGACATATTACACTTAAAATTATGGTGCGATTACGACAATTACTTAGCGTAAAAAAACCTAACTGTTTAATAAAAAAAATCCAAATATAATATATAAAAATGCTCTTGAGTTGCACTCGGTTTATAAAAGACTTACTTTATATTAAATGTTCTTATTATTTTTATCATATTATAGGAATTTATTAACTAGCTTAAGTTTGGATCAGAGAAAATAATATTAGGGAATTTATAATAAATGTGATAATAAAGAATTAATTAACTGTTTAGACAATGATTCCAAGTAAGGCAAAAAATAATTTTAAGATGATAGAAACAACAATAATTGCGAATTTAAATTAGAAAGTTGAATGAGAATTGAGGATGCAAAAAAAAAAAAAACATTGTTAAGTAAAATAGAAAAGTATGAATTGAAATGAGGAGAAATATAAATTAAATCAAGTGTTTTATTAGAATATTTAAACCTCTTCAGTCGAACCTTCATTAGCCATATGACTGATCTTACCCACTAAACAAATGTGAATGTATAGTCAAACCCTGGAATGAAAATAAAATTAAAACGCTACAAGAACATTCTTTTTCATTTTCTGTACAGAGGGTTGGACTTATACATTCACAATTGTCTTGTGTGGAAGTGCATGTAGTTTAGGACGCTACAAACCTTTCAATCTCATATTTTGTTTTGTGTCATTTGTATTTTCCACTTCTTTTCTTGTCAATTTATAGAACTTCTAGGTAATGATTTTGGCAAAGTAATTAATGCATACAATTATTATGGTTTCCTTTTTTTTAGTACAGGGTTTTGTTCTGAATCCGACGAGTCTCAATCCGTACAGGGTTTTGTTCTGAATATTGTCGATAATGCACAATATTATTTTCAGATTAGGACGGAAATTTTATCCCTTCCTAGTTTCCTGTTTTTTTCCAATAATTTATTGTTAATATAATTTAGAAACTATAATATTAAATAATTATCTATCACATACTATATTATATATTAGTAGTAAGAAGAAATTTCTAAATATAAAAAATTGGAGGTGAGTTCCAACTATATTCTTTAAGAAGAAAAGAATAATATAATTAATATTTTATTAAAATCAATGACTTATATAATTCATATGCACCGTGTCACTCATGAGGTTTTAACTGAACATTTAGGACATATTACACTTAAAATTATGGTTGGATTACGTAAACTATTTAGTGTAAAAAAACCTAACTGTTTAATAAAAAAATCCCAATATACTATATAAGAATGCTCTTGAGTTGCACTCGGTTTATAAAAGACTTACTTTATATTAAATGTTCTTATTATTTTTATCATATTATAAGAATTTATTAACTAGCTTAAGTTTGGATCAAAGAAAATAATATATTAGGGAATTTATAATAAATGTCATAATAAAGAATTAATTAAATGTTTAGACAATGATTCCAAGTTTGGCAAAAAATAATTTTAAGATGATAGAAACAATAATAATTGCGAATTTAAATTAGAAAGTTGAATGAGAATTGAGGATGCATATTTAAATTTGATTTCCAAAGAATTTATTCATTAACAATAATTATTTGACAAACACAATTAAGTTTAGCCTCTATTTAAAAATAAGTATCATTTTAAAATATTTGTATTAGACTAAGATTAATTCATCAAATTTTAAAATATATACCACAATTTTGTAACTCTAAATTATCGATTATAGTTAATTAACTCCTAAAAAGTCGGTTATATTTTAATGTAACCGTAAATAATGACTTTGTTAGTACCTTGTTTTAGATTTTGATGTGTGCAAAACAATATGTTTAAATTGATAATTTGATCTAACACTTGTATTAAGGAAATTGGTGTTTGAAACATATAGTTGTAAGTGAAGTCTGTAGTTGTGTATTTGATCAATCTACAGCCAAACATGATCCTACAGCTGTAAGGTTTCTCTACAACCAGTTTTTCAATTTGACAGGACTCTACAGCTGCAAGGTTAGAGACTCTACAGCTGCAAAGAACCGTTTGAAGAGATGGTACAAGTCAAAGATAATTTGAAGATAATGAAGACCCTTAAGCACTATTAGGGTAGCACTCAAGCACTCATTAAACTATACTTAAATGGAGGATTATTTCTTTAATTCTGGAGGATAATGAAGTTTAGTTACAAGAAAGGCCAGAATTCTGAAGAAAAGGACATAGTACAATCAGTACTATCCTTTGTGAAGGATGAGGACCACCTCACACATGCCAATAGAGAGAGAGGAGCCTTATCTGAATTTCAAATTTGAAATTCCCAACGGATAAGACACTCCACTCAATCTATAAATAGAAGAAGTCCTCAGAGGAAACAACAACAACCTGTGCATACAAGTATTCAACCTAAGCAAGTCTACAGCCAACAAATTCTGAAAGAGAGCTTTATTTGTTTTGATATTTGTGATTCATAGGATAGTTGGTTAGGATTTTCTTAGTAAGAATCACACTTTTTGTTGTTGTTCCCTCACCCATTTTATACTTCTACTTTGTGTAGATATCTCTTTGTGAGGTTTTGTAAAAACTCTTTGTGAGTTTTATTCTTAATGAATAGGGTAGTTTAATCTCTTTTTAGAATAGGAATCTGAGTGAACCTAGTTCTAAGGGGGAACTACTTGTATTGATCTTTGTGATCACATTTAGTGAATTTGGCACCTAAGTTGTGTAACAGTGGATGTAGGTGGTCTTTTTATAGACACTGAACCACTATAAACTTGGTCTATTTATTTTCTGTCTTTTATATTCTTGTACTGCATATTTAAATTCCTTGTTACATTCATCATTGTTTTGAAATATTAGTGCATAAAAACTGTGTGTTCATCACAGAGAAAAACTAACTCTACAGCTGTAGACTTTCATAAGTCACTCAACCTTTAAGTTTAGTTTATATTGTTTTCATTAACACACACTTTATTCCGCTGCACATTAGAGTTTTCTCAATACAATTTTAATTGTGATAATCCCTTTGATAATTTTATTTACAAGTGATTTTTTATTTTGCAAAGTTTTTGAACTCTGCAGCTGCAGACTTCTTAGTCTACAGTTGTAACCTTCATGGTCCTGTTTCTAAAACTCTTGTAGACTTGTTACTTTTAAACTTGAAAATGGCTACTGTAAGGTTCTAGAATCTATCCTTTTGAAAAGTTTGAAAAATCAGTTTTTGGACTCACGGTCTATTCACCCCCCCCCCCTCTAGACCTTGACCATTTTAAGGGACCAACAGACTTATATTTTTTTAATTAGAGTTTAGGTAAATTAGGAAAAATGAGAAAATAGCTAAAACAACATTTATTTTAAAATAAAATTCAACCTCTAAAATAGCTAAAACAACTTGTCTATGATTCTCTCGTCTTCTTATCCTCAAATAGGCCTAGAATATTCATCCTTCATGTTGTTCTTCCTCCTTTTTATACCTAAACAAACTTGCCAAACATTGATGAAATACCCAACTGATAAAATATTAAAGATTACTGGTAAGTCTGTCATCCCAAGGACACTATTTGTAAGCTTACATCGCCCTTAAAGGAATTTGAATGTTGTCTCTAAGATGCTACTCCTTTTGTCCTTTGGTTCGGCTTAGAACGATTCCTAAACTGGTCTAGCAAGCACTAAATACTTGGTAGTGGATACTTATTTGTGGTGGTTTGTTGATCCTTCTTAGGGTAAATTCATAACTTAGTTTAAAGGGTAGATCTTTTCTTATGAGCAGAACTAGGCACCTTCCCAGTGATGTATTAACCCAAATGAATTTCTTGTCCAAAAACCTTCATTGCAGTACTAGCTTATTGGCAACACTCTATCTATTAGTCCAAAGTAATCCTTGATCAATTCTTAGGAAAAGGTTAGGGTTGTCTCACGCGATCATCTTAGGATTTAGTGATGTCTTCCCAAGATAACGACTAAATGCCCATGATATTTTCTTTCCTATGTGATCCTTACACCTTCGATGATGGAGGGGATTCATATATTCTATCTAGATTGAGAGTTCTAGGGAAATCAAAATGTCGATCTTCAGATATCTTGGAAAAGGGTTTCCTGCCTAGTTAACACCTTGCCCTTAGTCAACTATCCATGTCTTAGAGTCAAGTCAAGACCCTAAATCGACCATCCTCACTTCTATGTAGCCTCTTATTCTATCCAAATTCTTATTTCTTACTCTACACGTCACCTTCTGCTTTGATAATAAATCTATTCCCAAGACTATACCAAAATCATTTCGCTAAGAAGGTCAAGTTCGACTCCATTAAATTCATTCTTACTTCTATGCTAACCATGATCCTTACTGAACACATAGATGTAGCACCTACATTCAAACTTCCTTCGTCTATACCTTCTGTCCCAAACATCCTCAAATTCTTAAACACAAGGAGTAGGTGGCTACTATTCTAAACAAACAACTAGGTGTCGAGTGGCAGAGAACTGAAAATAGGTTACTTATATAGGTGTGAAAACAAAATCAGAATCCAATCATTGCGACATCATAACATGTAAACCAATCATACAATAGGACTACAGTGGTGAGCTCCGTTGGTAGCTAGTCAACGGCCGACGACTGGATCGACTATAGTATTTAGGATTTACACATACACCATCAAACAAGTGACTGGATAAAAGTAACAAGAATCCAATTAATGTGACAACATATTGTGTGGCACCAAACATAAAATAGGGCAACAATGGTGAGCTCTCGTTACTGCGCAGATAACGGCCGACGATTGGCTCGACTATAGTAGTCAGAAACCACACATATGCGATCAAACATACAACTAGATAAAAGTAACTGATAGAATACATAATACACAAAAGGTGCTTAATATTTATATTAAAATAGATTCGAAATAAAAACCTCCTTTAAAAAATATTATGTTAAAATAAGAAGACCCGAAGTACGACGAATACTTAAGAATCCATAGCTAAAGGTTTAGGTCTAAAAGCTAAAACAAGAAAATATGTTAATCATATTATATAAGGGAAAGGGTATGGGGTTCGACGTTCTAGTGGGATATACATATAATAAAACTCAACCATTTGTAAAACATTTTTAAAACACTTTCAAAACAAGGGATCATACCTTGGGGTATTCGGCCGTAGGAGAGGATACTTTTCCGTCGATCTATTAAAAATCTCATGAGAATATCAACACTAATTTCTTTTGAAAAATTATTTCTACTTTTAAAACATTAAGCAAAATTGAAAGAAATGCGAATTTTGGCCAAAAATTTTAACCGAGCTCTGATACCACCTGTAACGCCCCAGTTTTCCAAAATGCAATTTAGCATTCTAGAAACCCGAGTCGTCACTTAGTGACTGAAAATCGTGCTATTTTTTTTCCTTCAAAAGTAAAACACTTTTAATGACATTAAATAGATAGCGGAAGCATGTGTTTCGTTAAAAGAACACGTAGACAGCGGAAAGATAATTTTTTTGTTATGAAAGACGCGGTGGCCATTTTGATGATTTACTATACTAGGATCTTTGTAAAAAGTTTGGCGCAAAATAGACAACAAAATAACTATCATACATTATTATCCAGAGATTTTATAACTGTTCTTCACTTTGGCATATTCATAAAGTCATAATAAAAGTTATCGTCCGTAACTCCTTTTCTTTTGATGCATGACAAAATACCAATACAGGAAACCGTATCACTCTTCCACTGGCACGAACTCCACCTCGTCATATCCTGAAAAAGATTTATAAATAGGGGGATGAGATTTGAATTGTCAGTGTGGGCGACCTGTACGCTACTATATAGATTGGCAGTACACAAACATATCATTTTTATAAAAACATATTCATAGCCACAAAGGCTCACCATTCATCATATAGCCCGTGGGCCCTTTTCCACCATGGCGCCTAGCTACACAAGCCAGACCATTACGTATCATTTGAGATACCTGTTATCATATAGCCCGTAGGCCCTTTTCCACCATGGCGCCTAGCTACACAAGCCAGACCATTACGTATCATTTGAGATACCTGTGCCCGTAGGCATTTGGGTAATAACCTCGTAACTAGACCCAAAGGTCAAAGCATTTTCATCCGCATACACCAACAGTCCATATAGTATTCAAGGCAATACAGTATATGTCACCCACCTTAAATGCTTTCCTTTTGTAAAAACAATCACCATTCTTTTCACCCAGAAATCCTCATCACTGTTCTCGCAGTTACACCTAGCACCATTCGTTGCATTTCAGTTATTGATGTCTTAGAAATTCTTTTAGATTTTATACACGTTTGTCCGAAAGGGGATTTTTGAGCACTTAAAGTCTTATTCTCTTTATTTTTATCACTTAAGAAAACATATAATCATAAATTCAAACAAGAGAATATAGCATTTTAAAATTAACAAGAAAAAGTGATGTTTTAATCATAGAAAGGAAACATAATATCCTAAACTTTGCGAGAAAATATAATATTCTAAACTTGAAGAGTAAATAGCACATTCACCTTAAAATAGATGAACATGTAGTATTTTAATGTCCTAAACATTAAATAAAAAGAACATATAGCACGCAATTTGCTAAGGTTTTAAACTTGCAATAACTAGTGTCCTAAACTTTTAAATGATAAACATATCATCATAAAATTAGAATAATGAGTTCAAAACCATACAAACAAAGTTTCATACATAGCATTTTAGAACTCCAAATCACTATCACATCATGCTCATCAAATATGATCTATTTTAGAAAGAAACAACTTGAAAAGAAATACCTTTTATTTTCTATTCTTAAGTATTTTCAAAACACATTTTAATATAACCAAAAATCACAAAATTAGTATAATGAGATC
The DNA here is from genome assembly GCA_026898435.1 of Prunella vulgaris. Taxonomy (NCBI): domain Eukaryota; kingdom Viridiplantae; phylum Streptophyta; class Magnoliopsida; order Lamiales; family Lamiaceae; genus Prunella; species Prunella vulgaris. The sequence continues at coordinate 49,626 of JAPKLY010000492.1, read as the reverse complement.
ATAATTAGGTGTATAACACCTTGCGGAAATTCATTTTGTAAGTGAAAATTTTAGGTTTTGGATCATGTTTAGAAAGAGGACAATGATTTTCTTAGGTTTCCATAGAAAATTCCAACATCACGACCTTAACAAAAATAATTTTTGTAAATATTTAGGCTAGTTCAAAAACTTTGAAATAAATCATGGAGATCCCTAAGTTCACGTAGTATTTAATAGTTTATTTCAAAAATGTTGTGCTTGAGCCGATTTTTCTCAAAAATCCAAAGAATTCCAAATTTGGGGACTTCTCAAGGCAAACAAGAAAATATAGTCCTTAATCTAAAATCAACACCAAACATCATGCCATTCACTTAAATCATGCATTCAAATAGCATTTATCAACACATAGCCTTCACTAACATAGCATTTAGACTAGTTTTATCATGGAAAACATTTACATTTTTCTTTTACAAGAAGGTAACACATGAGCAACAATATTCAAGTAGGGCAGTTTGCATTTTGGACTACACTTATACCAACTTGGAGCATTTTATAAAAATATCAAAACTCATTCAAAAATCATGAACTTTTTACAGTGACTAACCCATCAAGTTTAAATTACATATAAAATTTATTTCATATCATTTGGTTAAGGAAAATATGATTTCTAGGCTAGTTTCCAAAACATTGCAGATTGTTCCAAAATTTTCCAGAATTGAGCAACTTTCGAAATAATTTTGGTAAAAATATTTACACATATCCAAAAATCGTGAAATAAATTATGAAGATACTTAACTGTATGTAGTAATTTATAAAAAATTTAAAATAATTCTTTAATGAACAGATTACTCCCAGAAAATCCATACTTTAGAAATAAGGGGCATTTTGCCACACTTTCTTAGAAAATTCATAACTTATTAATGAAAACTCCAAAAATGCTCAAACTAGATTCAAATGAAAGATAACATGATTTAGTTTCTAACCATATAAACATCATCCAAAAATTTATAACATATGAGGTCCGAATTCTGTAAGAAATTCGAGGTCAGTGCATAAAGTGTGTGATTTGTGTGCTTGCTTTCATTTACATTTTCAATTCCATAACTACCATGCAACCAACATTTTAACACCTTCAAAAACATCATCCAAGACTTCATTTATCATGCATTTGAACATTAAAAGTAACAAAGTCCTAAGGTTTCATGGTATCTAAAAATATGAAACAATAAACACACATAGCTCACATATACATGCAAGAAAAACCAAATGTTTTGAGTTGGGGTTTTACAACCTTTGGAGCCTTTTTCTTGTTAATAAAAGAAGCTTTATTTGTCCCTTGACCCTTAAGCTTGTAGGAATGGAGACCACTTGGAGGAATACTTTGGTTTTGAGCTAAAACAAGGCAATAGAGTAAGTTAGGAAAAATAGAGAGGAAAAACATGAACTTAAAGAGAGAAGGAGAGATGGAGAGCTTATTTTTTTGCTTGGAGTTGGCTTCAAAACATCAATACAACTTTATAGATGACTTTATACATGAGAATGAAAGCTTCTTATGGTTGTAAATGGGAGAAGAAAATTTCCTTCTCCCTTGAAATGATAATGGCCGAAAGTTGTAAGTGAAGGGGGATGAGATGCCTTGCTTGTTTTTCTTTCATTGGTTTCTTGTCAAATGAAGGAAGAGTATCAAGATAATGTATATATTTAGGGAAATTCTGGTCTTGGCCGAATTTGAGTGTAGGAGAAGGACAATGGAGTCAAGGTTAGGTGAGGGAGTAGGAAAGAAGGTATGGTCCCTTAATTTAGGGGTATGCGCATTTTTGACTCCACATCTCTTCATTCCCAGCTGATAATTTCTGCCAATAAGGGAATTTAGGAGGGGAATTTGAGTTCTAACTGTATTTTGGGACGCGATATGGTTTTCGGTGTTGAAATCGGATATTATACGGTAGCATTTTGGGCTCCGAAAATTAATATTTTGATCGATTTGGCACATGAAATTATATCTTGTATTTATTAATCAAACCTTGTATTTAACTCATTTTACTAATTAAGTCTTGATTATGAACTGTAATTACTCGCCGGATTGACGATTTTTGAAATTTAGGGTTTTCGGTTCGACATTTGGCAACAAACGTCTAAATTTTTGTTTAATAATTCTTTTAAACTTAAAGGCCTTTAAAAGCCTATTTAGGACCTTATATTACTCATTCCATCGATATATTTAAGTCCGATTTGCAGTTACGGTGCTAGGAGTGCTTCCGGTTCTGGTTTTGGACCAACCGTTGAGTAGAAATCAACCTTTTAAAAAAATAACGTCCTTAAAGAAATAAAAGATCAATAAGTTAAAATATATATACATAAAACATAAAATAATATATATATGGGAAAATGATTTTTTTATTTTTTTAGTCCTTTATCTTTCACATATTGTATTTTTCGTCCTCTTAACTATACCTTTTTAAAAATAGTCCTTTAACTTACCAAAATTTGTTTTTTTCATCCTATTACCGCCTATAACAGGTTACTCATCCGGTTACTAATTAAAATGATTTTTTTTTAATTACACACGCACACCTAGATAAGAGAAAAAAACGCGCGCAACTCAAATCAAAGTAAAATACGCGCTAACCCTAAGAAGAGAAAAACCCCAAAGAAACCTAAATCCCCAGATCTAAAACCCAAAATTGGTTGTATTTTTTAAGACAATTTGGAGCCCTAAAGATGAAATTGAGAGATCCTTCAAATTTTGAAGATCCCCCACCGCAGTACGGTACGCTTTCTCTTTTTTTTTTTTTTTTTTTTTTGAAATCTATTTTACCAGATTATTATATTTTGTTCTTGTTAAAAGTAGATGTGATTTTTCATAGTAAAGTAATGTGAACCTTAGTGTTTGCATAAAGTATTAGTTTGAAGATTCTTTTGGTCGTGTTCTTTGGTAGGCATATGGATAAAGAAATAATTGTGGTCCCTTGTGTTTTGTTGGTTATCTTAATTTACTGGTATTCATGAAGCAATAAGGTCTTGTGTTTATTGTTTGACTCTTTATTTTGTTGTTTTGTTGGTTGTTTGACTCTGTTTTTTTTTTCTTTTAATTTCCAGATCAAAATGGTTGCCTCTTTACTATGTGTATTCATATGGGAGGGGAAATATCTATGGGTTCAGAGTATGTAGGTGGTAATGTTTATAAATTTGATAATGTAAGAAGAGACCTATTCTCTATACAATCTCTAGAAAAGTTTTCACTGGAGAATGAATGTGTTGTTATGTATACAAAAGATGATGAGGGTCAATTTGAATTAATTAAGACAGAAGATGATTTCCAAAAAGTATCTGGAAAGGCTATTAGTGTGGGAAAGGAATTGGAGATCTTTATAATGATAGAACATACTACTGAGGATGAAAACTCTAGTGATAGTAGTTATAGACAGGCATCTGAAACTGAATTAAGTGATAGTGAGGGGGTAGGAATTGAAGACAATGATGGGGAGGGCAGTGAGAATGAGGAGACTAGTGAGGATGACTTAGTAGATGATAATTCAGGGGAGGAAAATGTGGTAGAAAGTGGGGAGGACTTTAATAGTGCCAAGGATTCTGATACTGAGGGTGATGGTACTAAGGTTCCAATCTATAAGCCAAACACACTATATAACCCCCATATTGAAGTAAACATGATTTTTAGCAATAAAAGGGAATTCATTGCTGCTGTACATTCTAATGCTATTGTACAAAAGAGGGTAATTAAGATAACAAAAAATGATAAGAAGAGGGTGCATGCTAAGTGTGATGGTGGGGAGGGGTATATGTGTGACTGGAAGATACATGCTCTTAACATTCCCGGGGAGTCCATATTTCAAGTTAGGTGTTATAATTCTACACATACTTGTCCTGAATCTTTCCATGTGAATAGTCTCAAGTCAACATGGTTAAGTGGTAGATATGGATACCAATTTCAATGTGACTAAAAAAAAAAAGTAACAGCTTTTAGGGAAGAAATGGAGAAGGAGTTAGGGCTGCATGTTACAACCAATCAGGCCTATAGATGTAAAAAGTTAGCATTGAAGGACCAATATATTAATGTTGATGACCAATACAAGCTGTTATGGTGTTATGCAGAAGAAATTAAGAGATCAAATCCTGGGTCCACTGTTATTATTGGCACTGATGACTCTGATGGGGTGCATAGATTTGATAGAATGTACATTTGTTTTGCTGCAGTGAAACAAGGGTTTCTGTTAGGATGTAGGCCTCTAATTGGGGTAGATGGATGTCACCTTACGGGGCCACACAAAGGTATTCTTTTGACAGCAGTTGGGATTGATCCTAACAATAACATGTACCCTATTGCATATGCTTTGGTGAGTAAAGAAAATGGTGAAACATGGGAATGGTTTTTGACAGTGTTAAAAGTGGATTTAAAAATTGAGGATGACTCTATTTGGACATTCATATCTGATAAACAAAAGGGGTTGGTTCAAGCCTTTCAGAATATTTTTCCCAACTCCTCCCATAGGTTTTGTGTGAGGCATTTACATGGGAACTTTAGGAATGCAGGGTTCAGGGGCCAATCTTTGAAAACTGCCCTTTATAGAGCATCAATGACCACTACCCAAAATGGTTTCCTTAGAAGAATGAATGACTTGAAGGAATTAAGTGAGGCTGCTGTACAATGGTTGAGTGATAAACCACCAGAGAACTGGAGTAGGTCTCATTTCAATTGTCAGCCTAGGTGTGACATTGTCATGAACAACCTGTGTGAGTCTTATAACTCTTGTATCCTACCTGCAAGAGAGCTTCCTGTACTTAGTATGATGGAGTGGCTGATGGAGCACATGATGACTAGATTACAAAAGAATAGAGACAAGGCCAATAGAGGAAAGAAATGGCAAGGATTGTTATGTCCAAAAATTCTGCTTGAAATTCAATCATCTATGAAACATATGGGAACTTGTAGGCCTTTGAAATCCAATAGCAAGCATTATCAGGTGAAATGCTATGATGGTACTCAATATAGTGTGGATTTGGAGAACTCAACATGTGGATGTAGGAAGTGGCAGCTGACAGGAATACCTTGCCTACATGCTATTAGGGTCATCTATTGTGAAGGCTTGAAACCTGAAGAATTCACAGCTTCTTTGTACAGGTAAATATGTATAAGTACATTTTTTTGTAGAGCTTCTACATACATTTCTTTGTACAATTTCTATATTCATTTCCTTAAAATTAACTAATAAAAGGATCTTTGCCTTCTTCTTTATATAGGGTCAACACATATAAGATGGTGTATGATAATTACATCATGCCTATTAATGGGAGAGATGAGTGGCCACAAATGGATGTTGTGCCTTTGATGACTCCTGTGATTGGAAGACAAGCTGGAAGACCACCAAAGGCTAGAAGAAGAGAGCCAGATGAACCAATTCAAAAGCAAAAGAAGAGGTCTAGGGGCAAGCCAATCATTAACACTAGAAGAAGTAACAGAACACAAGTGACACTCAAGTGTAGCAAGTGTCACCAAACAGGCCACAATAAGAGAGGATGCAAGAGTGAAGTGCAAATTGAGGTGCAAACTGATCTCAATGCACAAGATGTTGAAGGTAATAAGATTTCAAAGCCTTACTTTTCACATTAGTTAGTTGATTTAGTTACTTTTCAGTAGAATTTGATCTTATGTAATTTTTCATGATGTTGAAGGTAATGAGATTTCACAGGCTTATGAAGAGAGTCAATTGACTAATGTTGGTACTCCACAATTGACACCTGTTTTACAGGTAATTACCTATTGGCTTTGTTCTATATGTATATGCTTAAAATGATGATTAACACATTTTTTTTACTTGACAGCAACCCCAACCAATGTATGATCAATTGATGCAAAGAAAGACACAAAACAGTGAGGCTAGTCTTGTGTTCAAGAGAGATGGAAAGAATTTTGTGACTGCGTCTAACCTCCACAAATTTGCATCTAAAAGAATGGGTACCAAAGGAAAGTAAAAGAGTACTACGGAAATGGACATTGGGGATAAGGGCAAGAAAAATTTGCATGATGGTTGTTGCTGCTTTTGATGATAGCTGTTGATACTTTGCAATTTTTATTTTTGATGATAGCTGTTGCTACTTTTGTTTTTTATGATAGTTGTTGCTACTTTTGCTTTTGATGATAGTTGTTGCTAATTTTGCTTTTGTTGATAGCTATTGCTACTTTTGCTACTGTTGATACCTTGATGCTAAGTTCAAAATTAATGGAATCATTCAGGTCCTGAAATGTGTGGATATGATGTTTGCCTAAATCTGGTAGCCATTACTTTGAACACATTGATACTGAAGTCTTTAAAATTCTTGTTTTATATTGTAGTAAAGAGTTCATAATAATAAGATGCTAATATTAGGATCATCTATTATAATTGTTCTGACCTTTGAATTTTGTTGGGTTTATCTTCAAAAAATCTTGTTATGGGTGAAGAGAGAGATTATTGATCAGTTTTTTAGTCATCTGTCATGATAAGAATATTGTGATACTATCCTTGAAAAGTGCAATTTTTTTGTATGGAGTAACATATACTGCCTGATGAAAAGTAGGAAATTATTCAAGATTCTGCAAAAAAAAAAAAAAAAATCTATTTGGAAATTTTTTTATGTCTAAGTTATTTCTAGCAATAGATAATAGAAACTGAACATCATCTGAAACATTGCTCAGATGGTTTAATTTAAGTGTTGGTAAGGTAAGTAAACATAGGACTATATGTTTTCAATCAATCAATAAAAAATGGATGTTTGTAATAGAAAAAAACTGAGCTAAATCTACCCTGACTTTGTCCTTGTTCTCCAGTTCCTTTTGCCTTTCTTTAAAATGATTGTAATATATCTCTTTTTAGTCTTCATTGTTGTTTAGTTCAGCTTCTTCTTCTTACAAGTAGATTGGTAAGAAGAGACATTCGTGGTGTAAATCATGAGCAACAGCAGCAAAACACTCAACTTAAAGTCTTCACTTGGGAAGGTTCGATTAAGTGCCACATCATTCGTTACCTATTCTGATGCTTACATTTCTACAACACAAATACTCAACATACAACCACTTTACTCAACACCAAAATGCCCTGTTTTCATGTGGATTAACATTCACAACTCTCTCAAAAGGCCATCATATACAACAAACATAATTAACACACATAGCCATATTACTCAATACCAAAATGCTAACATTAAGCCAATGGAATATACTCAATACCAAAATGCTCAACGGTTAGCCAATTAAGCCAATAATATACTCAACATTAAGCCATGGGAATATCTTGTTTACAACTCAACACCTATAGCCACATAACAAAAATAATAATACATTACTGGTTCCTCAAAACTAATATTATAATTCAATAAATTAACCAAAATGCTAAGAATAAAAACCAAGATGCAATCAAGGCAATTTTCATCCGTTTCAAACCATGCTTGAGCTCTTCGACTTGGCCTTCCAATGCACGCTGCTGTAGAGTCATTCCCTCGATGATATCTTTTGTACCTTGAGGAATTCGAGGGTCTATCCACTCAAAAAAGTTGCAACCACCACCCTTAGGCTATGTATTTTTTCGAAAAAAAATGGTCAACTAATCAATAGATATTACAGACAATGATAAACGAATACATGATAAAACTGATACAAATTGAGAATCTTACCGTCCAATACATACACCCATGAAATCTTCTGCCTGGATTTTTTTCAGTGGATGAAGATCGAATACAGGAGCGATATCCACAATGACAAATTTTAAAAATTGAACCTCCGGTGGAGTAAGAACTCGACGAAGACATAGTGTTTTGCTTTTCTCCGTTCTAAATTCCCCTAATTTTCTATGTTAAATCGATCTGAGAAAAAAGACATGGGATTTTAGATTTGGAGATTTAGGTTTCTTTGGGATTTCTTCTATTCTTTAGGGTTTGCGCGCGTTTTTTTTCTCTTATTTAGGTGTGTGTGTGTAATTTAAAAAAAATTCATTTCAATTAGTGACCGGATGAGTTACCTGTTGTAGGCGGTAATAGGATGAAAAAAACAAATTTTGGTAAGTTAAAGACTATTTCTAAAAAGGTATAGTTAAGAGGACGAAAAATACAATAGGTGAAAGATAAAGGACTAAAAAAATAATTTTCCCTATATATATAATAGAAAATCCTAATTTGGTTCGGTGTATTACAATATTAATAATGAAATATAAAGACTACTCCACTATCTACTAAACAATATGAAATCTCTAACTTAATGAAACTGGTTTTGAGTGTTACTAAACTAAATCAAAGCAATAAGAACCTAACTTTTAAGGTGTTAATGCAAATGTGAGAAAGTATACTCCGAATATGATTCACTAGGCATCCCCCTATTCGTAGGTAGTTCAACAAACACGCTATATATTTTAATTCACTTATATAGAGCCACCACTATTATATGCAATTATTTCATAGACAAAATAATTACGTTGTTGCCTATCATCTTCCCATCAGGTTGAGTCCCTCCAGAGCCCTCATTTGAGTTCTCAAGACAAATTAACTATCCTAGGGTGGTGAATTAATTATTCCTTTCCAACATGGGTACTAAGTCTAATTTATTCGTCTCTCACTATCATAGACAACAGTGTTCAAAGTCGGTTAATCTAAGCACCTAGACTCTTGGTTGGACATCTAAGCACTGATTTGATTAAAAATCCACATACTCACCCATACTATTCATATGATATTCAATCCACCCAATGGTCATAGGCATGAATTAAATACTCATAATCAAGCTTAAAGAATATTGCATGCAATTTTTACTCAACAAAACACAATCTTGAAATATAAAAACGGAATTAAAATTCACAACACACCTATTTTCCTACCACGAATAGAGTTTCTCCTAGCTTCACATATTCAAAGTAAAAGGGATCTAATTCATGATACTAAAGACAATCATAACAGAAATTAAATAAAACAAGAAAAAAAATCATAAAAACCATAACTTAATAAATAATAATTAACGAAGAAATTGTTTACGTGAACAAAGAAAACTCCTAATCTACTAATGTTCTGAAAAAAATTAAAACCTAAACCTACTGTTCTAAAAGACGAAAGATAGAAAAATTAAAACTAAACCTATTTCCTACTTACTGTTTTTCTCTCTCAAATTCGTGTGCCTTTTATAATATGCCAAACTCACGCCTGATGAAAGATGGGCCTAATATCATAACAAAACAAACATTGGGCTTGACTTAATGAAGTAGATACTGGGCCCAAATACCTTTTTCTCAAAATGGCTTTAGCAACATAACAACTCGACCCAACTTCTTCAATGAGCAGCATAAGGGAAGGCGATTTTCAGCGACGGCGAGAGCTTTGCGCCGTGGGAGATGAACGAGTCGGCCATGGATTCCGGTGTGTGCGACGCAAGCTTCAGTCGGCGTCGAGTTGACGAGGAACAGGGCAGCGGTGGAGATCGAGCGGCGAGGACGAATTCCGGCAATGGTGAGCTTCTTAGATTTCAGATCGGGCTTCGATTCCGGCTACCAACAGAGGTACGAATCGGATTCTGGAAACAGAGGCGACGAGAGCTGTGTGTCTTCAGGCGGTTGTTATGGCGACGAACAGGAACTCCGGCGAATCGGCGGTTGCGAGAGGTTGTGATGCTTCCAGCATTGAGGAGCTGTGGGCGGCGTAGGATCTGCTGCTGTTGGCGACGCAGGTCTTTGACGGCGGAACACAGTTGGTTTCGTGCGGAAATCGGCGGAAATCCGGCGGCGAGAAGGAACAAGGTAGCAGCGGTTGGGTGTTTGCATCTCCGGCGAGCTTGGTGGTGTCGGTTTCAGACTCGTTGCATTCCGGCAGGCGACGGAGAGATGCGGACGAAACAGGGGACGGCTGATAGGCGATTTCCGGCATAGGCGTCGTCGAGTGGAGCGGAGGCTGTGGAGATTTGCAGCGGGTTCGATTACCGGCTGTAACGGCAGTGGACATTGATGGTGAAGGTGTTGCAGAATGGTTGGGTTTGAAATATGCTAGCTGCCAATTCTCTGTGCACATATAGATAAAATCAAATGTGTAAGGTGTTAAGTGTAGGACCAATTTTAAGAGCATGAAATCAACTCCTTATTGTATCCAACTTCTGTTCACCCAAATTATATAGAAATTAGTAATTAAATTCACAAATCAATTAATTTGCATTACTAATACCTTTTTCTAACAATTAAGCTCAAACTATCAAATTAGTGTAAATAATGAACAAAATCCTATCAAATTAGGTAATTAAAGCACGTGAATTTCGAGCAATTTTCACACCAATCATTCATCCACTAAGAGCTTTCTCCTTACACTCTTCTTCTTCTTCTTTTCTGGTTCTTTTGGTGATGAAATCATAGTAAGAACCTTTTTCTCAGTCTTCTTCTTTCTCCTCTTAGATTTAGGGGCCATAGGAGCATCCACGGCTCTTCTTTTGAAGTTAGCTCTTCCAATAATTCTGTGAGTGATAATGGGCTTTCCTACATGCCCATTGAATAAGGAAAATCCAACTTCCTTTAGAATGTAGTTTAAGAACAAACCAAAACCTTGGTTCTGTCCATCTTTTACCACATCAACACTAATATTCCTCAGAATCAATTCTCCAATATCTATCTTGACTTCCTTAACAAATGCTGTTGATAGAATTTACTAATCGTGTTTGTTATGTGGCTGGTTATGTCGGATTAATTCTACCAAACAATAATCGAAGGGTTTCGTGTTCTTGGATATAATATAGAGAGAGAAATGAGAACTTAGAGAGAGAAAGTATTGTGTAGGAAATGTATTAATTGTATTAAATTGTGTAATAGTTACAAGAGTGGTCCTATTTATAGGTGTGTGAGTGTGAGACAGCACCTTACGAGCCTATTTGGCTTCCGGTGTTGACGAAGGTTCCACACCTCCGTCCTAATCCCTCACACTGCTCCCTATACTGTGCCTCATCCTACTACTATGCCTTAGACTTGATGGGCCTCGTTAAAAACCTCGCCGTAAACCACCCTTGTGGATAAACCGGACGGAGGGAAAAAGAGCACAACCATCGGGATCTAGCAGGCTATGGGACGAGCTCTTAGGCGAGCTCAGAGGTGTGTTTCCTGGGTGTTGTGCGACGACGGACCTCGGCGTGGTCTTCCTTGGGGCAGAAGCGAGCTACTTCGGGCGAGCTCCTGAGCTTTGTGCTATCTTGGATTTTGTGAGGACGGGCTCTGCTCATTGCTCATGGGCGAGCTACCCCCTTGTGGGCGAGTTCCCTCGCAATCTCCCTTCGCTTGGCCTGACTGGCTGGCCGGTCGAGGCCTGGGCGAGCAGGTACCTACCTCGCCGAGCTCCGCGGCCCACCGGTCCTACGTAACTAGTTAAATGCTCGCTGCATTAGTTCGTCTTGTCAACATTTGCCCCCCAGCTCGCACGCATCATGACTCGTCAAATGTGTGGGCGAGCTGGCTTATTTCCTTGAACAAGGGTCCGAACCTTGGCGAACTACGCTCGGGCCAGTGCCGAGGTGGAGGGCGAGCTCGGCCACGGCGGTTATCTCTGCCGACGTGGTGCGGGAACCCAGGCGTCGTGCACGCCTTTTTAGGCGTGGTTTCTCGCGCCCTTCATGGCAGCTTTTCAAATTCTTTGCAAAAAGGCCCTCACACTTTCTGAAAATCACACCTCGCCCCGGCGCTTATAAATAGGGGAAGGTGAGTTCATTTCTCACTTTTCCACTTCCGAGATTTCAGAGCACATTTCCGGCGATCGACTCCTCCGCTTTCGATGAGGTTTCCGGCGCTCTCTAAGGTAGACAACCCATTTTTCTTCCTTTCTCATTTCTTTTCTTTCAATTTCTTCGGGTTTCCGGGAATTTGGAACATTCCCGACAACTTTTGGACTTCCCCAACCAATACCGTACCGCGACTCCGGCGAATAGACTTTTGGATCTTTTTGAACGTACTTCGGACCTTACCGAGGCTATGTCGACTCACAAATCCAGTGGGACCCCCTCTGATCGTAACCCCAGAAAATAGCCGATGATCGAGAACGAGCCCCCTCCCCCGGTCTCTCCCGTGGAAATTGGTTCCAGTTCTGAGGCGACCTCGGTAGCTCGCCAGGTCTCCAGGGAGCTACCCGGTGAGGTGAGCCCTAACTCGGAGGAAGGGGCCTCCAGTGCCACTTATCGCGAGGTATGGGAGGAAGGTGATGATGTCGCCCAAGAGGAAAGGGTTGCCAGTGGCAATGAAGAGCCTGTGGAGGCTGGCGAGAATCTCGCCGTGGTCGGTAAGGAGGTCGGTGAGGTCGGCGGCGATGTTGCCAACGAAGGCGAGGAGGAAGACGACCTGGAAGAAGTTACACTTGAGTGGTTCCGCTCCATCGGTTTCCCGGAGCCTCAGTTGGTCGAGTATCAGGTCACTGCCGAGGTTGTTCATCCCTTCAACTGGGACAAATACGTCGTCGAGTACGTGGCGAGCTTCCCTTGCTCGGACCGAGTACTCCCTGCTAACCTAGAGGAGGTCGCCCCGTCCGATTACAGAGCCGGTGGGGTGGTGAGCCTCATTGACGAGTGTGACCTTCCCCTCATACGTAGGAAGTATCGCATCCCGCTCGACATCTTTATGTATGCCCCGGTGAAGAATGAGCGGGCCGACGCGCCTCCCGAGGGGTTGACTGCCCTGAATGTCGATGTCCTCAGGGCCGGGCTCACATTGCCGTTGCACCCGATCATCGGCCAATTTCTCGTCGATAATAATTTGGCCATCACTCAGCTCACCCCAAATGCATGGAGTAAACTCCTCGCCGCTTTATATGTCCTCGGGTTGGAGGGCTACGAGAATGGGACGACCTCGACGGACCTGGGCGAGCTCTTTGCTATGACCATGCAGGCGAATGATGGCGCAGGATACTATTACCTGAAAGCTTGCCCAGGAGAGAAATTCATCGGGGTCCTGCCAAACAAAGTCCGCGACTGGAAGGAGCAATTCTTCTTCATAGGCGGCGACTGGCGAGCCTCCAGCACATACTGCGGGCGAGGTGGCCGTATTCCCACCCAGAGGGATACGGGAAAGCCAGCAGTAGGTCGCCTATTTCGGTGTGCGTGGGTCGAAATAGATTTACTAATCTAATTTTCTTTCTTTTTGCAGTTCCGAAGCGTCACAAGTCCAGCCAGGGCAGACCTGAGGTGTCGATCAAGTTTGACGTGGTGCAGACTATTTACTGTTTGAGGAGGGAGAAGGATAGAGAGATCGTCCACCTGTGCAAACACCATTGTTTGAGACTCGTTGGGCTCCTCACCTTGCCGCATCACCTCGCCATTCAAGGTCCCGAGCTCCCAGGTTTATAACTCTTCGGAGCTCGCCTATTGGGGGGGTACCTCGCCCACTATGCTAAATTAGCCTTTCTGATTTTTGCAGGTGGTAGCTTCGTCGCCTTTCCTATCACCGAGATCCCTAAGGTCTACCAAACCCTCAAACGTCGCTTCGAGATGGGCCCACCTCGCCCCAATAGGGTTGCCCCACCCTCGGTGCTCGCTTTGGATGCGAGTAAGAAGGCGGAGCTCGCCTCGAAGAAAGGCGAGCAGGAGGGTCGGGGGCCCAGAAAGAGAAATCCAAAGCCCCCACAAGGACCAAGGCAGCCGAGGTCGCCCAGACAAATCGAGGTGGGGGGCGAACTGGAACCGCCTCCGAACGAGGTCATGGGAAGAAAGGCTCTCACCGAGGTGAAGGATCCCGGGTGGGTGATGAGGACCCTCAAGCTCGCAAAAGGACCAAGTACATCGGCCTGGTTGACGAGGATTCTGATCGGGCCGAGCGAGTCTCGGCGAGGTCCGGGCAGGGTGTGTCCGCCCAGTCCACTGCTCCGTTGGCGGCCACGCCCATTCGCAGCTCGCCACCTTCCTCGTCTCCATTTGGGGTTCGGGCTACTGACATCAAGCTCCTGGGTTGGGACTCCGATCTAGTTCAGTAAGTAGCTCACCTCTTTAGTCCTCACCGTTATTGTTTTTCATTTTTCTAACGTTTTGTAACTGTTTTGACCTTGCAGCTATGCCCCTATCGCCTTCCCAAACCGCCACGAGGCTTTGCATGCCTTCGAGCGATCTCGCTCGTTGACGTCGATGTGGAGTCTTCATCCGGGCCTAGTCCGGAATACCGTAACTGAGATGCCGAGACATTGGACGGCTCCTCAGGTGGCGATGATCAATAGCCAGAATTTGACAGAGAACCTTCTCCTTTTGGCTCACTATGCAAGCGGGCTACTGCTCGCCAATCAGAAGGCTCTGGAGCAGGCCGAACTAGAGGCAGGTCGCGCCGAAAAGAACAAGAGGGTGCTCGCCCTGGCGGACTTTGCCGAAAAGGCCAAAAAGCAGGTGAAGCTCGCCGAGGCATCCTTGGCCGCCGAGAGGAGCGCCCTGCAGCAGCTTGAGGATCTCCTGCGCAAGTTCGCTGGGCTGGAACAGGAAGCCGAGGCCAAGATCAAGGCCAAGGAGGAGGAGTTCGCCGAGCAGCTCGCCAGCGAGGTCGGCCAACATACCGTGACCAAGAGGGAGCTTGAGCTTTAGCGAGGTTAGGTAAATGAGGTCGCCGAGCTTCGTCATAACGCTTCCACCTCGGTGGATCTGGTCACCACGAGGGCCGAGGCCTCGGATAAGGGCTTCGTACAGTGCTACGCCGAAGTCTTGCGGACACTGTGGTGGGCCCGAGCCCACAAAGACGATGAGGTCGAGGCCGTGGTGGGCGACTTCAAGGTGTGTTTGGATAGAGTCCCCTTTCCCGATGGTGCCGAGCTGGACATTGGCGACATCCCGGAGCTCGGCATCCCTCTCGACTTCGTGCCGGCCCGCTTCAAAGTCATCAAGACCATCTCGGTGCCGGAACTGAACATCGCCGATGGGGAGGGGGTTGCCGGGGGCCAGGAGCAGACTACGCCCACCATGGAGCAAATGCAAGAGGTCTGCGGGGATGCGATTGTGAACATTGGCTAGTTCGACGCTAGCGGGCTCACCGGCAACATCACTTCCGAAGCCGAGCTCGCCCTCCCCGTTGACCAGGTTGCTATCAACCCCGCCGGGGTACCATCTGATGCCCCCGCAGCTCCAGAGACTTAAGCCCTTTCTTTGCTTTAGTAGATTAGCTTTTGTTTTCCAAATTGTAGTAGTTCGCCGGGTTATGGAGCTCGCCCAGAAGGAGCTTCTTTTTATTTTTGTTCAAGTAGTTAGTACTCGCCGGGCTTTGTATAGCTCGCCCAGAAGGAGCATACTTTTGTACTTCAAAGACGGCCAGTTGGTCGGCCTTTGTGGCTAGCACCACTTCGAACACTTAGGAATTTTCAAGTATTTTTGCCTTGAAAATTTCCTAAGTGTCTTTTGAATACAATTCGAGCCATTTTTTGTCTAACTTTTGTACTTCCATTTTTGCGCTTTACGTCATAATTTTTACTCACTCGTTCGTGTATTTCGGGTACTTAATTGTTCGTCTTACTCTACTTTGAGAAGCGAATCATTCGTTTTACGCCACTTAAGACTACGAACCGTACCTCCATTTTGATAGTATATATTCTTCGTCTTACACCACTTAGGGCCGCGAATCGCTTGTCTTAAACCACTTGGGGTAGCGAGTTGTACTTTGTTTAATTCACTTTGGGCAGTTGAGTTTCAAGAACCCTGCCTTAGACATTTTTTGTCTTTATTGTGAATTTTTCTAACTTCAGGCAGGTGGTGCTTGGTGACCCTTTAGGAAGGGTACCTTCGCGACCTTGGGCACTTCGGCCTTTGCCTACGAGCATTTTGATTATAACGTTTGGGACCTTGGTCCTTGCGCATTACTAAATCTCGGGCACTTGGCGAGCTGGGGCTGGCGAGCTCCGTTGACGTTCGAACTGCCTTCCGTTATCTGTGATGATCGACTGTGCAAGTCCGAACCTGCAGATCAGGTTCTTCCATATGAAGCCGATCATCTTCTCTTGCGTTATTGCTGTGAGAGCTTCGGCCTCAGCCCACTTAGTGTAGTAGTCAACTGCTACAACAACAAACTTTACACCGCCACTACCAGATGGAAATGGGCCGATCAAGTCGATACCCCATTTCGCGAAAGGTCATGGGCTGAAGACTGACTTCAGCTGGTTGGCTGGGGAGTGGATGTTAGGTGCGAAGAGTTGGCATTTTCGGCACCTTCACACGAAGTTTATGACATCTTTACGAAGAGTTGGCCAATAGTACCCTTGTCTAATCGTCTTGTATGCCAAGACCTGCCACTCCTCTTGTGACATCTGTGCAGGTTCGTGACCTATGCGCGGTTCAAGGTCATCAGGTTAGATTTCAGCTTGGGCGGGTTCATCAACTGTCAGTACCTCCGGTGGTTTGTCAACTTGGGATGGTGCGGTGACCTGGGGAGTTGGGTCAACGTCCATTGGTGTTGGTTCTTGACCTCCCGCAGGTCCCCCATCTTGGGCTTCATCAACCACCTCCATGGTAGCAGGTTGCTGTTCCTGCGCAGGTCCTGACACTTGCGCAGGTCCCAATACTTGGGTCCCCTCCAATCCCTCCATTGGTGTCGGTTGTGTGTCTTGCACAGGTCCCATGCCTTGGTCGATTTTAGACAAATCACCTACCTCCATCATCTCAGTTTCGACCGAGATTACGTCTAGGATGTTTGGCTCGTCTGCTGGAATCTGTACATCCTCTTCAAGGATGTGGACCTGCGTAATAGACTTTTTGACCCGGCCATCTTTGGTTTGGAGTAAACATTCTTGGGCCTTTTTCTGGTCACACTTTACAGTTCCGGCACCTTTTAGAGTTGAGAATTTCAAACAGTAGTAGTAGGCCGAACATGCCACTTTGAATTCATTAATAAATGGGCGGCCAAGGAACCCGTTGTAGGAGGACTGCTGGTTGACAACTAGGAAATCTATGAGCCTAGTCAGCCTTCGCTCCGGGTCCTCGGCTGATACAAGTTGGACGCTCAACCTAATGCTACCTAGGGGGACGGTTACAGCCTCTCTGAACCCCACTATCCTAGCATTGCTAAGTTCCATATATGACTCAAAATCACCTAAGGCATCTAAGGTGGATTTGAAGAGAATGTTGGTGAATGCGCCGGTGTCCACAAGTAGCCTGTGAACTCGGACGTTCATGATGTTGGCGGTTATCACCAACGAGTAGTTGTGGGGCGTCAGTACCCCCTCCAGGTCCGCTGAGGAAAATGTCAACTGCTAGGTCTGTTTTCTTGAACGTTCTCTTCCAGTTATTTGGAAACGGCTTCTTTGCAGTGAATCTCCTCCAGTACTTCTCATCTTCTTCTGCAAAGTTGAGGTTGTCATGAGCATCACCTCCAGTCCTCAAGTGTAAAGCATTACAAATATCACCAGCTGTAATATTCACACTTCTTCCTTGTAGCATTTTGGTAGAACTCATGGACTATCTTATCATCATAAGAACCGGGGTTGTGAGTAAGGCAGTAATGAATGCCTTGATTAACAATGTACTTGACCACGTCCTCCATAGCATCAGTGGGATGCTTTTTCAATATTTCATCAAAATCGAATAAAGCACTGAATATCACTTTCATCGCCATGTTTCTTGGTTTCTTTGAGTAGGGGATAGGTAGTGTTTAAGGTTTCAGAGGATTCGAAGTGTTAAAGTAGGATATAAAATGATGAACTATCCTTTAAATACCTTTCCTTAAACAGTCATTAAGAACAGGGGTATAACGGTCTTTGACCTAAAAGTTATGAGTTTTTGAATTCTGAACCAAATTTATAATTAAATCTATCCAAAAATCTAACTCACATAGAATTTAATTTCATTTAAAATGTTACACGTGCTCAAACATTTTATCAATTAAAATGTTTGAATAAATCTAAAATTTCTGTATCTTAGTACAAAAGTTTCTGAATTTTGTAGTGCTCCATTTAAATATCTGAATTGTACAAAGTACTGTAAGTTCTCTAAGTTTGCAGTTGACATTCTTTGAATTTGAAACTATAGAGTTGATAAGGAATTTGCAGTTCTGAACTAAGTCTACAGCTGTAGAGTTCAACTCTACAGTTGAGTGACTTTGCAGCTACAGTTTTCCTTTCTACTGAGTTTTCAATTTTATAGACTTGTCTTTGCAATTTAATGATTTTCACAGTCTTTTTACAATTCTAACATTCCCGAATTACCTCTCAAGATTGAAAATCTTGATTCACACAAGGGTTTAGTGAAAATATCAGCAAGAT
This sequence comes from Prunella vulgaris, assembly GCA_026898435.1. Taxonomy (NCBI): domain Eukaryota; kingdom Viridiplantae; phylum Streptophyta; class Magnoliopsida; order Lamiales; family Lamiaceae; genus Prunella; species Prunella vulgaris. The sequence continues at coordinate 31,443 of JAPKLY010000492.1, read as the reverse complement.
TCAAATCAGTATGAATCTTTGTCAATTTCACATCCTTTCTTTCAACATGATCTCTTATGAAATGATGCCTTACATCTATGTGTTTTGATCTAGAGTGTAAAATTGGATTCTGTGTAATAGTAATAGCACTTGTATTATCACAAAATATAGTTGTTTCTCTTGAATCAATCCCATAGTCTTGTAATTGATATTGCATCCATAAGATTTGAGCACAACAACTTCCAGCAGCAATGTATTCTGCCTTAGCTGTAGAAAGAGCAATTGAATTCTGCTTTTTACTGTGCCATGCCACCAACCTTTCACCTAGGAATTGACAAATCCCACTAGTACTCTTCCTATCAATCTTGCAGCCCGCAAAATCTGAGTCAGTGTACCCAATGAGTTCAATTCCTCCTTCTTTAGGATACCATAATCCTAGATTTTGTGTGGATTTGACATACTTGATGATCTTCTTTACAGCATTTAAGTGTGATTCCTTAGGATTCACTTGGAATCTAGCACATACACCTACTACAAACATGATATCAAGTCTGCTAGCTGCAAAGTATAGCAATGATCCAATTAGTCTCCTATATTTGGTTACATCAACACTTTTGCCATTCTCATCTTTGTCAAGATTCACAGAAGGTGTCATAGGTATATTGGTAGGCCTAGAACTATCTATTCCAAATCTCTTTATAAGCTCTTGAGTATATTTAGCTTGATTGATGAAAATTCCATCTCTCATTTGCTTAACTTGTAATCCCAAAAAGAAATTCTGATTTCCCATCATGCTCGGCTCGGGGTAGATGCGTCTAACAGTTCTGATGAAGTCAACCATCTTGATCAGGTGATGTAAAGAATTCACGTTGAAGTGATCAAATAGAGCAGCTTCAGTTTCAGCCATTTTCTCCCATCCTCTCGACTCCCCGAGCTGACTCAATTCAGGCCAAGTGGCATTCCTTATCATGGCGTAAGTTCAAAGTTGCACAACTGCCTCCTTCTGAGCATCTGAGAGATCAGGAAACCTCCTCTCCACCATATCCACAACAGTTCCCCTTTCCAAAATCTCGAAATCAGGCAATGTGTTCTCATCAGGCGCAGGGAATGGCCATGGGGCTGCAGCCTGAACTGGTTCAGCAGCCTCCTGCTCAACTCCTCCTTCCTGAGCAGGTTCATCCTAATCCTTCTCCAAACTCTGATAGGTTGAGGCGATATTGAGAATCAGTTGATCAGGATCAGGATCAGGGGATGCAACGTCCGGAATAGAAGTAATGGGAGCAATGTCAAGAGCGGCCTGAGCCGGTTCCTTCTCTGGAGTTTCATGCTGAACAGCTTCTTCAGCAACTCTCTCTTCCACGAGCTTCTTCACTCGCTCTGCTGACCCTGAATAAAGAAATTTCAGTTTTTGTTGCTTGGGTCTAGACGGCTTGGGTTTGTCCTCCGCTGGTTTCTGAATAGAAATCTCTGAAGATTTGCTCGCCTGAGCCTTGACTCCTCCAGTCGTGCCCGCCTGAGCCTTCTTCTTCAGAGTTTTTGGTCTCCTCTTTGCGCCACCATCACCGGAGTAAGCCCTGAAGAGATCAATCTTCACTGGAATCTCGAGCGACTGGGCCTGATCAACGTCCCCGAGATCCAGGGTTTTTAAAATCAGTGAGATCTTGGTGGCAAAGTGCATTTTGGCCTCGAACGTCGCCTGACCCTCCGGCGAATACTTGATTTTGCTGGTCTCAACTACCAGCAATTTGAGGAAGTAATCCTCCCAGTGAAAATTGTGCACTGATGCGTCAGAGATTGCCATCATCGTATAAAGCTTCGGTCTGGAGATCTGCTCCAATCCTCCGGCAATCCCCATCACTCCCTGACTTGTCAGGTCGAAGAAGTGACGATTCTCAGTCCTCAGGACTGATTTGTTGAGACCCCACCTCAGGACGACATCTCCATCGCAGAGAGACTGGAGAAAATCCTTCTCGTTCCCAAACCCGTAATCAACTGGGCTTCGTCTAGAGCGGGGAAGATTAAAAACCTCCTTAATCTTCTCCCTGATGTTGAGAGTGACCCACCTCCTGGTCATTTCCTCTTCTCCATCCTTCCCCTTCACACAGGAAGACAATGGAATGCAAGTCTCCCACTCCTGGGAATCCTTGTTCTGCGCCATCTTGAGGTAGAAAGCAACAACAAGTCTGGGATGGAGTCTCTGGTGTCTTGTTGTGATAAACTGCAGAAGACCTGCATTTTCATATAATTCTTGCACAGGCAAGATATCGGGGTGGTTAGAAGAAAAATCCCCAAAGGGCTCGTAGTGGATCTCATTCCTGAGATGGAAGACATTCCCAAAGAATGAGTCCACCGAAGGAGACGCTATGGATTAAGTTAGAGATTTTGAAGAAAATTGGGTTTCAGAGAAAATATATTAGGAAAAGATTTGGGTGCACAAAGGTTGCAGTGACGAGCACTTCCCTTATTTATACTAAATTTTAGTTAATCGGATGGCTCAGAAAATAATGACTTATGAGATTCAATGGTCAAGATTAAAAAGTGAAATACATGGAGCCTTTTCGGTTTTCAAAAGTAATTGGTCAAACTTTATCAAAAACTGTTCCCGCCCACAGTGCATTAAATGCACATTAGAGCATGTCCGTATTTAATTCAAATAAATTGTATTAAATAATAACCGAATATTAAATGAATGGCTGGGATTAAATGACAAATTAAATTGATTTGACAATACAGCAAATAGTATCAAGGATGATGCACGCAAGATCTGATGACTAGACAAAAATCAGGAAACATACCAGTCAGTCAGATTTGTATTCTGACTGATACCACAAGTGACCTATCAGGATGACAAGCCCTGAGTTCAGTGTCCTGAATCTTAGTCAGTCTATACTGATCATCCTTTTCATACTGAATGTTCCCCCTACAACCATTCACAATCTCTCTGAGATTTCTTCATCCTGAGTCCATATTAGTCATTCCCCCTGACCTTGAGCATTCTGATCAGAGATTCAGATTGAATCTCTTAAGTCTGGGTCAAGGAGTCCTAATTCTACTGATAGCTCAACAAATCTGGTTCAGGCAAAGCCTTAGTCAGTATGCCAGCTCTCTGCTTATCAGTAGGGACTCTCTCCATCCTGATGTCCTTCTTTTCAACATGATCTCTGATAAAGTGATGCCTGATGTCTACATGCTTACACCTTGTGTGTAAGACTGGGTTTTGGGATATGGCAATGGCACTATTATTGTCATAATAAATTGGGACTTCAGTGGCCTCAACTTGGTAGTCTCTCAGTTGCTGTTTCAGCCAAAGGATCTGAGAACAACTACTGCCTGCCGCCATATACTCAACCTCAGTAGTAGACGTTGCAACGCTGGTTTGCTTCTTAGAAAACCAAGAGATCAGCTTACTCCCTAGAAACTGACATGTGTCTGTAGTTGATTTCCTATCAAGCCTACAGCCTCCATAATCTGCATCTGAATAGCCAGTCAGTTCTAGGTTGTCATCAGAGGGATACCAAAGTCCTAGATTTACTGTACCTCTCAGGTATTTCAGTATCTTTTTGGCACTCTCTATATGACTTTTCTTTGGATCAGACTAATACCTTGCACAAACTCCAACTGCATAAGTGATGTCAGGATGACTAGCAGTCAGATACAATAAGGATCCTATCGGTGCCCTATATTCAGTCTGATTTACTGAGACTCCTTCTTTGTCAGGATCCAGCTTCTCCTTTGTTTTCATGGGAATACGTGAGACTTTGCTGGACTGAACTCCGAATTTCTGAATAAAGTCCCTCGCATACTTGGACTGATTTATGAAGATTCCGGAGTCAGTTTGCCTGACCTGGAGACCCAGAAAGAAATTTATTTCTCCCATCATTGACATCTCAAATTTCCCAGTCATCAGCTTGGAGAATTTCTCACAAAGCTTCAGATTAGGAGATTCAAAAATTATGTCATCCACATAAATCTGAACCAAGAGAATGTCCTCCCCTTCGGATATCTGGAAGAGGGTCCTGTCCACTGTTACTTTTACGAACCCGTCGTCTATCAGGAATTGGGATAATGTATCATACCAAGGTCTCGGAGCTTGCTTCAGGCTATAAAGAGCTTTCTTCAGGTGATATACCTTATTTCCAATTTTGAAACCTGGAGGTTGTTCCACATAGACCTCCTCGTTTAGTACACCATTCAGAAAAGCACTCTTTACATCCATTTGATACACTTTGAATTTCTTGAATGTTGCATATGCCAGAAACAACCTGATTGCTTCCAACCTGGCGACCGGAGCAAAGGTCTCATCATAGTCGATTCCTTCGGCCTGAGAGTAGCCCTTTGCTACCAATCTGGCCTTATTCCTGACCACAACATTCTTCTCATCCCTCTTGTTCTTAAAGACCCACTTTGTGCCAATGACATGTTGACGCCTAGGTCTCTCAACTAACTCCCAAATCTGATTCCGCTCAAACTGATTGAGCTTATCCTGCATGGCTAGGATCCAGTTGGGATCAGCAAGAGCTTCTTCTATGCTCTTAGGTTCCTGATCACTCAGGAAGCAGCAAAACATAGCGCTCTCACCAAAGGACAACCTAGTCCTGCCCCCCTCATTGATATCACCAATGATATCAGCCAATGAGTGATCATCTAGCCACCGCCTCCTACTGACGGGAGCACTTGGAGCTACTGATGTTCCCTCGCCTGATCCTGAAACATTAGTCTCGACAATAACAGGCAAACAACTGGAACGAGCAAGAACAGGGGATACTGAGTCATTTCCTGAGGGTTGGCCAATATCAGAGACATTGTTTCCCCCTACAGTGTTGGACTCAGTAACTGTCTCAGGTGCAGAAGCATCATCACCGACAGTACGCACCTCAGGTTGAGTCTGAGACTCAACATTCTCTGAGGCTGGGGCTAGCTGAGGATTGGCCTGAGGTCCATCCTGATCATCATCATCATCATCCCATCCCTTGGGAGTACTGACAAACTTGATCTTGAATTCAGGATTCTTCAGGCTCAGTCTCGTTATCCTCTTGATAACCCCCTCAGTGTCAGGATTCGGAACCTGTTTCCTATGCACTGATGCAGTCTCATCAAACATAACATGAGGTGTTTCCTCCACACAAAGGGTCCGATAGTTATACACCCTGAAGGCTTTACTGACTGAGGAGTATCCTAAGAAGACTCCCTCATCAGATTTGCGTCTTTCCCATTGTTGAGGATGAAACACTTACACCCAAAGATATCGAAATAAGAGATGCGAGGCTTCCTCTTGTTCCAAGTTTCATAAGGTGTCTGAGCATGTTGTTTGTTCAGCATAGATCGGTTCTGAGTGTAGCAAGCAGTGTTGATTGCTTCAGCCCAGTACTTCTTAGGCAATCCTGACTCAGCCAACATGGTCCTGGCAGCTTCCTTCAGGGTCCGATTTCTTCTTTCAGCTACCCCATTCTGCTGAGGGGTCCTAGCTGCAGAAGTCTCAGGAGCTATACCATGGTTAGTACAAAAGTCAGTTATAATGGAGTTTATAAACTCTGTTCCTCGATCTGATTGGATCCTGACTATGCTCAGACCCTATTCAGTGCTCAATTGCTTGAGTAACTCCGGAAGCTTGACCTGAGTCTCCTTTTTGTTCAGCAAGAAAATAACCCAAGTATACCTGGAATAATCATCAACAACAACAAGGGTATATTTCCTACCATTTATGCTGACAGGAGTAAATGGACCAAAGAGATCCATGTGCAGGAGTTGAAGCACTCTGTCAGTTGAGAAGGCTTCTTTCACTATGAATGAAGCTTTGGTTTGCTTGCCTTCCTGACATGCTCCACACATGTGGTCTTTGCTAAAAACTTCATTGGGTAGACCATCTACAAGTGAGAGTCTCTAGAAATTTTGTTAATAATCTTGAAGTTTAAGTGACTCAGGCATTTATGCCAAAGCCAACTGAGCTCAGAGGAGCTCTTAGCAACCAAACAAGTTTCAGGCGGACTGCTCTTGAAAATAGCAAAATATACATTGCCCCTCCTGATACCTGTAATCAGAACCTGTAGTGTAGATTTGTCCTTCACAAGACACATGTTAGATGTAAATTCTACACTATATCCTCGGTCACAAAACTGACTGACCGAGAGTAAGTTATTTCTCAGTCCCTCAACATATGATACATTCAGTATACGGACAGAGCCAATAACAAGAGTTCTGAATCCTCTGGTGAAACCCTTAGAGTTATCACCAAAGGTTACCTGTGGGCCTTCTTGAGCTACATAATCCTGAAGGATATCACGAATTCCGGTCATGTGCCTGGAGCATCCTGAGTCCAAGTACCAGTCCTTCATCAGATCCTTCTTCTTCTTCTAGTAGCCCGCAGCGACCTGAAAAGAATCAGGCCTCAGGTACCCATCTCGTATTGGGTCCTACTGAGTCAGCCATACCCTTCGGGATCAAGATTTGTTTAACAATTCTGATAGCATCAGAAGTGTAAACCTGTCTCCCTGAAACATCAACATACACAGTCTTCTTCCTTTGTGTCTGGGAAGTTGAGGGTGTATGGGTGTCAGCCTGAGGTTCAGGAACCCTATATTGATTCCTGGGGATGGGCCTACTGTTCCTTCTTGGCCTTGGTGCATTGGGCTGATTTTGATCCCGAGAAGGAGCGGCTCGGGCCTGACCTCTTGGCACTTAAGGTCTGGTCTGAGTGTTACCGGAGTCAGGTCTCTGTTGCCTTTCAGAGACCACCTGGTTTGTCCTTCTCCTTTGAGGATTAGGACGCTCCTGATGGGCTTTGTGCCCTGTCTGAGGAGTCTGGACCTTAGTAGTCCTTGGCTTTGCCTGAGGCCTCCTCTGTCCTGAGTTCCTTCCGCTCTGAGCATTTCTAGGCTGGGCCTGAGAAGTGCCAGGAGAAGAGTTCTTCCCAGATTGAGGATTCCTAGGCCGAGGCTTGGAGTTCCCTTGATATATCTTCCTTGACTCAGGATGAGGAGCCTTGGCCTTTCCCTTAGGTTTTGACCTTGGTTCCTCAGTCCTTTGCCTGACAGGTTCAGCAGGCATTTTCTCCTTCCCTTTGCCTTTGTCTTGACCAGCAACACTTAAGCGCTTGTCATCAGTTAGGGCAGGGAAAAACTTCTTCTGAGAGTTGCTCCCTGAAGCACCTCTCTTTTTCTTGCCCTTTGGGTCTTTTGAGGCATCATATCCTAACCCAGCTTTAGCACCATTTGTTAGCTGAGAGAAACTTGTTAACTCATCAACCACTTGGGTGGATGTGTATAACTTCTTCAGCTTAACCTCAAGATGCCCATTTGTTTCTTTCAGGGCCTCAATTTCAGTGGTGTACTGAAGCTTTCTCTTTTGAGATCAGCTCAAGATCCCAAGTAGTTTGCTCAGCAAAAAGGCGAGCTTGCCACACAGTTTCGAACATCACTCTAAGAGCAATTCGCTCAATCATCAGTTGTTCCTGAGCAAGGAACAGATCAGTATCACGAGTCTCAATCAGCGAGTTGATTACACCTTTCAGTCTTTCTACCTCCAGTGGAGCTTCATCATGCTTGTTCCAAGCATGAAGCAGCTCTTCCTAAAGATGTACTAATCTGAGGGCTTCCTCAGTATCTCTTACTCTGGAAGACTCAGTTAGCCGATCGTTCTCTCCACTCAGTTGCACATTCATATCCACTGTGTGAGTATGAGTCTCCTGCAGCCTTGAGAAGTCAACCATCAATTGCTCTAGGGCGAGCTGAAGGTCGAGTTCTCCTGCTGAATCTGAGCTAAGCTCAGGTGCATGATCAGGAGAAGAGGCAGAAGAACATACCTCATCATCTGCCATCAGGCAGAGGTCATCATACTCCTCATCGGAGAAGAGTTCAGGGGATCGGCGTCCTGGGCAATCTGAATCTGAGGAATCTTCAGCAAGCAATGCTCTCCGGTCTGATGCTCTGAGCTCTCTCTTGGCTCTCCGATCCTCTCGCTCACGAGCACTGAGCTCCGGACAATCATACTGATAATGTCCGGTCTTCTTGCAGTGGTAGCACTGATCTACATCAGAAGCAAACTTTTTGTCAGTGTACCTTTTATCTGATGACTCCCTCCTGCTCCCTGATGATCGTTCAGGTTTGGAGCTGGATCTTCTGGGCTCATCATCTCTCCTCTTCTCATCTCTTCATCGTTCAGGCTCATTGCGATCCCTCCTGGAATCTGAACCCCTCCTTTCTTTTCTTCGGGGACTCGATCTCCAGGGGCTGGAGTACCTGCGATCACGGATGTCAGTATAAAATTTCTTATACCTTCCGAATCGAGAGTTCAGTTTCTCGAAACGCCGCACCATCAGGCTGTACTCCAAGGCTAGCTCATCCTTGTTCATGTCCTTCAGAGACTTAGAGCCAGATCCAGCCTCAGGCTCAGGAGTAGCTTTAAGAGCCACGCTCTTTTCCTTTTCAGGAGTCTTCTCCTCACTAACTTCCTCACTGACAACACCCTTCTTTTTCCTCTTATCGAGGTCGAATTCTAGAGCCTTTAACTCTGAGAATAGGTGAGAGTGAGTAATGTTGGTAAGATCCTGAGTGTTCTTCAGTAAGATCACTCATGTGTCCCATCTTTCAGGGAGACAGTTCAGGATTTTAGAAGACACCTCCCTCTTGGGAAACTCCGTCCCAAGGGTTGCTAGCTCGTTCATCATCTTAATGAACCGAGCTTCCATCTGATCGATGGATTCTCCTTCTAACATCTGGAAGGCCTCAAACTTCCCGATAGCAAGATCTCTCTTGTTCTCCTTGATCTTTTCTCATCCTCACTCATCTCCCTCAGAGCATCCCAGATCTCCTTTGCAGTCCTCAGATGCATGAGCCTGACCGAATTCTCGTAAGAAACGGTGTGGAGTATAATGTTTTTGGCAACATTATCCAGTCCGATTTTCTTAATTTGATCAGAATTAAGCGCGGACCTCTCCACTTCTTCATCTCCGGCGGCTGGAACGGAAACATTGCCAGCAACAGGCCAGGTCATCTGAAGATTTCTCATAAACTTGATCGGACCCTGCTCAATCACCAGAGGCATCTGATCATGGATGGAATAGAGATGTGCGAGTACCCTGAATTTCCAATAGTCATAATTATCAATAGAGAATTCAGGAAGATTGCTTCGAGGCGTTTAGAACCGGATGCCATGATATGCAGTTTTCAAAAACAAGATCTATTCAGTTGACCACCAAAAGTTTCTCCTCAGAAACTGTTGGTAAACAAAGTCAGTGGCCTTTTGAACCACTGCTCTGATACCACTTGTTGGTCCCAAAACGAGTACAATCAGTGTATGGGGGGAATACACTGATGTCAGATTTTTCTGAAAGACTCAGAAAAATGCTCTTACACTCTCAGTTAGGATTTCCTGAATTACTCAGTATGCTGAAGTTCCACAGGGACAGCAGGGACAGTTCAGTAATGAGTCAGATAAGCTGAGTGTGAGTAATGTGCTCAGAAGCTCAGTAGAGATAACAAACCTACTGAGTGCTTGGAAGCAAGTCAGTTGGACTACTATCTCAGTGAGCTAGAGTACGTGCGGAAAGTGAGCCCTTAGATTCTTCTTATTTTAGTTTCTGAAAACATTTTCTCTGAATTGCTTAGTAAACTGGTGATTAAGGCTGAGTGCACCGTATTAAGATTCAGGATGATTGATTCAGTCCTGATGATAAAACAATGCAGAATGTTCAGTTTATTATGATGACAGTTATGATCCTGAACAAGTATGTAAATCAGCACACAGGGGACTTTTTAACGTGGACCTGATTTAACAGGAAGCTATCCTCAAAACCCTGAGGATAGGTGCTTGGTTTTACGTGCCAAGGGACATGAGTAGCTAACTTCCTCTCTTAGGAACTGACCCCTGGGCGTTTTACAAGTCCCAGTCCTTCTAACCAACCAATCTCACACCCTGAGTGGTTTGGTATTCTGGTTTCCAAGTGAGATAGCTCTAGCAATACAAAACAATGCTAAATATTAGAGCTATCGATCTAAGCAAATACAGAGTGACTCCTACTACAACACTAGGGAAATTTAATTGCAGAGTGTTGCTTATAGTATGCTTTGAGAGCTTGGATTCTTGAGAGTTTTCTCTTGGAAATTTCCTGTTAGCCCTGAATAGGTGCAAGGCTCTCCATATTTATATGCAAGATTCAAAATAGATCCGTTGGAGGAGATCAAATCAAATCTTTCCTATTTTGGGGTGGTTGCACGCTAGAAATATTGTTTGACCTAATCGCCATGCTTATTCTGGCAAGTCTGTCCCATCGCCTGCAACTTTGAGACGCATTAAATGCCGCATTAAATGCTGCGCAGACTTCGTACATACATGTCGAAAGATCATTGGCTCTCCGTTCTAACGGCTAGTTGACTTTCAGACATTTGTCCTTCCTTGTACATTCAATACTCTGAGTCTCTTGTTAATAACTCAGTCTGAATGTTTGTCTTCATTGGAGTCTTACTGACATTCTCTTTGTCTCTTGTCCCATAGCATAAATAACCTTTTTGCCTTGGACTTACATGGTTCAGGTGATCTGAACTACTGCCCGAGTCAGGTGTTATGTGTATTCAGCACAGCCTGATAGATTATTCAGTCCAGTATGTGTAACCTTTTTGCTTTGGACTTACATGGTTCAGATAAACTGAACCAAGGCCTAAGTCAGGTCTTAAGTGCATTCAGCACAACCTGATAGATTACATTTACTCTTCACTGACTAAGTTCTGTCTTGAGTATGCTTAGTGTACTCAGTAGAAACATCAGCCAATGGTACTTCAGGATTGACTTCAGGACGGATCATCAGGCTTCAATCTTCAGCTTCAGACCCAGGCAATCTTTAGCAAGACTGACTGACTCCTTCAGGATGGATTATACTTCAGACTTTAGTTAATTGGGTCGACTCCAATATTCTTCAGTCTTCAGCAAGTTCCTCCTGTACTGAATTTCTAACCTAACTATTCTGAACTATTTTATCCTGAACAACTGTACTTAGGCAGATTCATCAGGGGTTTTGGGATCTAATCAAAATACTCAGATTGTCCCAACACTTATCCTTTGGGAATTTCAAATTTGAAATTCAGATAAGGCTCCTCTCTCTCTATAGGCATGTGTGAGGTGGTCCTCCTCCTTCACACAGGATAGTACTGATTGTACTATGTCCTTTCCTTCAGAATTATGGCCTCCTTGTAACTAATCTTCATTATCCTCCAGAATAAAGGAAAAACTTCCACTTAAGTACAGTTTAGTGAGTGCTTGAGAGCTACACTAATAGTCCTTAAGGGTCTTCAATAATCTTCAATTAGTTTTGGACTTGTACTTCATCTTCAAACGGTTCTTTGCAGCTGTAGAGTCTTCAACCTTGCAGTTGTAGAGTCCTGCAAAATAAAAAATCGGCTGTAGAGAAACCTTACAGCTGTAGGATCTTGTCTTGACTATATAGTGATCGAATATACAGCTATAGACTTCACTTACAACTATATGTTTCAAACACAAATTTCCTTGATACAAGTGTTAGATTAATTCAACAAATAAACACATTGTTTTGCACACATCAAAATCTAAACCAAGGTACTAACACCCTTGATTTTATTTTATTGTCTTGATATTCGATTTATGAAATTAGTACCTTAAGAATTATTGTGACCTATTGTCTTAGGAAATAAATATTTGGGATCATGATTAAAAAGAATTAAATTGAATGAGGATTTTTAATTAAGAAAAGTGAGATTGGATTTTTATTCCATCAATCTATTGATTATTTTAGAACAAATTTTTTTATTAATCAAGTTTAAGTGGAAATTCATCCACTTTAATTTAAATTAAAGGAATTATATTCATACTTGTCATTATTAATTATTTAGTCAAGGTTATTAAAAATTAGATCAAGAAAAATCGGTAATTTAAGCTTTGGACAAAATTCAAAACTATTGAAAGTTATGGTCCTGTTTTTGTCCAGCTCTATTTTTGAAAATTAGTGTAATTTTTCAAAGGAATTCCTAGACGAAACCCTAGATATTTTGATAAATATATATAAGAGTACCATCCCCTTACAATTTAAAAAAATTAAAATTAATTTTAGATTTTTTTTTTGAGAAGTTACGACGTAGTAATGATTAAAGTTTTTTGTTGAGGTCTTATAAGAGTATAAAATTTCTCTGACATATAACGATTTTTCCACTTTTGAAGCCACACATTTGTTTTCATAGTTAGTATTTTTTTTAAAAAGAAAAAAACTCTACAATTGATGATTTTTTAAGAAATTAGATGGATGTTTTTCAAATGCTTGCATGAATAAGTTTCTCAAAATTGGATCTCGTTACAACTTACATTCAATCAACCACTACAAAAATACACAAATTTCTGACCATATTTGTAACGAAATTTTCATCCCAAATCCTGATTTGTGACACATTTGTGATAAAAAATGGCTTGATGCAAAAAAAAATGTTTTAAATTTTTGCGACAAAACTTTAAGTTTTATAATAAATTTCGATGAAATAGTGTTGTCAAAAAAAATTAAAAGAACTATTCAGGTAGCAAAGAATATTTAGAAATGAGCTTCATCGTCAATTTTGCATGTATTACTAATAAGAGGGAGTACAATATTAATTTTTAGATGTGTGGTATGTGAAAAATGGAGATTCGTTAGTATTTAAGATATTTTTGCAATGGTATTTCGATGAAAAGAATAGTCCACAAAATAGGTATTTTTTTTTATTTGCAACATCAAAAGTCATTATGTTAGTACCTTGGTTTAGATTTTGATGTCTGCAAAATAATGTGTTTATTTGTTTATAATAATCTAACACTTGTGCTAAGGAAATCTGTGTTTGAAACATATAGTTGTAAGAAAAGTCTACAACTGTATATTTGATCATTATACATTTAAGACATGATCCTACAGCTGTAAGGTTTCTCTACAGCCAATTTTTTATATTGACAGGACTCTACAGCTGCAAGTTTGAAGACTCTACAGCTACAAAGAATCGTTTGAAGAAATGGTACAAGTCAGAAATTAATTGAAGTTAATGAAGACCCTTAAGCACTATTAGTGTAGCTCTCAAGCACTCACTAAATTGTACTTAAGTGGAGGTTATTTCTGTAGAATCTAGAGAATAATGAAGATTAGTTACAAGGAAGGCCAGAATTCTGAAAAAAGGACATAGTACAATCAGTACTATCCTGTGTGAGGGATGAGGACCACCTCACACATGCCAATGGAGAGAGAGGAGCCTTATCTGAATTTCAAATTTGAAATTCCCAATGTATAAGACACTCCAATCAATCTATAAATAGAAGAAGTCCTCAGAGGAAGCAACAACAACAACCCTGAGCATTCAAGTATTCAACCTAAGCAAGTCTACAGCCAGCAATATTCTGAGAGAGCTTTACTCGTTTTATTCTTTGTGATTCATAGGATAGTTGGTTAGGATTTTCTTAGTAAGAATCACATCTTTTTGTTGTTGTTCCCTCAACTATTTTATTCTACTTAGTGTAGATATCTCTTTGTGAGGTTTTGTAAAACTCTTTGTGAGTTATATTTTTAGTGAATAGGGTAGTTTAATCTCTTTTTAGAATAGGAATCTGAGTGAACCTAGTTCTAAGGGGAAACTACTTGTATTGATCTTTGTGATCATTTCTTAGTGAATTTGTCACCTGAGTGGTGTAACAGTGGATGTAGGTGGTCTTTTTATAGACACTGAACGACTATAAACCTGGTCTATTTACCTTCTGCTATTTATATTCTTGTCCTGCATATTTAATTTCCTTATTACATTCATCATTGTTTTGAAATCTAAGTGCATAACACTTTGTGATTTTCACAAAAGAGAAACTGATTCTACAGCTGTAGACTTTCATAAGTCACTCAACTGTTAAGTGTAGTTTATATTGTTTTTTATTAACACTCACTTTATTTCGCTGCACATTAGAGTATTCTCAATACAATTTTAATTGTGAGAACTCCTCTAATATTCTAGTCTACAAGTGATTTGTTATTTTGCAAGTTTTTGAACTCTGCAGCTGCAGACTTGTTAAAGTCCACAGCTGTAACCATTGTGGTCCAGTTTTAAAACTCTTGTAGACTTACTGTTTTTAAACTTAAAAAGGCTATTGTAAGGTTCTAGAATCCATCCTTTTTGAAAAGTTTGAAAAATCTAATTTTGAACTCAAGGTCTATTCACCCCCCCCCCCTCTAGACCTTGACCACTTTAAGGGACCAACAAGTGGTATCAGAGCAGTTGGCTTGCCACTGCTTTGATCAGTACCTAGATAGATCCTTTTTGTTTTTGAAAAACACACCTACATATTTGCATGGCTCCCAAGATGGTGAAGCCCAAAGTTCCAATGTTCTCTGCTGAGGACTATGATGAATGGAAAATTAGAATGCAAGCACATTTGTCTGCAATTAATGATGAGATGTGGTCTATCATAGAGGATGGCCCTATACCTATTGTGAAGGTCAACACTGCAGCTGATCAGTCAGCTGGATTAGCTCAGATTATCCCCAAACCCAGAAGGGAATGGACTGAGGATGACAAGAGAAGATCCAACCTTGACAATGTTGCAAAAAATACTATTTATCATTCACTTGATAAAATTATGTTTAGCAAGATCAAAAACTGTAAAACTGCAAAAGATATATGGGAAAAGTTGGAAATGATTTGTGAAGGAACTGAACAAATCAAGGAAAACAAACTCATGATAACAGTTTAAAAGTTTGAGAACTTCAAGATGAAATCTGGTGAAACTCTTGAAAAGTTTGAATCAAGATTCATTGAGATCCTCAATGAGCTAGACTCACTTGGTAAAGAGTACTCACAAAGAGAAATGAACATGTAAGTTCTCAGAGGCTTACCTTCTGAATGGGATATGAAGGTCATTGCTATGAGAGAATCGAAGGATTTATCTAAGATATCCACCTTTGAACTCTTTTCAGACCTCAAAGCCTATGAATTTAACATAAGCAGAAGAAAAGAACCTGACAGCAGTAAGGTTATAGCTCTAGTTATGCTATAACTGCAGAAAACCAGAACATTACATCAAGGATTGTCCTTATCCCAAAGCTGAGAAGTACCCTGATGAAGAAAATGTTTGACAAGGAGAGAATTAGAAATCTACTTTCTGAGTTTGATAAGAACTAGGAAGACTGTCCCTCTTCTTCTCAAAAGTCAACTGAAGATTTAGAAGACTCTGACTCTACAGATTCAGATGAAGAAGCCCTGATCTGTCTTATGGCTAAAGATGAAGAGGTATGCTCATCATCATCGAGTTATATTACAGAAAAGGATTCTTCCAGTGACATGCTAAGTGCAATCCAAAGACTTCAAGAGGAAAATGATGATCTTAGAAGAGATAATCACATTGGAAGAGAACATGTTAAAGCCTTGTTAGCTGGAGTGGAAGATGCTGAGAAACAACTGCAGATTCTACAAAAACTGAAGGAAGGTTACAGTTGTCTGAAAGAGGACAATGAAGAACTTTTCAATGAAGCAAGTTGTAGAGCTGTAGATTGTGCTGAATTGAAAGAAACAATCAGAAGTCAAGAACTAATGATAGCTGAACTTGAAGAACACAATGTCTATTATCAAAAGAAGCTAGATTGCTTTGGACAAGAATCGTACCTGCCATAGTTTCATTTGCTCCATCACCTTCCTACAACTGCTCCTCTACCGGGTATCCCTCTTCCTCAGCATACTCGACATTGGGAATTGCATTGAACTTTGCCTTACCATTTTGATTCACTCCTCTAGGATTCGACACCTTTGACCGTCGTGGCCCTATATTTCTATCATTTCTTATCTGAGCACCTATCACTTTAGGACATGCATTGGCCAAGTGACCTGGTTTTCGACACCGTTAACACGTATGTGTCACTAGGAGGCACTCCCCCCGGTGATTCTTATTGCAACTTGGGCAAGGTGGGGTCATTCTTGGAGGTATAGCCATAGAAGATCGAACATTTCTAGCCATATTACTCCCTTTTGAACCAAAATGTGGTGCACCTTTCCTTTTAAACTGATTTGGCACTTGTCGTTGTTCATTCTCCAAGCCCAAACTCATTGATACTATTCTTGCTCTCTCAAATACATCTCTGAAATTTGGGAGCCTTAACCCAGATACAATCCCTCCCACTTCTGGATGTAATCCTCTCTCAAATCTATGTGCCTTCCTATCATCAGTATTCACTAGGTGTGGAGCATATTTGGAGAGTGAATTGAACTTGCGCTCGTACTCAGTAAAAGTATTAGTTCCCTACCGAAGATTTATGAATTTGATTTCTTTTTTATCTCTCAGTGGTTGTGGGAAGTAACGGTCGAGGACAATCTCCTTGAATTCCTCCCATCCAAGAGCACGTCTTGCTTCCGTTGTCAGGGTCCTTTCATGGGATAACCACCATTGCCCTGCATCTTCAGATAATTGGAACCTTGCACACGACACTTTTTGTGTCTCGATCAACTCCATGTGCTCAAAGATCTCAGCAATCCACTCTTCAACGTTTGAATTGTTCCACCACTGGTTTCGACCTCGAGTTTTGTTCTTGGTTGTTTTGAGCGGGTGCAGGTGGTTGTTGCTGCATGAATTCTCGCATTTGTGGGAAGAAATCCCTTCCTAAGTTAGCACCTGCGTTTTGGCCAATAGGCTGCTCTTTGTATTCTCTTTCTCGTGGTGGTGAGGCCATAGTAATAGCCCTACATGGAAAGAATAAATCTTCCTTACTCCTTTAGTTTGATTAGTTAATTCCCCTCAGGTAACAATCCCGATACTATATCTCATAGCGCCCTCTACGGGCAGCATCACGATCCATCCTAGGCATCTAGTTCTTGGTCAGATTTAATCGCATCATCTCAGGAGTCAAATTTAATCACACATGAAATATTAAAGGAATAATATTCATACCGGAAAAATAATTTTTTTTAGAAAATTATAACGAATTAATTAGAAATAAAATACCATAAATAGGATAAAATAATGAAAGAAAAAAAATTATCTATAAAACATTAGTAATAACTCTTATTTTCATCACATTCATAGACATTTCTCTTCATAAATTCTTCAAAACATATATAAGTCTCTTAACATAAACATCTTTTCTGTAGGACTCTGTTTGCCAAAATCGTGTATGATTTCCACGCAAGTTAACGTGGTCGTTGTTGTCGCGGCAAGTTAACCAAGTTAAATATCGAACACAGGGAAACAATGAGATATCAAGCTAGTATTGAATGTTAACAAAGATGGATAGCTAGGAAAGCAAGAGAACAATCTTAGATTCTATCTACTAATCAAGCAAGAATAGTAAATCCTAACTATCACCTCAAAGAAGTGAGCAAGTGTGAAGTGTACATGGAAGTAATCCTACTATGGTTCCTCTAGAATCCTATCCATCCTAGCATGCAAAAGGTCTCTTGGTGTCTTAGTCAAGCCAACTAGTGTCTAGATCTGTCTACAACACAAGGTAAGGGCTCTATTGGATGTCTAGATCTCTCTACAACTTCCAATACTCCAATTAAGAGGTCTAGGCTAATATGCAATTCTCATTGGTCATACAAGCAATATATCAAACACTTGGCATGCATAAAGTTCTTATAGCTCAATTCTCATTTCATTGCTAAAACATATAAGCCATACAATCCAATTTAACATCCCAAGCATTCATACAAGTCAATAATAAGGGAACTAATCCAACAAGATCACTAATTCATGCATAGGATTAACAAGAGACTAAATTCACCATAGTATTCATACAACCATGCAACAAGGATATTAGCCCATGGCTAATTGGGAATGAAAATCAATAATTAACAATGTAAACATCATGAATAGTAACTATACAAGAGAATTAAAGGAAATCTTACCATAAGTGGATGAATTGAAATACAAGCTACAAACCTCCCATTTGCTAAGTCTTGATCCAAAGCTCAAAATACAAAATTTAACTGCAGGAATAAAGCTCTAATCACTACGAGTATGTAGGAACAAACGGATCTAA
The DNA here is from genome assembly GCA_026898435.1 of Prunella vulgaris. Lineage (NCBI taxonomy): Eukaryota > Viridiplantae > Streptophyta > Magnoliopsida > Lamiales > Lamiaceae > Prunella > Prunella vulgaris. The sequence continues at coordinate 13,481 of JAPKLY010000492.1, read as the reverse complement.
AATCCGACGGACGGATCAAAAGTTATGGAAGAAATAAGATTGAATATAACTAAGAACCCACTAAGTAACTACCTAATTCTCTCTCTAAACTAATCTAAGAACTTGGAATAATGATTATCATATGCTTGGAAATCTGATCCTTAAGGTATTTATAGTGCCCAATATGCTTGGTCCAAAATGCCCTTCATTAAACGAGCAAAAAGACGAAACAACCCTCGAAATTGGGCCTGTCCGGGGCATCACACGAGTGCAAGCCTATGACCACACGAGTCTGGATCATGCAAGCACTCGTGCAAGCCTTCATCACACGAACCAGAGGCCTGCTGCACGAGTGTGTGCCTATGGGTGCACGAGTCGAAGCTTGTGGTCACACTAGCCAAGCTTGGTCGATCCTCGACTTCTTATTTTCTTCATATCTTGAGTTCTAGAGCTCCGATTTACTCGATTCTTCTTGCGTTGTGACCCTCTCTTCGAACTCTTTGACATGGTATATCATTTTCCTCCATTGGATCAACTCACATTTTATGAACTTTTACGAACTTGCTCATCTTTTGTCAGTTTTTGCTCGTTTTCACTACAAAACACATTTTCTTGCCACAAAATGGTTAATAGCACAATTTATACCAAATTAGGGTCAAATATGAATATAATAACCTCAAAACCATAGAGAAATGGATGCAAAAAGATGCAATTATGACCCTAATCACACCCCCAAACTAGATTGTTGCTCGTCCTCTAGCAACGAAGCGATAAGATAGGGGAATAATTGTATCAATGAAGCATCAAGCACAAGTCAAAATGCCATGAAAATATCAATCAATGTCAAGCAAATCTAGAATGCAATCTCATCTAATCAACTATCAACAATGAATCAATGAGCAAGATATCAAATCAATGAGTCAAGATCCTCACAAGATAAGTGTTTAGCTCAACCCTCAAGTGTTTAGGCTCACTCAATCATCACACTTCATACACATACTACCATAAGCTTGGCTCAAGTCTACATTCTCCACCACTTGAAATGACAATTCAATCACACATCAATGAGGACTTTTAAAAGTTATAGTGTTGGCTCTGTGGTAGGGAAGGAACATACGGGTAAAATTGACTAAGTATGATTAGTAAAGCTTAGAAGGAATCAAAGTAGAGATTGTTGGGACAATCTGAGTATTTGGATTAGATCCCAAAACCCCTGATGAATTTGCCTAAGTACAGTTGTTCAGGTTTGACTAATTCAGGATAGTCAGGTTAGGAATTCAATTAAGGGGGAACGTGCTGAAGACTGAAGAATGTTGGAGTCGACCCAATTTACTGAAGTCTGATGTGCAATCCATCCTGAAGAAGTCAGAGTCAGTCTTGCTGAAGATTGCCTGAACTAAAGCTGAAGAACGAGGCCTGATAATCCGTCCTGAAGACAATCCTGAAGGACCATTGGCTGATGTTTCTACTGAGTACTTTAAGCATACTCAGGACAGAACTTAGTCAGTGAAGAGTAAGTATAACCTATCAGGATGTGCTGAATGCACATAAGACCTGACTTAGGCCTTGGTTCAGTTTACCTGAATCATGTAAGTCCAGAGTAAAAAGGTTACACATACTGAGCTGAATAACCTATCAGGCTGTGCTGAATGCACATAAGACCTGACTTAGGCCTTGGTTCAGTTTACCTGAATCATGTAAGTCCAAAACAAAAAGGTTATTTATGCTATGGGACAAGAGACAAAGAGAATGTCAGAAAGACTCCAATGAGATAAACATTCAGGTTGAGTTATTTACAAGAGACTCAGAGTATTGAATGTACGAGGAAGGACAAATGTCTGAAATTCAACTAGCTGTTAGAACGGAAAGCCAATGATCTTTCGACACGTATGTAAGGAGTCTGCGCAGCATTTAATGCGGTATTTAATACATGTCAGAGTTGCAGGCAGCGGGACAAACTTGCCAGATTAAGCATGTCGATTAAGTCAAACAGTACTTCTAGCCTGCAACCACCCTAAAATAGGAAAGATTTGATTTGATCTCCTCCAACGGATCTATTTTGAATCTTGCCTATAAATATGGAGAGCCTTGCACCCATTCAAGGCTAACGGGAAATTTCCAAGCGAAAGCTCTCAAGAATCCAAGCACTCAAAGCATACTACAAGCAACACTCTACAATTAAATTTCTCTAGTGTTGTAGTAGGATTCTCTCTGTACTTGCTTAGATCGATAGCTCAAATATTTAGCATTGTTTTGTACTGCTAGAGCTATCCTAGTTGGAAACCAGAATACCAAACCACTCAGGGTGTGAGATTGGTTAGTTAGAAGGACTGGGACTTGTAAAACGCCCAGGGGTCAGTTCCTAAGAGAGGAAGTTGGCTATTCGTGTCCCTTGGCACGTAAAACCCAAGTACCTATCCTCAGGGTTTTGAGGATAGCTTCCTGTTAAATCAGGTCGTGGACGTAGGAGTTGGTTATCTCCGAACCACGTTAAAAAGACCCTTGTGTGCTGATTTACTGCTTTGTTCAGGATCATAACTGTCATCATACTAAACTGAACATTCTGCATTGTTCTTATATTCAGGACTGAATCAATCATCCTGAATCTTAATACTGTGCACTCAGCCTTAACCACTAGTTTACTAAGCAAACTAAAAGAAAACATTTTCAAAAACGAAAACGAGTAGAATCTAAGGGCTCACTTTCCGCACGTACTCTAGCTCACTGAGATAGTAGTCCAACTGACTTGCTTCCGAGCAGTCAGTAGGTTTGTTATCTCTACTGAGCTTCCGAGCACTTTACTCACACTCAGCTTATCTGACTCGTTACTGAACTGTCCCTGCTGCCCCTGTAGACCTTCAGCATACTGAGTAATTCAGGAAATCCTGACTGAGAGTGTTAGAGCATTTTTTTGAGCCTTTCAGAAAAATCTGACATCATTGTATTCCCCCCATACACTGATTATACTCGTTTCGGGACCAACAAGTGGTATCAGAGCAGTGGTTCAAAAGACCACTGACTTTGTTTACCAACAGTTTCTGAGGAGAAACTTTTGGTGGTCTACTAAACAGATCTTATTTCTGAAAACTGCATATCATGGCATCTGGTTCTAAACGCCTCGAGGGCAATCTTCTGGAATTCTCTATTGATAATTATGACTATTGGAAATTCAGGGTACTCGCACATCTCTATTCCATCCATGATCAGATGCCTTAAGTGATTGAGCAAGGTTCGAATCAAATTTATGAGGAATCTTCAGACGACCTGGCCCGTTGCTGGCAACGTTCCTACTCCAGCCGCCCGAGATGAAGAAGTGGAGAGGTCCACGCTTATTTCTGATCAAATTAAGCAAATCGGACCGAATAATGTTGCTAAGAACATTATACTCCACACCTTTTCTTACGAGAATTCAGTCTTGCTCATGCACCTGAAGACGGCAAAGGAGATCTGGGATGCCTTAAGGGAGATGAGTGAGGGATCAGAAAAGATCAAGGAGAACAAGAGAGATCTTACGATCAGGAAGTTTGAGGCCTTCCGGATGTTAGAGGGAGAGTCCATCAATCAGATGGAAGCTCGGTTCATTAAGATGATGAACGAGCTAGCAACCATTGGGAAGGAGTTTCCCAAGAGGGAGGTATCTTCTAAAATCCTGAATTGTCTCCCTGAAAGATGGGACACAGGAGTGATCTTGTTGAAAAACACTCAGGATCTCACCAACATTACTCACTCTCACCTATTCTCAGAGTTAAAGGCTCTGGAATTCGACCTCGATAAGAGGAAGAAGAATGGTGTTGTCAGTGAGGAAATTAGTGAGGAGAAGACACCTGAAAAGAAAAAGAGCGTAGCTCTTAAAGCTACTCCTGAGCCTGAGGCTGAATTTAGTTCTAAGTCTCTGAAGGACATGAACAAGGATGAGCTGGCCTTGGAATACAACCTAATAGCGCGGCGTTTCAAGAAACTGAACTCTCGATTCGGAAGGTATAAGAAATTTTATACTGACAGCCGTGATCGCAGGTACTCCAGCCCCAGGAGATCGAGCCCCCGAAGAGAAGAAATGAGGGGTTCAGATTCCAGGAGAGATCGCGATGAGCCTGAGCGGCAAAGAGATGAGAAGAGTAGAGATGATGAGCCCAGAAGATCCAGCTCCAAACCTGAACGATCATCAGGGAGCAGGAGGGAGTCATCAGATAAAAGGTACACTGACAAGAAGTTTGCTTATGATGTAGATCAGTGTTACCACTGCAAGAAGACCGGACATTATCAGTATGATTGTCCGGAGCTCAGTGCTCGTGAGTGAGAGGATCGGAGAGCTAAGAGAGAACTCAGGGCATTAGACCGGAGAGCTATGCTTGGTGAGGACTCCTCAGATTCAGACGGCCCAGGACGCTGGTCCCTTGAACTCTTCTCCGATGAGGAGTATGATGACCTCTGCCTGATGGCAGATGATGAGGTATGTTCTTCTGCCTCTTCTCCTGATCACGCACCTGAGCTTAGCTCAGATTCAGCAGGAGAACTCGACCTTCAGCTCGCTCTAGAGCAATTGATGGTTGACTTCTCAAGGCTGCATGAGACTCATACTCACACAGTGGATGTGAATGCACAGCTGAGTGGAGAAAATGATCGGTTAACTTAGTCTCTCAGAGTGAGAGATACTGAGGAAGCCCTCAAATTAGTACATCTTCAGGATGAGCTGCTTCATGCTCAGAACAAGCATGATGAAGCTCCACTGGAGGTGGAAAGACTGAAGGGTGTAATCAGCTCGCTGATTGAGACTCGTGACACTGATCTGTTCCTCGCTCAGGAACAACTGATGATTGAGCGAATTGCTCTAAGAGTGATGTTCAAAACTGAGTGGCAAGCTCGCCTTTGTGCTGAGCAAACTGCTTGGGATCTTGAGCTGATCTCAAAAGAGAAAGCTCATGAAGAGTTGGTGCTTCAATACACCACTGAAATTGAGACCCTGAAAGAAACAAATGGGCATCTTGAGGTTAAGTTGAAGAAGTTACACACATCTACCCAAGTGGTTGATGAGCTAACAAGTTTCTCTCAGCTGACCGATAGTGCTAAAGCTGGGTTAGGCTATGATGCCTCAAAAGACCCAAAGGGCAAGAAGAAGAGAGGTGCTTAAGGGAGCAACTCTCAGAAGAAGTTTGTCCCTGCCCAAACTGACGACAAGAGCCCAAGTATTGCTCGTCAGGATAAAGGCAAAGGGAAGGAGAAAATGCCTGTTGAACCTGTCAGGCAAAGGACTGAGGAACCAAAGACAAAACCTAAGGGAAAGGCCAAGGCTCCTCATCCTGAGTCTAGGAAGACAGACCAAAGGAACTCCAAAGCTCAGCCAAGGAATCCTCAAGCTGGAAAGAATTCCGCCCCTAACACTTCTCAGGCTCAGCCTAGAATTTTTCAGGGTGGAAGGAACTCCGGTCAGAAGAGAACTCAGGCAAGGCCAAGGACTACTGAGGTCCAGACTCCTCAGGCAGGGCACAAAGCCCATCAGGAGCGTCCCTATCCTCAAAGGAGAAGGACAAGCCAGGTGGCCTCTGAAAGGCAATGGAGACCTGACTCCGATAACACTCAGACCAGACCTCAAGTGCCAAGAGGTCAGGCCCGAGCTGCTCCTTCTCAGGACAGACCCCAGCCCAATGAACCCAGGCCAAAGAGGAACAGGAGGCCCGTCCCCAGGAATCAATCCAGGGCTCCTGAAACTCAGGCTGACACCCATACACCCTCAACTTCCCAGGCACCAAGGAAGAAGAGGACTGTGTATGTTGATGTTTCTGGGAGACAGGTTTACAATTCTGAGGCCATTCGAATTGTTAAACAAATCTGGATCCCGAAGGGTATGGCTGACTATGTAGGACCCAATACGAGATGGGTACCTGAGGCCTGATTCTTTTCAGGTCGCTGTGGGCTACAAGAAGAAGAAGGAGGATCTGATGAAGGACTGGTACTTGGACTCAGGGTGTTCCAGGCACATGACCGGATTTCGTGATCTCCTTCAGGATTATGTAGCTCAAGAAGGCCCGCAGGTAACCTTTGGTGATAACTCTAAGGGTTTCACTAGGGGATTCAGAACCCTTGTTATTGGCTCTGTCCGTGTACTGAATGTATCATATGTTGAGGGACTGAGACATAACTTACTCTCGGTCAGTCAGTTCTGTGACCGAGGATATAATGTAGAATTTACATCTAATATGTGTCTTGTAAAGGACAAATCTACACTAGAGGTTCTGATTACAAGTATCAGGAGGGGCAATGTATATTTTGCTGACTTCAAGAGCAGTCCTCCTGAAACTTGTTTGGTCGCTAAGAGCTCCTCTGAGCTCAGTTGGCTTTGGCATAAATTCCTGAGTCACTTAAACTTCAAGATTATTAACAAAATTTCTAGACTTTCTCTTATACATGGTCTACCTAATGAAGTTTTTAGCAAAGACCACGTGTGCGGAGCATGTCAGGAAGGCAAGCAAACCAAAGCCTCATTCAAAGAGAAAGAAGCCTTCTCAACTGACAGAGTGCTTCAACTCCTGCACATGGATCTCTTTGGTCCAGTTACTCCTGTCAGCATAAATGGAAGGAAATATACCCTTGTTGTTGTTGATAATTATTCCAGGTATACTTGGGTTATTTTCTTGCTGAACAAAAAGGAGACTCAGGTCAAGCTTCCGGAGTTACTCAAGCAATTGAGTACTGAACAGGGTCAGAGCATAGTCAGGATCCGATCAGATCGAGGAACAGAGTTTATAAACTCTATTATAACTGACTTTTGTACTAACCATGGTATAGCTCATGAGACTTCTGCAGCTAGGACCCCTCAGCAGAATGGGGTAGCTGAAAGAAGGAAGCTGCCCGGACCATGTTGGCGGAGTCAGGACTGCCCAAGAAGTACTGGGCTGAAGTAATCAATACAGCTTGCTACACTCAGAACCGATCTATGCTGAACAAACAACATGCTCAGACACTTTATGAAACTTGGAACAAGAGGAAGCCTCGCATCTCTTATTCCATATTTTTGGGTGTAAATGTTTCATCCTGAACAATGGGTGTAAATGTTTCATCCTGATGAGGGAGTGTTTTTAGGATACACCTCAGTCAGTAAAGCTTTCAGGGTGTATAACTGTCGGACCCTTTGTGTGGAGGAAACACATCATGTTGTGTTTGATGAGACTGCATCAGTGCGTAGAAAACAGGATCCTAGTCCTGACACTGAGGGGGTTACCAAGAGAGTAACAAGACTGAGTCTGAAAAATCCTGAATTCAAGATCAAACTTGTCAGTTCTCCAAAAGGATGGGATGATGACGATGAAGATCAGGATGGACCTCAGGCCAACCCTCAGCAAGCCACAGCCTCAGAGAATGTTGAGTCTCAGACGGAGGGACAGACTCAACCTAAGGTACGTACTGTCGGTGATGATTCTTCTGCACTTGAGACAGTTACTGAGTCTAACACTGTAGGGGGAAACAATGTCTCTGATGTTGCCCAACCCTCGAAAAATGACTCAGTATCCCCTGTTCTTGCTCGTTCCACTTCTTTGCCTGTTATTGTCGAGGCTAATATTTCAGGATCAGGCGAAGGGACGTCAGCAGCTCCCAGTGCAGCTGTCAGCAGGAGGCGATGGCTAGATGATCACTCATTGGCTGATATCATTGGTGATGTCAATCAAGGGGTCAGGACAAGGTTGTCATTTGGTGAGAGCGCTATGTTTTGTTGTTTCCTGAGTGATCAGGAACCTAAGAGCATAGAAGAAGCTCTTGCTGACCCCACCTGGATCTTAGCCATGCAGGATAAGCTCAATCAGTTTGAGCGGAATCAGGTTTGGGAGTTAGTTGAGAGACCTAGGCGTCAACATGTTACTGGCACCAAGTGGGTTTTTAAGAACAAGAGGGATGAGAAGAATGTTGTTGTCAGGAATAAGGCCAGACTAGTAGCAAAGGGTTACTCTCAGGCTGAAGGAATAGACTATGATGAGACCTTTGCTCCGGTCGCAAGGTTGGAAGCAATCAGGTTATTTCTGGCTTATGCAACATTCAAGAAGTTCAAAGTGTATCAGATGGATGTAAAGAGTGCTTTTCTGAATGGTGTACTGAATTAGGAGGTCTATGTTGAGCAACCTCCAGGGTTCGAAGTTGGTGACAAGGTATATCACCTGAAGAAAGCTCTTTATAGCCTGAAGCAAGCTCCGAGAGCTTGGTATGATACACTATCCCAATTCCTGATAGACCACGGGTTCGTGAAAGGAACAGTGGATAGGACCCTCTTCCAGATATCCTAAGGGGAGGACATTCTTCTGGTTCAGATTTTTGTGGATGACATAATATTTGGATCTCCTAATCTGAAGCTTTGTGAGAAATTCTCCAAGCTGATGACTGGGAAATTTGAGATGTCAATGATGGGAGAAATAAATTTCTTTCTGGGTCTCCAAGTCAGGCAATCTGACTCCGAAATCTTCATTAATCAGTCTAAATATGCGAGGGACTTGATTCAGAAATTCGGAGTTCAGTCCAGCAAAGTCTCACGTATTCCCATGAACACAAATGAGAAGCTGGATCCTGACAAAGAAGGAGTCTCAGTAAATCAGATTGAATATAGGGCACTAATAGGATCTTTATTGTACCTGACTGCAAGTCGTCCTGACATCACTTATCCAGTCGGAGTTTGTGCAAGGTATCAGTCTGATCCAAAGAAGAGTCATCTAGAGAGTGCTAAAAAGATACTGAAATACCTGAGAGGTACAGTCAATATAGGACTTTGGTATCCCTCTGATGACAATCTAGAACTGACTGGCTATTCAGATGCAGATTATGGAGGCTGTAGGCTTGATAGGAAATCAACTACAGGCACATGTCAGTTTCTAGGGAGTAAACTGATCTCTTGGTTTTCTAAGAAGCAAACCAGTGTTGCAACGTCTACTACTGAGGCTGAGTATATGGTGGCAGGCATGAGATTCAATCTGAATCCCTAATTAGAATGCACAAGGTCAGGAGGAATAGGACTCAGGATGAAGGAATCTCAGAGAGAATGTGAATGGTTTTAGGGGGAACATTGAGTATGAAAAGAATGATCGGTATAGACTGACTAAGATTCAGGACACTGAACTCAGGGCTTGTCACCCTGATAGATCACATGTGGTATCAGTCAGAATACAAATCTGACTGACTGATATGTTTCCTGATTTTCTTTCAGTCATCATATCTTGCTTGCATCATCCTTGATACTCTTTGACGTATTGTCAAATCAATTTATTTTGTCATTTAATCCCAGACATTCATTTAATATTCAGTTATTATTTAATGAAAATTATTTGAATTAAATACGGATATGCTTTGACGTGCATTTAATGCACAGTGGGCGGGAACAGTTTTCGATAAAGTTTTGACTCATTACTATTGAAAACCGAAGGGGCGCCATGCATCTTGCATCTTAATCTTAACCATTGAATCCCATAACTCATTATTTTCTGAGCCATCCGATTAAAACTGGATTTTAGTATAAATAAGGGAAGTTTTGTTATTGCAACCTTTACGCACTCAAATCTTTTCTTGTTATATTTCTCTCTGCAAACCGATTTCTCTTCATACCTTCAAAACTTCATCTATGGCTTCACCTACTGTGGATTCGTTCTTTGGGAATCTTTTCCATCTCAGAAACGAGATCCACTGGGAACCATTTGGAGATTTCACTTCTAATCATCCTGACATCTTGACTGTGAAGGAACTCTTTGAAAATGCAGGACTTCTGCGATTTATCACAGCAAGACCCCAGAGACTCCATCCCCGTCTTGTTGCTGCCTTCTACCTCAAAATTGCGCAGAACAAGGATCAGGAGTGGGAGACATGCATTCCCCTAACTTCTTGTGTGAAGGGGAAGGATGGTGAAGATGAGATGACCAGGATGTGGGTCACTCTCAACCTCAGGCAGAAGATTAAGGAGGTGTTTAATCTTCCCAACTCTGGACGAAGCCCTATCGACTACGGGTTTGGGACTGAAAAGGACTATCTTCAGTCTCTCTGCGATGGTGATGTGGTCCTGAAGTCGGGTCTGAACAAGTCCGTTTTGAGGACTGAGATTCGTCACCTCTTTGACCTGACTAGTCAGGGGGTGATGGGGATTGCCGGAGGATTGGAACAAATTTGGCCGAAATTATATACGATGATGGCATTCTCTGATGCCTCAGAGCACAACTTTCACTGGGAGGATTATTTCCTCCATCTGCTGGTAGCTGAGACCAACAAAATCAAATACTCGCCGGAGGGTCAGGCGACATTTGAAGCCATGATGCACATTGGCACCAAGATTTCTATGATCTTGGAAACTCTGGATCTTGGTGATGTGGATCAGGCTCAATCACTCGAGATTCCAGCGAAGATCGATCTCTTCAGAGCTTACTCCGGTGATGCTGGTACAAAGAAGAGACCAAGGACCCAGAAGAAGAAGGCTCAGGCGAGCACGACTGGAAGAGTCAAGGCTCAGGCGGGCAAATCTTCAGGGGCCCTTATTGCGAAGCCAGCGGAGGACAAAACCAAGCCCTCAGGACCCAAGCAACAGAAGCTGACATTCTTATATCCGGGGTCAGAGGAGCGTAAGAAAAAGCTTGTGGAAGAGAAGGCTGCTGAAGAAGTGATTCAGCATGCAACTCCGTAGAGGGAATCAGTTCAGGGCCATCTTGAAATTGCCCCTGCCATTCCGGATGTTGCACCCTCTGATCCAAATCCACTGATACTCAACATTGCATCAACATATCAGGGCTTGGAGGCCCACTCGAGTGAGGATCAGGGGGAACCTACTCAGGAAGAAGGAGTTGAGAAGGAGACTGCTGAAGCGGTTCAGGCTGAAGCTCCATGGCCATTCCCTGCGCCTAATGAGAACACATTGCCTGATTTTGAGATTGTGGCAAGGGGAACGACTGCGGAGATGGTGGAAAAGAGGTTTCCTGACCTCTCAAATGCTCAGAAGGAGGCGGTTGTGCAACTTTGCACCTACGCCATGATCAGGAATGCCACCTGGCCTGAACTAAGTCAGCTCGGAGAGTCGAGAGAATGGGACAAAATGGCTGAATCTGAAGCTGCTCTCTTTGATCACTTTGAGGTAAATTCCTTGCATCATCTGATCAAGATGGCAGACTTCATCAAAACTGTCCGACACATCTATCCTGAGCCAGAGCCTGAAAGAATGGAGAAGGAGAAGGAAGCTGAGAAGGAGGTAGTTGTGATTGCTGATGACATTCAGCAAGGTGGCACTGAAGGGGTCAGTGCATCGGCCGATGAAGCACTCCCGAGATCCGGAACTGCGGAGGCTTCAGGAGAGGGTCCAACAGGTTTGATCCGAGTCAAAGGAAAATGGATCACCCCAGAATCCCTATATGTTCAGAACTCCTCACGAGCCATTGCCAATGTTCACAGAAGGTTAATCCTCGTCGAGCGAAAAATAAGTCGGGTTGGTTCAAATTCAGAAGCTCTAAATAAGAAAATGAATAGGCTAGATCGAGACCTGAACGAGATGGGTACTGATATGCATGCTGCAATCGACCTTCTCGGTGAAGTTCGGACACAACACTCAGTAGATCTCAGTGTTATTACTGAGCAAGCGAAAGGGGCCATTCAAAGCTGCAATCAAATGGTCTTTGATGCGCAAACTCAGCAGGAGAATAAGCTTGCCACTTTTCTTGATCAACAACTGCCTGAGAGAATTGATCAACTGGTTGATGAAAAGCTGGCCAAGCTGAAGGCTGAACTGAAGGAGGAGCTGGTGAGTGAAATGTCCGCACAAGAGAAAATGGAGATTGCCTCTGCCCTGGACAACCGAATGACAAGCTTCGAAGAACGGCTGAAGGATGAACATAATTCAGCTGTTGATAATCTCAGTGTTGATCTGAGAGGCATGGCAGGGCAAATAGGGCAACTCCAGGCGAAGCAGACTGAGATGGACAGTCAGTTCACCTTATTGGCGGAGTCAGTAAACGAGATCGTTGGCCGAATCAACGACGATGATGCCAAAAAGGGGGAAGGGAAGAAGCAAATAGCTGCTGGAAAAGCCAAGAAGAAGATCTTCCCCCCTGAACTGAAAGCTGCGGACAGAAAAAGGACTAGGTCCGTAGCTGCCATTGAAGCTGCTAAAGGTTCAGATCCGAAGAGGTTGAGGTCCTCTCAGGCTGAGCTAAATGCACATAAGACCTGACTTAGGCCTTGGTTCAGTTTACCTGAATCATGTAAGTCCAAAACAAAATGGTTATTTATGCTATGGGACAAGAGACAAAGAGAATGTCAGTAAGATTCCAATGAGACAAACATTCAGGCTGAGTTATTTACAAGAGACTCAGAGTATTGATTGTACGAGGAAGGACAAATGTCTGAAAGTCAACTAGCCGTTAGAACGGAAAGCCAATGATCTTTCAACACGTATATACGGATTCTGCGCATCATTTAATGTGGCATTTAATACGTCTCAGCGTTGCAGGCGGCGGGACAAACTTGCCAGATTAAGCATGGCGATTAGGTCAAACAGTACTTCAAGCGAAAGCTCTCAAGAATCCAAGCACTCAAAGCATACTATAAGCAACACTCTGCAATTAAATTTCCCTAGTGTTGTAGTAGGATTCTCTATGTATTTGCTGAAATCGATAGCTCTAATATTTAGCATTGTTTTGTACTGCTAGTGCTATCCTAGTTGGAAACCAGAATACGAAACCACTCAGGGTGTGAGATTGGTTGGTTAGAAGGACTGGGACTTGTAAAACGCCCAGGGGTCAGTTCCTAAGAGAGGAAGTTGGCTATTCGTGTCCCTTGGCACGTAAAACCCAAGTACCTATCCTCAGGGTTTTGAGGATAGCTTCCTGTTAAATCAGGCCGTGGACGTAGGAGTTGGTTATCTCCGAACCACGTTAAAAAGACCCTTGTGTGCTGATTTACTTCTTTGTTCAGGATCATAACTGTCATCATACTAAACTAAACATTCTGCATTGTTCTTATATTCAGGACTGAATCAATCATCCTGAATCTTAATAATGTGCACTCATCCTTAACCACTAGTTTACTAAGCAAACTCAGAGAAAACATTTTCAGAAACTAAAACGAGTAGAATCTAAGGGCTCACTTTCCGCACGTACTCTAACTCACTGAGATAGTAGTCCAACTGACTTGCTTCCGAGCAGTCAGTCGGTTTGTTATCTCTACTGAGCTTCCGAGCACTTTACTCACACTCATCTTATCTGACTCGTTACTGAACTGTCCCTGCTGCCCCTGTGGACCTTCAGCATATTGAGTAATTCAGGAAATCCTGACTGAGAGTGTTAGAGCATTTTTCTGAGTCTTTCAGAAAAATCTGACATCAGTGTATTCCCCCCATACACTGATTATACTCGTTTCGGGACCAACAGAGATCATTCACCTCTTCATGCAATTTGCACTTTCTCTTCATGCTCTTTCAAAATCACACTTTAATGAATCAATCTTCCCTTTTTCCACAATTGTGAACTTACTCACAACACTAGAGTCAAACTTGACCATAA
>JAPKLY010000491.1:316386-327353 GCA_026898435.1 Prunella vulgaris | reverse complement strand
TTCTAAGCAAATACAGAGTGAATCCTACTACAACACTAGGGAAATTTAATTGCAGAGTGTTGTTTATGGTATGCTTTGAATTCTTGGATTCTTGAGAGTTTTCTCTTGGAAATTTCCCGTTAGCCTTGAATGGGTGCAAGGCTCTCCATATTTATAGGCAAGATTCAAAATAGATCCGTTGGAGGAGATCAAATCAAATCTTTCCTATTTTAGGTAGATTGCAGGCTAGAAATACTGTTTGACCTACCCGCCATGCTTAATCTGGCAAGTTGTCACATCACCTGCAACTTTCTGAGACGCATTAAATGCCGCATTAAATGTTGCGCAGACTCCGTGCATACGTGTCGAAAGATTATTGGCTCTCCGTTATAACGGCTAGTTGACCTTCAGATGTTTGTCCTTCCTCGTACATTCAATACTCTGAGTCTCTTGTTAATAACTCAGTCTGAACGTGTGTCTTAATGGAGTCTTGCTGACATTCTCTTTGTCTCTTGTCCCATAGCATAAATAACCTTTTGCTTTGGACTTACATGATTCAGGTGATCTGAACCACGGCCTAAGTCAGGTCCTATGTGCATTCAGCACAGCCTGATGGGTTATTCAGCCCAGTATGTGTAACCTTTTTGCTTTGGACTTACAGGATTCAGGTGAACTGAACCAAGGCCTAAGTCAAGTCTTAAGTGCATTCAGCACAGCCTGATAGGTGACACTTACTCTTCACTGACTAACTTCTGTCCTGAGTATGCTTAGTGTACTCAGTAGAAACATCAGCCAATGGTACTTCAGGATGGATCAGCAGGCTTCGATCTTCAGCTTCAGAACAGACAATCTTCAGCAAGACTGACTGACTCCTTCAGGATGGTTTACACTTCAGACTTCAGTAAATTGGGTCGACTCCAATATTCCTCAGTCTTCAGCATGGTCCTCCTGTACTGAATTTCTAACCTAACTATCCTGAATTATTTTATCCTGAACAGCTATACTTAGGTAAATTCATCAGCGGTTTTGGGATCTAATCAAAACACTCAGATTGTCCCAACAAAAGCTTTCTCAGGCTGTGGTCTTTTGGACACACAGCTCTTATACCACTTGTTGGTCCCAAAGGTAGGTTTTTAGGGAAGAATACCTTTGAACAAGTCTAGAAGGGGGGGTTTAATAGACTTGTAAGGATTCAAAAACCTTTTTCAGATTATTCGGCTTATTCAGAAAACCAGCAGACTACTTGAGGTAGTCTGAATTTGAAAGTAGTGCGCTGTGAATAGTGCGGAAATGTTTTTAATGAAAATCGATTTTTAGGTGAAGTTCACAAGTTAAAAACAGAAATAAATGAGACGAGACGCAGGGATTTATAGTGGTTCGGACCAACTGTCCTACATCCACTCTCCTCAATCCAACTTGGAGTTGAGGGGCTCTCCACTAACTTACTCACTTACTCACTTACACAGTTTGAGAGTACTACTCTCTTACAAATTGTCAATGCTACAATTGCTATTGACTTCTCACAGCTTCTACAAAGCTTTTACAAAGGATAAGTATGAATGGTGTTTTTGAGCTTAAGTGATAAATCTGACAGAGTATTGGCTAGCTTAATATGCGTGTGAATCCTATACAGAAATTATCACTATTACTCTAATTTATAGGGTCAAATAACTAGCCGTTGGGATGGACTAGAAATCTGAGATCCTATAATCTCGTATTCAATCAATCATTGTGATTGATTGAATTTCCTTCTTGATTCCCGTCAATCTTCGCGATCTTCAATCAATCAAGTTTGTCCCCTTGATTGATTGATCTTCTATTCTGGGAATCTTCCTTTTATGTAGCAAGTTAACCCTTAAAACTGATTCCAAAGAATCTGGGCCGAGCACAAAACCTCAGCTGATCTGTCTCCTTAGCTGGTGTATCAGTCTGCTGATACTTGGACCTCAGCTGATGTGCAAGTCTGCTGGTGTGCACCTCAGCTGGTCTTCTTGGCTTCGTCTGAATATGTCTTTTATCAATGGTCCTTTTCTTGTCTGCGACGTGCTCTCAGCTAATCAGCTAATCTTCTGATATCAGCTGATCTGCTCTTCAGCTATCGGCTGATGTTAACTTCTCTGATGATCTGCTCTCGATGCTCCAGTGTCAGCTGCTTAAATCTTTTGTCTTCTAAAATCGGCTAAGTCCACAAGGTCTCATCTGGTCTTCTCTTCTATGATAGCTTCGGATCTTCTAGGTAGCAAGGTAGATTCCCCCTCACTCGAACCTATCTAATCCTAACTACTCATCAGCTGACTAACATGTTCAGCTGGTCCTATTACAAGCTGATTGGTTTATTATATCATCAAAACATCTAACATAGATATCCTAACACCTACACTTATCAACCTTACCCATATCAACCACCACGTCCACAAGAAGTTTCTTATCCTCCTAACTCATATACTTATCAAGATTCCTATTCCTTTGAGGATCCATATTCCTACACTTTACCCTCTCATATGCCTCTCAATCATGAAGAAGCTCCTCCAAGCCATGTTAATGATACTCTAGCTTCCATCCTCAATGAACTCGAAGAAATTCAAAGGGAGGATGAAAGGCGCTTTGAGTAGACCAATGAGAAGTTTGATGAAATTTTCAAATCTCAAGGAGGTCAAATCAAGAGCTTAGAGCTCCAATTGGAGTAATTGGCCCAACAAGCCCATGAGATTTGTGAAGAAAGTTGGAGGAGGAAGATGGGGGTAAATTAGATGATGAAGTTGAAGAGAATGTGGAAGATGAAGATGATGATCATCATGAGGAGATGGAAACTCTTTCTATTCAAGATTTAATTTCTACTAATCCTCTTCTTGATAATATTGATAATGATATTAATCCTCTTATTAATGATATTGAATACGATACTTCCTTTGAATGGATTGATAGGAATAAAAATCAAGAAGTGGAGGATAAGGAAGGAGAAGATTCAAGAGGAGGAAAAGAGAAAGGACAAGAAGAGGAAGATGAAGGTCCACTTTTGGACATGAGCTTCATTGGGGAAAAACAACAAAGTGAAGTGGAAGATGAGCTTCAAGGAGAAATAAGCATTTCTAAAACCTTAGACTCTTCTACATGTGCTTTAATTGATAGTGTTGTTTATAGTGAATTTGTCTTGCCTTTTGAGTTGATTGATGATAAGATTGAATTGAAAGTCCTCTTGAATATATTTGATAGTAGGAGATGGGGGTGCTTTGGTTTGAGAAGAAGAGAAGAAAGAAATGCATGTGCTTATAAATTCAAATTGATAAGGAAAGTAGGTGTTTGGGGTAGAAATCCTGCATGTCTCCTTAATAATGAATCTTTGATATTGATGTATAATGGGAGAAATGATACATATCCTTGGCCATTTAGCTAACATTAGTGTCGTTCAGCTAGGGGACGTTAAATCCAAGCGCTAGATGGGAGGCAACCCATCCTAAAAAATTTCTTGCTTATTAGGATTGTTTTGTAATGTAGGAAGTGGTATTTGTTTTTATTTGCTTCATATGAGGTAGTGTATTCTCTTACCTTGGTTGGTGCATGTGATTTATCCTAGTTTGGGGGTGTTGCCTCTTATTATATATGGTGATTTCTTGGTTTAGTTTAACATATACATGTTTTAGTTGGTTCATTGATTCATTGCAAATCCTATTTGCATCACTCTTTTCCAAACTTTTAGGACCCTTGATCCGAAAAAGTTTGGGGTGTATGTTCATTCTTAAAATTTTGATTTGCAATGATAATTGATTTGATTTGAGAGCTTGAGAAGGATGTCTTGAGGAGAATTCTCTCTCACTTGGCCAAGAAGGAAATTCTCATGTAAGTGGCAAGTCACTCTCCTATTCTTAATCCCAACTCAAGGTATGTCTTTACACTTATCTCTTCTTATTTGGTTCTATTCCTAGGTTTAGTTTGCTTGATTCTAGATTGCTATTTTGAGCTTAAGTGTTGATTCTTGTTGTATTGTGCTTTGATTGAGTGCATTGCATGATCTTTACTTCACTTTTGCCAAACATTTTAGACCCTTGGTCCGAAAAAGTTTGGGGGTGTGTTTGTTTCAAAAATCTCATTGCAATGCTATGTTTAGGATGATTCTAGTGCTTCTATGACGTTTTTAGATCATGTGCTTATTATAATGTCTTGTTTTGCTTGTTGATTTTATCCATATTGTTGCTAGTTTAGAGTAGTGATGCATGAGATAGTCTAATTGTTGTGTGGATGGTGTTGAAAGTTCATGTTAGATGTAGTGGATGTATGATTTGATTCGTGTCTTTCTTAGAGTGCTATTGATTCTATGATGCTTGATACTTTAATGATTTGAGCATTTTGAGATGATATGAGTCGTGATCAACTTTTACCCGTGAGGTTTTGAGCCATTAATTCCCGTTTCAATCTTTAACGGATGATATTCTTTGATGTGAGTTCCACACATGTGCATGTTACTCTAGAACTTGGCTTGGGTCTTATTTGAGACTACATTAGATGAAGAGTTTGCATGATATGATTTGAGGCATTTCTTTGATCTATATTGAGTCACTTTGCCCTATGAGCCTACCATTGATATTATAATCCATTGCTTACCATTTTGTGCCTTTAGACCTTTCCTTTGGCTAACCACACTTTAAGCCATTTTCCTTCCTTTTTGGAACTCTCTTGTCCCTATGATTAGTAGAGTGAAATGAAGGAAGGAAGATTGATGATTTGATGAAGAACATGGTGGCCTAAGTTGAAAGATATACAAGAGATTCTATGCATGGATTGATGTGGAAAGAAAGACAAGTGCTAGCAAAGCATAAGAAAAAGGTTGCCTTTTGGTTGTGAGTATGATCACAACTTGTCAAAAAGGGAAGAATGATTCTTGAAAGTTTGATTTAGAAGCTGCATGAAGAGTGTGTGCACTAGTGTATGAAGATTTGAATGACTACTACTTGATTCCTTCTATGCTTTACTAATCATACTTAGTCACTTTATCCATATCTATCCTTCCCTACATAAGAGCCAACACTACAACTTTTGAAAGTCCTCATTGATGTGTGAATGATTTGTCATTTCAAGTGGTGGAGAATGTTGACTTGAGCCAAGCTTATGGTAGTATGTGTATGTGGTGTGATGATTGAGAGAACCTCAAACACTTGAGGGTTGAGCCATATACTTATCTTGTGAGGATTTTGAATCATTGATTGATATCTTGCTCATTAATTCTTTGTTGATGGTTGATTAGAGGAGATTGCATGCTAGACTTGCTTGATATTGATTGATACTTCTATGGCATTTGATGTTGTGCTTGATGCTTCATTGATACAATTATTCCCCTATCTTATCGCTTCGTTGCTCGAGGACGAGCAACAATCTAGTTTGGGGGTGTGATTAGGGTCATAATTGCAACATTTTGCTATTATTTCTATATGGTTTTGATGTGCTTATGTTCATATTTGACCCTATTATGTTATATATTGTGCATTTGACCCTTGTTGGCTAGAAAGTTGTGATTATAGGTGAAAACGAGCAAAACAAGGAAGAAACGAGCAAGTTTGATAAAAGTCCGGATTTCTGGAGTCAAGCCAATAGGTGCAAATGATATACCATGTCGAAGAGTTCGAAGAGAGGGTCACAACGGAAAAAGAATCGAGTCAATCGGAGCTCTAGAACTCAAGATATGAAGAAAACAAGAAGTCGAGGATCAACAGGCACGGAGGCCTCATGCTCAACACCGGAAGGGCCTTGGTCGAGCGCCTAGTCTCTGGCTCGCACACTAAAGGACCGCTCGAGCGGGATGTCGAGCATGGTCGACACCAAACCCCCTTGGTCGCGCGCCACTCAGCATTTCAGATTTTCAGGGTTATTCTCGTCTTTTCACGCATTTAATGAAGGGCACTTTGGTCTAAACATTGTGGGCACTATAAATACCTCAAGGATCAAATTTCCAAGTGTTCCATAATTATTCCATTTTCTTAGATTAGTTTAGAGAGAGAAGTAGGTAGTTTTAGAGAGAGATTAGAAGTTACTTAGTGGGTTCTTTTTAGATTTCAATTTTCTTTCTACCATAACTTTTGATCCGCTCGTCGGATTTTCGATCTGTTTGTTCCTTCATTCTTGTCTCAATTCAAGCAACATTTCTATGGTTCACTTTTGTATTTTGCATTCCATATTTAGAGATAGATTTTCAAGGTTTGATGATTTTATTTCCATTTTTCTTCATTTGGTAAGTTTCTCTTTAATTCTCTTGTTTTAATGTTCAATAATGATGATTAGATTGTTATTGTTGATTTCCATTACCAATTAGCCATGGGCTAATTTCCTTATGCATTGGTGTATGATTCCTATGGAGTAATATGATGATTTTATTGTTCTTGTGATTGTTATGAGATATTGGATAATTGATTCTCTTAATTGTTGATATAAATGAATGCTTTGTGTGCTTAATTGAATGTTTGGGCCATGAGGGAATTACCAAGATATTAGCATTGAGCTTTTCCCTTAAATTTTCTTGTTATAAGGCCATGCATGCTAGGTGTTTGATGAAATTCCTACGACAATGAGAGTTGTTCTTTTGTGAATAGGCACTACAATTAGAGCTTTAAAGTGTCATTAGGGAAACCTAAGCACATTAAGGAGGCATTGCCTAATTGATTATCCAATTGATCATGCATGACTAAGAGAGATAAGAACCATATGAATCATTGGATGAGTACACTAATGCATGTCTACACACCACTCACTTGCTCATCTCTCAGAGGTGATAGTTAGGATTTATTATTTCTTGCTTGATTTAGTAGATAGAAAACATGATCATTTTCTTAGTTTCCCAGCTATTAGCTTTGAAGACATTCAAGACTTGCTTGATATCGCATCGTTTCCCTGTGTTCGATATTTTAACTTGGTTACCTTGCCACGTCAACAACAACCACGTACACTTGCATGAGACACAAAATTGGCAAACAAAAATGTGATTCAATCGCGATTCCACCATCGCCGTTGAAGTTGTCGTTGCCTTTCCATCATGCGTAATCGGGCGTCGCAGGCACGCGGCCCGCTTCAGGGGGCCTTTGTTCTCCGTGCAGTACCGTTTCTAGTTGTTTCCGTTCAGGCGCACGGAGCCGCCATTGGACATGGCACTTGCCATCGCGTACCATAGGCAGTCGGGGCCGTCAAGGAGTCTATCGTCGTCGTGGACCAGGGACGGTGTATTGTCGTCGCCATCCGTGGTCACGCAGTTGTCGCATCATCAGACGGAACAGAGCAGTGCCAGCACCAGTGTTGTTCGTCGCATGGTGGTCGATGTTGGTTGCGCCTGAGGCGCTGTCGCGGTGGAAACAGGGCACCGTTGTAGCCGTCGGGGACCAGGGGTCCGCCGCCGTTGGTCAAGGCCGCTTCAGGGGCCATCAGCGGCGCGCACCGTTCATCGGTGTTTCCAGGTAGGTTTCGTTTCATAAATACGAAAAATGATTTGGTATCGATTTGGGAAAAATGCATAAATAGGTTTATTGATTGTTGAGGAATCGATTGTGTTAAAAACAGATATTGATTCGAAAAAAAAATTTGGTTTTTGGGTTTTTTATTTTCAAAAAAATTTAGTTTTCAGGATATCGATTGAAAAAAAAAATCGTTTCAGAAAAATTGCATTTTTTGGGTTTCAGAAAATCAGGAAAAAAAATCATTTTCTGTATTGGGGATATCAGTATGATTTTGGTAACAAAATCACAGAAGATAAAAACAAATTATTTTGGAATCGGGTTTTGTTATGCAAATACAATAGTATATTCATCAAATCAAAAGGAGCACATATAATCATACCACAAAGCTTATGACGTTGAATACACACATTATTCATATTGTACATATAGTCACAAGAAGATAGTCAAAACATACGATCCATAAATACCAGATATGCAATTCAAAATCGTAATCATATTTATACAGTTTATCTTCATAAATATACAAAATTTCAACATAATTTCTAAACAGAATATTCCTAACATATTTTCAGCATATAAATTTGAAACATAATTACGAGACAGCAAGTTCAGGCATATATACAAATATATAATCTGCAGGATATTTAAGCATGATATTTTTCAGAATTTTCATAAATTAAAGAAAACTCACAGACAATTGCTAAGATCCAAAAAAAATATTCGTTCCTCAGATGTCCAGAGCACTCGTGCTGATAAGGTGTTGTAATTTGAGTAAAAATAAAAGCAATAAATAACACAAGGTTCGTTAACCTAGTTCGTCACAAGTGACTACGTCTGGGGGCGACCAAGCCAGGAGATTTCTGAATAATACTGTGAATAAGTTCTGTGTGTACAATGTTAAGAATACAACAATATATAGTAACGTATTCCTAACCTAACCCTAAAGCCCAATGGACTTAGATATTATTATGTCCACAATATATTATCCTATATTTTATAACAGTGTGAAAGGTGATTAAATAAAACAAAGATTACCCTATTTTAAATACATAATCATAATTAAATTAAGTCATAAATTCATCCAAATAATTTTTATCTTATATCAATATATATTCATATAATAAATAATTACTAAGGACTTTTAAATTTTCATACTTAGCTAATAGATTATGAACAAACTGTTGCAATATTCATAACCTTTTGAAAAGAGAATATTGCAGTCGTGAGCTATAGAGGGAATTGCACTTTTTGTCCCACAGGACACACTCCTGATTAAAAATGGTCCCAAATATTTTAATTTTTGTCCCATTTTTTTTTCTTTACAAAAATAGTCCCAAAAGATTGGAATTATACGAAATTCATCCCATATTATCTAAAAATATTTTAAAATTAACGGGGAAGTCACATTCTTTGCACGTGCTCTGCTATTAAGTCAAAATAACACAAAATCAACACAGAAAATACATACTTTGTGGAGATTACACAAAAAAAAACCTACACAATCGCGAATCGTCATCTTCTTCTCCAGGGAAATTTACCCCAATAAGGTTGAGCAGAAAAGGAATACGGGGAACTTCAAAACCTGATTATGGTTCGAAATGAGGTAACTTTCTTTTCCGTACAGCATAATCAGGTTTTGCAGTTCCCCGTATTCCTTTTCTGCGCAGCATTATTGGGGTAAATTTCCCCAATGAAGAAGACGACGATTCATGATTTTGTATTTTGGATGTAATCTCCACAAAGTATGTGCTTTCTTTGTTGATTTTGTGTTATTTTCACTTAATAATAGAGCATGTGCAAAGAACGTGACTTCTCCATTAATTTTAAAACGGTGTGAGATGGTATGAGATGAATTTCATATTATTTGAATATTTTGGGACTATTTTTGTAAATAAAAAAAGACATGGGATCAAAATTGAAATACTTGGGACCATTTTGAATCGGGTGCGTGTCATGTGGGACCAAAAGTGCAATTCCCTCCGAGCTATATGTCGCATAGTTCCTCAGTGATTTTCAACCTCTCTTAGTGAATTTTAATGGCATTTAAGATATATTTGTCCAGGACTTAATTTATATTTCAAAGGAAAGTTTGGAAATATAGATTATCTGAGTAAGTTATTAAGTAACTAAAATAAAATTGTACTTAGTCAAATTATGAGAATAATTTTAATATTGTCATAAATATTAGAACATTTGTTACAACACTCAATTTATATTTAATTAGACAATGCATAAACCAAGGGCTATTCCTAAATGATGAAAACCTCTCGTCATCTAAGAATTTTGTAAGAATATCACACAGTATTTTTTCTATAGTAACTTACTCTAACTTCACAACCTTCTTCACAATAAGATCTCTAATAAAATGATATCTTATACTAATATGCTTAGTCAATGAGTGTTGCATAGGATTTTTTGAGATACTAATTGTACTTGTATTATCACACAAGACAGTAAGCATATCACTTTATAGACCATAATCATCAAACAATTTTTTAAACCAAAGCAATTGAGTACAACTCTATGTTGTAATATATTTTCATTTTGCAGTTAATAGGGAAACACAGTTTTACTTCTAGTTATGCCAAGAGATTACGTTGTTTCCCATGAAAAATCAACATCCACTTGTGCTCTTCCTATCATCACTATCACCTGTCCGATTTGCATCACCATAGTCTATCAAGAAATTGTTAATATCTTTACTATACCAAACATCTAGATCACGTGTTCTTGTAACATATCTTATAATTCTTTTAACAACATTAAATATGATTCATTAGGCCTAGCTTGGTATCTAAGCAAATAAACATATACTAAACATAATATCTGGTCTACTTGCAGTCAAATATAAAAGGTTTTCTGTGACGCCCCGGATCCAGAATGCCAGCCTTTGTCGCATAAAGCACTCTGAACTCGGATCGTCACTTAGTAACTAAAAATCTGAGCTTAAAATTTTCTTTTCAGAATAAAACAATATGTGTAAATGAAATACTTTACAGCGGAAGATCATAGGTATTTAAACATATGTGGGCCCGGTCTTTATTTAGCCTCTTATCAACATAGAAAAGGAATACTCGTGTATAAGATCATCATCGAATAGCTCTCAAAGGTTTGTATTTGATACCATACTAAAATTTATTTTAAAAGTGATTACATAATCATTTAATTTATTCATATATATGTATATATTGCATCATATTTAGGGAAACTCCGTCTCACTACTGCAATTCCGACCCCTCGCGATCATATCCTGAAAAAAATATTAAATTGTTGAGGTGTGAGATAAAATCTCAGTGGATGACCTGTACGCTCTTATACAGATTGATATGATCCTGAAAAGTTGATAATTTTACCCTTCCCCAGTTTAAAATTTAAGGTAAGATTAAGGTTTGTTTTATAATTAATTCTTACTTGCATTTCATACTTGTGACAACAATTAACCCCTCTCAAGGCAGATGACCCTCTCAAGTTCATCAATAAATATTGTCTTGCCACTCTCATGGCTGATGACCCTCTCAAGTCCATCAATAACATGGTTTTGCCACTCTCATGGCT
>JAPKLY010000491.1:284007-316376 GCA_026898435.1 Prunella vulgaris | reverse complement strand
GACCCTCTCAAGTCCATCAATAACATGGTTTTGCCACTCTCATGGCTGATGACCCTCTCAAGTCCATCAATAACATAGCTTTTATTCTTATATATATTTGTGTTTGATTAGTTTGCTTCAGAAATACATCAACGGTCCATATAACATTATCGGCTAATACAGATAGTGTCACCCGCCTTTTAACTTTTAAAAACAAAGTTACAAACTTTCTTGATTAGGTTCGAAACATAGGAGCATATAGACACGTCCGAGCTCTGACTGGGGCCGCACTTCACCTAGCACGATTTTCTTACATCTTTAGTGATCATATTTATTTCTCATATTTGTTCTTTCATTTGGTTAATCTGTTTAGGATTTTCAATTCTTCTTTTAGTTCAAAGACTTTTTTTATAAAAGCTTACTTCTTTCTTATAAAATGCAACATATAGTCGGTCATAAATATTCATAAGTTTAACAAGGACATCAAGCTTTATTTCTTTAATGGTTTTAGAAAACTAAAATATTAATTTAATTGTAAATCAATTATACTTTGAAATTATAAATTCTAGTACGTTTGTGTTTATTCAAGAGCACAATAAAAAATCACATACTTGGGAATATTTACATTTAAACATGTATATAAAAATTACACACTTATATAACAACAAACATTTACTAGAATAAATACTTGTCAAAAGATCAATTAAATAGTTCATAAGTTCAATAAGTTCTTAGATAAATAATTAAGCTTGCAGATAACTAATAAATTAAACAGATAAGTAAATTGAAGCATGTAGATTATAATTGACTTAAAAGAGTCTGAATAAATTTAGTTTGTGATGTTCTCTTGATCTTAGTCCTTTAACTTTTCTATAATTTTCACAATTTAATTACGAGCATTTAAACTACAAAATAAAACACAACTTGTAGAATTGTATATTAACATACATGGAATAAGAATATATTTCGAGTCTTAAAAGAAAATAAGTTTAAGTATAAGTCTTGTCAAGTTTGACATAAATAAAGAAACGTCACAACTTGTTTTACAGCTACTCATACACTTTCAAAATTTATAATTTTTATTATAATAACACATAAGCATATATACTACATAAATATGATTTGTTATAATACTAAAAGAATTTGAAAAAAGTTATATCTTCATTTTTTTTTTTTTGAAAATGGCACAATGTTCCCTTGCATTTTATTCCATTTTCAAACATTTATTTCTCCTAAGATATGGATCCTATGAATGTCAAATTTCGTAAACTTATAATACTTCAGCTCAAGGTTATCAGCATATTTTTATTTTATTTTATTAACAAACGAGGTAAGAGATATACGTGTTTAAAGTAGCTAGTTTGGACCTTACATAATTTACCCCTAAAATCTTTTCACATGTTTTCAGCTACACCATTGCTTCTTAGTCTAAACGAAATTAGATTAAAAATACTTATAAAGTTCTAAAAAATTTAAAATTAAACATGGTGTCTCTTTATCAAGTGTAGATCATGATAAAAGTTTTACATCACAGAAAAGATTCATTAAACATGACAACTTGTGCAAAATATTGACAAAGGTACAATCTGGACACATGTTTTCGAAAAATCGATTTCTCTTAAGGATTAACTCTAAAAATCACTAAACTTGACCAGAATATAGTATGCTTCAAATAGAACATCCACTTAAAATTTCATAAATTTCTGGTTGCTAGAAATATAGAAATCAAGACAATTAATCTAGGCATCACAGAAATCATTTGAAACTGAACATATCATTTTTAGAAAATTATTTCTCCCTATTCCTAAGTCAGATGGTCACGAAAATTATAAAAGTTGTAGTTCATCATTAATATGTCACTCATTAAAAATATAAAAATTTTATCATGGTTGTAAATATGAAAAACGAAATCTGAAAGTAGCTGCCCATAAGTCAACTCTATATAGGACACCTAAATTTAGAAAATTCATATCTCCTTCGTTTTAAGTTGGATCATCTCAATTTTTTGATATGTTCTATTCCACTAGCCTAAGAATTTATATACAAAATATAATAATTTTCTGTTGAGTAAAAACTTATGAAAGAGCAGTTAAAAATAGCTATCATAGAATTGATCTATTCTGCATATACCAATTTCAGAAATTTATTTCTCCCTCATACTAACTCAGATAATCATGAGTTTTGGATATGTGATAGCACATTATCACGGAATAATACGGTAAAACTTTCATAATTTTCCTATGGCTAGAAATATTAAAACGAAATGAAGAAAAATCACTAATTAGAAATTCAAACGGGATAAACACTATAACTTCAAAAATTCATAACTCTTTAAGCTTACATCAAAACACCACAAAATTTGGACAGAACATAGTTAAGTCATATATGAATTCACAGAAAAAGTTTCATAATTTTTTGAGCATCTAAATATAAAAAATGGTTTGAAATTCGAGATATATAAGCATTTAGAATGTTTGTAGGTGTCACCTCTGTAGTTTCCTTCTCGGTTCGTTGTCATGACCGAAAATTCTTTGTTAACAATTGATTGTTGGCTACTATAGGATGATGGAGTGAGGTTCTTTTTATTATAAGGGAAAAATAAAAGAGACGGAGTGCGAGGCGAGGCTAGTTGCTGCAGGAATTATGAGGTGCATAGTTGTATATATAGAGGGAGTGAGGGGAGAGACTTCCGAGAGGAAATATATTGATTGTGGATTGGAAGAGTGGAAGTCAACCACACAATTAACAACGTGTTGCTAGTAATTTTAAATTATTAAATTTTTAGATATTTTTACTTCTTGTACAATATTTTATTTACCACATGTATTTGCTACACGTATTTGATACAAACTGTATTATTTCATTGTAAAGGAGTCATATTTTAAAGATACAAAAATATCATAAATATCGGCTATTTTAAACGATCGTATTTATACGTTGTAATAAATATTTCGTAAGTATAAATTTTTTCATATTTGTTTTAAATGCTTCGTTTGACTAAATTTTGATATAGTAAAATTATTTAGAAAAGATAAGATTGTCATTATTGACGTTTGTTATCATATTTTATAACATGTATAAATTTTGGATCGAAAAATATTCTTTGCTTCAAAAGTCTCGCATTTAGTAAAATATATTTCTAACCTTAAAAGTTCATTCTTAAAAGTGCTAGGAGTGCTTACGGCTCAGAATGCTCGTCCGTTCACCTGAAAATTGTGAATTTGAACACATATATTGCTCATAAAAATAAATGAATTATTTATTCATACAATTTAATAAGAAATTTTAGTTCGGGGTATTACACTTTCTATCATTATTCTATATAATATTAGATCAGCATTTCCGTCAATATTATCTTTACACAATTCATGTGAAGAACTAATAGGAATTTTCATGAGTTTAACACTTTCTAGACCAAATTTTTTAACCTGAGTTTTTGTCTATTTGCTTTGTGAAAAGAAAATTTCATCTTTATGTTGTTTTATTTGAAGACCAAGAAAGTAATTCAAATCTCCAATTATTGACAATTTAAAATATTGATGTTATTTCTTTTTCAAAATCTTTTAACATATAGTCTTATGTAGAACCAAACACAATATCATCAATATATATTTATGCAATCATTACCTTACTATTAGAATATTTAATGAATAGTGTTCTATTAGCTTCTCTAACAAATCCAAATTAAACAAGAAGTCAGTTAACCTACAATACCATGCTCTTGGTGCTTATTTAAGCCCATAAAAAGTATTTTTCAATTTGTACACATAATTAGGAAATTCTAGACTTTCAAATTCTTTTGGTTGCTCAACATATCCTTTTGATGCACTTTGATATCAATGAAACATGCAACTACAAGTAACAGTCTTATATACTCAATTCTAGCTATGTGGGTAAATATTTCATCAAAATCAATACTCTCTACTTGAGTATAGTCTTGAGCAAATAATTTGTCTTATTTCTAATAATATTATCAGATTCACCAATTTTGTTCATAAAGAACCACTTAGTTCCTATCACATTTATATTTTCATGTCTAAGAACTAGTGGCCATACATCATCACATTCAGACTAATTCAATTCTTCATGTATAACATTAATCAAATTTTCATCTTTTAAATTTTCTATGATATTCTTTGGTTCAATTAAAGAATGATAACATTCATGATTCATAAGATTGCAACTAGAAGACATATATACGGATTTTATCATATTATTATCACTTATCTTTCCTCTTATCTGTACTCCGGAATATTATTCTCAGATAATTTGTTTTGATGGATGATTTTTCAAAATTCGTGAAGAATGAGTTTTGATCAAAATACTTGAGTATTGTGTAACTTTTGATGTTCCAGAAAATGTTTTCTCAAATATTGGTACATTATGAGAAACATTCTTACTTTGATCAGAATCTGCATTGTTCTTTGAATTTTAATTAAATGTAAAATATTCTCTACATAATCAGCTTCTGTAAGACTAGAATCATCATCAAATACAATATTATCAAATTTTTGCACAATATAAGTCCTCAAATTATAGGCTCTATAGGTTTTTCTATTTCTAGAATAAGCTAAAAAGAATTCTTTATCACTCTTTCGATCAAATTTGTTCAATCGAACCATGTCATTTAAGATATAACAAACATAACCAAATACATGAAAGTATTTTTAATTTAGTTTTCTATTGTAAAGGATCTCATATAGAGTTGTGTTGGAATTGGATTTGAAATATAACATGCAGTGTTTAAAACTTCAACCAAAAATCATTTAGACAAATATTTGGATGAAAGCAAAACTCTAGTCATTTTCTGCAAAGTCCTATTCTTTCTTTTTGCAATTCCATTTTGTTGTGGGATTTTTGGTGAAGAAAATTTTGTAAGATACCATTTCTTTCATAAAAGTCAGTAAATCCACTGTTTTCAAATTTCTTACCATGATCAGACTTAATTCTACACACTTTAATGTCAAAAGATGTCTTAAATCTTTTGTAAAGAACTTTAAAAATATTGAAAGCTTCTAATTTATTGTTTAGAAACAATCCAAGTATATTTAGAATAATCATCAACTATTACAAATAAAATCTCTTCCCACCAATAATCTCAGTTTCTATTGGACGCATTAAGTTCATATGAAGAAAATCAAAGCTATGTGTTGTTGAACAATATGTTAACAAATTATGTGAAACTTTGATTTGCTTACCCTTATGATATTCAAAGCAAACATTGATTTCATGTAAACTAACCTTAGGAAGACCTTTAGCAGGTCCTTGTCTTATCAAATTTGAATATTAGTATAATTAGCATGACCAAGTTTTTTATGTCAAAGAGTATTATCTTCTATTTTCACACTCTTGCAAGTTTCATTTCATGATTCAATCAAGTAGCAGTTATCTATTGACCTATTACCAGTCATAAGACATCCATTAACTTTATTAAGCATATAGCGATTTTTTATAAAATTTGACATGCAAATCATCATCTGTTGGTCCCTTAAACATGTTTTGAGGGAAAAGGCTTAACAAGTCTAGAAGGGGGTGGGTAGGGTTTTAATATACTTGTTTTGCACTTTTTTTTTTTTTGCAAATTTTAGGTCTTTTCAAAATCAGCTGACAACTCAAGATTGTTTGATTTTTCAAAACCAATTATAAACAGTTGAGTGTGCTTTGATTTAGAGTGCGGAAACGTTTTAAGCAAAATCCTTTGAGTTCTTAGTGATTGTGCACAATTAGGAACGATATAAAACAAGTAACAAAGGCACGAGACAAGGATTTATAATGGTTCGGAACAAGTTCTACATCCACTCTCCTTTATCTAACTTAGACTAGATGTTAGGGTTATACCGGCAAGTATGATTTTACTTTGTATAACTAAACTGAATCTTGAGCTTTATCTGAAATAATTTTTTTATCACTGTGCTTTAAATAATATGAATGTTATTTATTTATTACAAAATTTTCAAAAATAATAGTACAAGTTACATTGTAGATAAATGTGGTGATCCTAGGATAACTCACATCAAGATCACATTATCTGTGCCTTGTAACAAGTACTAACTTCATATCCTAGAAGGAATTTGAACACCCTATTGGTAAACAGTTGATGTGTAGATTCTAGATTGACTTATCTTGACTAACGGATTACACTAGTGCATGATGATGCATTGAAGAGGACCTACAGAGAGGTAATTCTTCCGTACTGACTTATTGGAAGATCGACCTTAGTGATTGTTTATTTCTAAACCTCTGTCACTTAAATAGGACTGTGTGTAATCGATGCATGACACTTTGATTTGTTATGGGTAGAGAGTCAATGAGACTCAATACTTTGTATTTTGTGCGACACCGTTGATAACATGACAGTTGCTAAGATTTAATACAGAGGAATGTGTGCTTGGAGAGTCTTGCATGATTAGTCCCCTTGGTGGGCACGTGGAATTGTGTATAAGAGAATTTGTTTCTAGTATGATGATAAAGTTGAGCTATACAGACTCCAAGGATAAAGATGTTTAATTAATTAAAGCAATTAATGGCTTGAATAATTGACGGATAAGAGAAGTTTAAACATGGGAAATAATGACCGGGAGCCATATGATTGTAATACATGTGAAGATGGATAGTGCAACATTAATGCTATAGTGGAGTGAGATTAATGTTAATGGGTTGAATGACATTGGGCTCAATGTTAGAATTCAAGGCTTATTGGGAGGTACAATCTTAATTTTTCCTAAGGGCCCCTCAAGTAGCCCAAATTAAATGTCCTACAATGAACAAGGTGTTTAAGAAAAGAAATATTTTTTGTGCCCAATAATTGAAATTTTTGAAAATTATGTATTTGATTTCATTAGAGATTTTATGAAAAATAGATATGTATATTGAATACAAGAATATATAAGATCTCATTGAATAATACATGTAAGATATTTTTAAACTATCAAGAACATAATGAGGATGATTAGAATATTTAATATTCAAGATATATAATCAAGATTAGAATATTTAATATTCAACATAATCAACATTAGAGTATTTGATAATCAAGATTATGTTATATTTGATATTCAAGATTTCTTTGTGAAAATAGGATTGATCTAGAATCCTCATTATAAATATGAGATGAGACAGCTCATCACATACACAATTATTAAGCCTCAAAATTTCAAAAATTAGAGAGCTTGGGCAACAAAATAAAACTTTTTTTCCTTGTGTAGTAATTGTTCGTGTGGCCTTCCACCGGGTGTACAAGCAAGGGCAAGAGAATACTTGAGAAGGTCTTTTGGGTTAATCATGTTGATCCAAAGCGAAGATCTCAAGAATTTATCATCTAGAGGTCTTTTGGGTTGATCAAGTTGATCGTGTGGACCAAAAACGATGATCTCAAGAATTTGTCATCTAGAGTTATAAATTACTTAAAACCTTTTTACTCCGCTTGCGTAAAGACTTATGTGATTTTATATCTTCATAATATTTTGCATGTAAACCTTGTTGTTGGGTGTTCAACTATTTGATTTAATTATGTTTAAATCATAAAATTAGTTGTGTGCTTAAATTTGTATTTAGTGTATAATCCGAATAGATCCGGGGATCCGCAAAATTCCCCAACAACTGGTATCAAAGCCGGTTTCGGGCTCTATACATTAAATTGTAATTTAAGTGTTTATATTATATTTTAAATTGGATAGTAGAATTGCTAGATACTTTTTGCAAGTATCTAATTTTCATGATATTTAATTTTTTTTATGCATGCATGTATGATGATGCATTTAAAATCCAATTCATTCGCATCGTTTTCCCCGTGAGAATATCCACGGGTAGACTAGGACGTAATAGACTAGTCTAGATGATAGGTTTATTTATTTTTTATAAATAAATTGTAACCGAAATCAAAAACAAATAATGGAGATTATGAAGCCGGATAGAACGACGGAGGGGCAAGATGGAGGCCGAATGCGGGAGCGCGGGGGAGGGGGGGGCATTTCTCCCGTTGCATCGACGCTTGCTCGCTGTGCTCTCATGCATTTCTTCGGCCCGAGGGTGTTTGTACACGTACGCTCAGATAATGAATTTGAAGTTTTTATTGTAGTCAAGTGGGAGCTTCATCAAGACGGACAATAAAGCTTGAAAACTAGTGATGCATACGACATCTCGTAATCAAAACCAGAAATTAAACCATGATAATTGGATATGTGTGCCGATGTGTATAATTATTTTGATGGATGCTTTATTTAATTTGATTAAATATGTGAATGGATGAATGTCGTTGTAAAAAATCTCCAAAAAATTACTAAGTATGTTTTAATATAATTCAGAATTTTATTCTAAATAATAAAATTGAATTATTTGGCCTCCATGATTTATTTGTTTATGAAGTCTTTTGGCTACGCATTGGCAAACACCTCACTCCCTATTGGATAGGCCAAAAGATAAGTTCACATGAACAAATTCCAAAAGGATGATTGTGGATTATTATAAGTGGCGGTATTGACCCTCCCATCGAGTAGTTTACTCAAAACGAAGTTTATTTAATCATGGTTAATACTTAGGTATAAAATTGACATTTTATTACTCCCTATCGAAGTCCCTACCAATTTTATATGGTCAAGTGGGAGCTGACTATTAATGTATAAAATTAAAAGTTTGTAACTTGTTTGTAACTTACTTAAATATATTTGCCTAAACGTCCACACTCATCGTGGCTTATGTGAACTGTTTTAAGATGTCAACTGATACATGCCTATATATATGTTTTTTGAGATTTTAATATAGAGCATGATTGAAATATGTGATAATCTTTGTCAATCGATGTATGTATTGATGCAATGTATGTTTTATTTCAGTTCAGCATGTCGTCTCCTTTTAATCCACTATTTACAATACTCAAAATATATTAAATTATTCAACAATAAATTTAATTATAAACTATAAACTTTGCAATTTATAAAATATGTTTAATATATTCTAATTCTATTTTATAAATTGATTTTATCCTAGTCTCTTTGAAATTTTATATATATTGATCAAGTATACTTTTGTAAAAGAGAACTAGTATTTCAAATTAATTTATACATATGTTTATTAGTTATTATGACTTAATCAAATTATTCTATCTTTATCCTTCAATTTTTCACATGTTTATAAGAAATACCGATTTAAAGAAATGGTTGTGATTTTATTAAATTTTATATAATATATTATTTAAGTTTTGAAATTTATAAAATTTGTAATCTTATATATTTGAATTTCAGATAAGGTAATATATAAATTTGTAATTTAACCTCCCATTACTCCACATCCTTTAAACATGTATAAGGAGAACTACTTTCACAAAAATTTATGACCTACGGTTCCAAACTTTTATCATGCCAAAATATCAGAAGAACTCATGACTCCACGACTTCACTTTAGTATATCCACAAATTCTTTAAGCATGATTTAAGAATATAAGAATCACGTTTTTTATTTTTACGCCAATTTTTTCTTTTTTTTTTCCAAAAGGACGTCAATTACTATCATTACTAGAATATTTTTTTGAAGAAATAGGAAGAAAATACCAATGACTCCACGTCCTTCATGCATACCTCCAATACCTTCCCTCATGTATATTGATTAGGGTAATAATTGCATCATTTGGCATCCATTTTTATATGGTTTTGATGAGTTTATGTTCATATTTGAACCTAATATGCCATACTTCGTGATATTGACCTCTTGTTGGCAAGAAAGTGTGCTTTATCGGTAAAAATGAGCAATAATGAGGAATTCCCGACTATAGGGGTTGAGATGATGAAATCCAAGATCATAGAGAAGTTTAAAATACTCAAATGAAGACCCTAGGAAGATCGGACGAGCCATCGAATCGAAAATAGAAAAGTCAAAAATTGGACGTCGAGGAATTGTCCAGCTCGTGCACCCCGAGAAGGCAACTCGCGTGGCCTTGTACTGCAGCTCGCACAAATATGATCTGCTTGCGTTGTTAGCCATCGCACGAGCGACCAAGCCAGCTCGCGTGGTCCAAGAAGGCAGCTCACGTGCATGTTCAGTTTTCAGTATAATTAAGGGCAGTTTCATCCTTTCGCGCGGTTAATGAACAGTACTTTGGTCCAAGCATGAGTAGCACTATAAATACATCAAGTTTCAGATTTTTTAGGGACTTTTCATCATTCCACTTTCATTAGAGAGGTTTTAGAGAGAGATTAGGTAATTATTAGTGGGTTTTCTTAATTCCTTGCACTTCTCTCTACAAATTCTTGCAATCTAGCCATTAGATGTTTCATCCGTTTATATCTTTAGATTCGTATCATCGAGAGCTTTAATTCTATGGTTCATTTTTGCATTACGATTTCCGGATCAAAAGTTTGATTTTCAAGGTAATAGTGTAATCTTTCAATTCCATTGTAATATGTAATCCTCTTGTAATCTCTTTACATTTGTGTATTAATCATGATTCTAGTTAGCTTAATTGTTGATTTGGTTCCACAATTAGCCATAGGCTAATTCCCTTTATGCATTGGTGTATGAACCTTATGTAGTAATTTAGTGTTCTATTATTTCTATGCATATTTAGTTAAATTGATTGGTTGATTCTCTTAATTGATGATATGTATGAATGATTGGAATGTCAATTAGATGTTAAGAGCCTAAGTGGATTAGCAACATATGAGAATTGAGCTTGTTCATAGAAGTTCTTGATTGAATGTTGTGTATGCCAAGTGTTTGATTAAATGCTCTTAAGTCAATGAAAATTGTTTAGGGTTAGTAACTGTAGGATACAATATAGCCTTAAGATTCATCCTAAGAACACACTTGTTCAAATAATTACTCTGAACCACTAAAAGTACCATTATACAGCCTAAAGTGCGCCTATTTAGTAGAAGTTGGGGTAACCTTCCCTCAGACAGAATCAGCTGACTTCTAATATCAATTCAATCAATCATCACATCAACTGTCAGAGAGTAAAACAAGCAACAACATACTAACAATCCAAGTAATTCATTATTGAATAAGGTTTTGAAAACCAGTAGAAGGAAACAAA
Organism: Prunella vulgaris; assembly: GCA_026898435.1. Classification (NCBI taxonomy): domain Eukaryota; kingdom Viridiplantae; phylum Streptophyta; class Magnoliopsida; order Lamiales; family Lamiaceae; genus Prunella; species Prunella vulgaris. Next base: position 305,371 of record JAPKLY010000491.1, on the reverse strand, counting down.
GGAACAATCGGAGAAGAATATCGCTGTAAACAACTACATGTAAATTGTTGTTGAATGTATGCGTACTATGATTGTTCAAACCGTATAAGAGAGTGGGATAATGATGAATAAGGAATTTTTCCCATTTTCTAAATTGTATATTCAATTATACCTAATATTTGTGTTTGAATGTTATGAGGAAGGTCCGATAAAACTGAGATTGCGAAGGAACACGAAGAGAAAAGCAGGTGTGCTGGAAAGTGCTCAAGGAAAAGTAGAGGAGTAACAACCAAGAAGAGAGATTTCCGGAAAAAGGGTAAGATTTGTAATTGTTTTGTTAAATTATGAAAATAAAATAGAGTTTCATGGTGATTACATATAATATTCTGAAAATCTAAATTTTGTAGCGAAAGAAAATTTCATATGTTAAAGTTTTATTAAAGATGTTTAAACCCACCAAAATCAGGTAAAGAAGCTCATTAGAAGCAGAAAATTCGTTTATGTATACTTAAAGTTCTATTAAATAAGGGATAAGTTCTGGTAGTGAATGATTTATGAATAAGTACAATTATGAAAGCTTTAAGTTCAAATGAAAATGCTAATTCAGTATAAGTGTAACTATGAACCATTTAAGTTCAACTGAGTACTGATAAATTAAGTTAGTTTAGAGGTGTAATTTAGTTCAATTATGTAAAAATAATTTGAAAGGTAATTTATTATAGTGTAAGAGTTGAAACACACATAATGTATTCAAAACAGGTTTGAAAACAAAGATTATTATTCAAGCTAGGTTTAAATAAGTTTAAAAAATAAGGTATTAATTTAATTGTTAAAACAATCAGATATTAATTTCATTGTAAAATCAATTAGTCTTTTTTGTATGTTCAATTATGTGAGGGTGAAGTTAGCACCAATTAGGATATGTAATAAGGAAGACTTAGCACCAATTATATTTGTAATGAAATGCTATTTTGTTATTGTGGGTGTGAAGTGTTTGTATTTGATATAACTATATAGTTGAACATATGTTAATGATTGTCATATTACACACGGGTAAAAGAAAGTTGTCTAACTGCACATGCAGTTCAAATTCACGTATGATTATTAAAATGAATGATTGCACTTTTGTTACAAAATAGATAAATTAGTATAAAATGCAATTATACAAAAAAATTTGGAGGGCTTCCCTAAGATGCATAGAAAGATAATTATGTCCCAAATTCTTGGAATGAATCTCGTATTTAAAATGATCTAAGAGCATGATATTTGTAAAAATTATTTTTAAATCATTTGCAGATTACTAACATAATGTCAATTATAAATTTTTAGTAGACAGCAGCGAAAGAGAACAATACCCAGAAGATAAGAGAGGAAAAAGGAAAAACTATGAGACATATTCATTTCAGAAGGTAAATTTTTTGTTAGATTAATCAAGTTCAAATTGTTCTAACTTAATTGTTTTATACAAATTCAGATGAGAGCAACCATAGTTGTGATAAATGTAATTATAAAAAGAGGAAATGCAGCAGGGGGCAGGACCATTTTATTAAGAACGAAGGTAATTACCTATATTTTATATTTTTTTTTCTTTATTTTATTTTTATTGACATGTGGTTGATTAAATTTTGTTATTTTATGTAATATATAGGAGAACAGTTGGTGAAAAATGTGAAGCCACGTAATCCTTTCAGTGGGTTGTTATATAATGCTCAAAACAGATTTGATGTTGTAAACTTTTCAATACATTAATTGTTATTGAATTTTTTGGATGACAAAGTTTATTGTTAACCTTGTAGGGCATGTTTTCGTTAAACCAAACACAACATATTATAGGAGTAACCTAAAGAGTACGATGAAGGAACTAAAAACAATTGCATTTAGAGAAGTGCATATTGAACAACTGCGAGTGTGTCCATTCTGGTTACTTGTAGAGTCATTATTGAAGACTGATCATGAACAGTGGAAGAGTAAATGTAACAATGCTGAAGGCGATATACAGGACATATTACACACTTTTGACGTTTACAAAGAGTCTTTCATTATAGGTGGGAATGAGGTGAAAATAAGCAGCTTCGATGTGAAGCTTGTGTTTGGTATTGTTGGTGGAAATGTTGTGATACAAGTTACTGAAAAAGAGTATGCAATGCCTCCGTGGATTGATCGATGCTTTGCTGCAGAAATGAAAGGAAGAAAAGGACAATTTTTCATGTACAAGCATTTTATATACGAAAAATTGAAGACTATCGTTGAGTTGGATAATGATACAAGTGTTGGAGATGTAGTACGTTTAACACACTGCTATCTCTTAGCATCTTTGTTAGCACCAGGACAGAACGGATCAATATCCTTCCACCTAACAGTATACTTGGAAAATCTGAGAAGGATATGCGATTACAATTGGAGTAAGTATATATCTGACAACCTACTCGCACAAATAAGGTCTTGTAACTATCTAATAATTGGGGGTTGTGCAATGCTTCTTCCGGTACGTATGTAAAAACATCTATTTATGAACATAAATACACATTTTTATTCAATGATTCAATGTGCACTAACTGATATACTTTGCAGTATTGGTTGTGCGAACATACTTGTTTGATTACTCCATCCAACATTGAAGCTTTCCCACGTTTCTTAAGATGGGATTTGAAGATGTTGAGCAATACCTTGAAAAAAGTAAACCTAGTTAGATTGCAGAAAGATAGTGTAAGTATAAGTAAAATATGTATTTCAACTTATACAATTTGTAGGTGATCATGGATCCTATTGACCCAAGTACAGCTGAAAAGGGTCTGCTTAACATTTCAAAACATAAAGGTGTTGGTTATGATGATGCTGGTACAAGTAAAGGGTGTAGTACAGAAAAAGGTGCGCAAAGAGAAGAGTTATATGACATACCAATTAATTTCAATGAGATTATTCGTCATATAACAAAGAGTGCATTGAAAAGCTGTAGTGATTGTGGCAATAGATCTCCAATAAAAATAGTTGTGGTAAATCAAGAGATGGGATCAACTACAACTGAAAAAAATACTGAAAAGGGTGATAACGCAGAACCAGTGATAAGTAATATTAGGGATGAAGGACATGATATAAAGGCACCGAGTTTCTGTTTTAACTTAACAGATAATATGGTACGTGATGGAAATAGTTGGGATAGCACAGACTTGAATGGTGAGATGAAAAAGATTTCAGTTGAAAATGAATGCTTGAAAAAACAGCTGGAGGATAGTAAAATGATGGTGGCATGCAAAGATTGGGAAATTGAGGAATTGAAAGAGCGTGAAAGAGAGGCTAACACAAGGATAGAGATTGAACATATGGTAATTGAAGCCAATTTACAGAATGCTACACAAAAAAAAAGAAACCTGCAGGAACAACTTGATGTAAGTAGAAGGGAGAACTTGGACAAGGAAGTGAAGATTGATATTTTGAGAAGGGAACTCGTGGAAATTGCAAAAAGAATGGAAGACGTCAAAAGAGAATTGGAGGCAAAGAATGAGAAACTATTGGAAGAGTTGAATGAGCTGAAGGCAAAGGTTTATAAACCGAGGGATTGTAATTCAAATGTTGGAGAAGTTGGAGCACTAGAACAAGGTCCCAAGATATAATAGATAATGATGAATGGAGGTCTATTACAACTGCACTAATGAGGGAAATTGAAGTCATTGAGCAAGAACATACATCTAGTAGAAGAAGAAAAGGGAAGGAACCAATGGAGGGTGATGATGAAAAATTAGAGGTGGAGGGACAAGCAGTAATTCCATTTGATATTAAAGAAGAGGCAGCACTCACTTCAAATGATCAGGAGGTTGACAATTTAGCACCAGTTCTGAGGAAAACGAGATCGAAAAGTTATCCTGATCCAAATTCAATGGTAAAACGTGTGAAATCACGGACAGAAAATGATTATAGACGAGCAGTTGTGTTTAGTCCGGATGACAAATTGATAAACAAGAAGGGGTTTCAAGAAAATGCAAATTTTGGAGTACAGATCAAATGGAACGAATCAAAGGGAGCAATCAAAAAGTTACCAAGTAAAATATGTGATATGATAGCAGAACTATGGAGAGAGCATGGTGAAAGGTAAAATTTGTTAAAATGGTTGATCTTTATAAAGTGTTAATATTATTAACTGCTGGATTTAATTTATTGTTGGTTTTAATAATATATATTTTAATGATATCAATATGACAAATATATTTTTCAGTGCTATATGTTGGGCATATGGGGGTCCTCTTGGAGATGTTACATTGAAAGGTATACTAGCAATACTACATCATGAAAGAATCTCATCACCGGTATGGATTAAATTATTATGCTTATAATATCAAGCATATATATATATAAACATAATTTGTAATAAATAGTTTATTATTTTTAAACATAAAGGTGGTTGATGGATGGACTGATTTATTGTTAAAGATGTACCGGGATAAAGAGTCAGTTGTTGGGTGCGTGGTATTCACTGCTTGTTGTTGGGTACGTATATTACAATAAAGTGGTATATATCTAGAATGATAACTTATGTTTTATGGACATAGATTGTTTAAGTAGTTCATCTTTTGTATGTAGGAATTCGTGAATGATAGGACAAGTTATTCAGAACGTACAGTGGACCAATTGCTGGATAAGAGAATTAAAGAAGTTAGCATGGATGATGTTCTGTTGTTTCCACTTTTGACAAAAGGGGTGGGATGATGTGCTAGGGCCTCAGGTGATCACTGGACTATGCTCAGATTTGATATGCAAAACTGCGAGTAGAACTTTTATAATTCACTTCGTCCAAGACGGGGGCTGGATGTGCATTATGACCGCTCACTTACAGTGGTAATTTATTATTTGTAGTTTATACATGTCAATATTGGATGCCATATAAACGCATAACTTTGACAAGTTTATATAGGTAACATGTATTGATTTAGTTAACTGCTGGATTCAAATATTTGTGCAGGTTTCATATGTTGAAGGAAAGTTAAAAGAGGTCTTTAAAATTAAGGCTCCTACACATCCATTTTTAAAGTATGGAGCAAAGAAACCATATGTTTGTGTTTGTGCTCAACAAGAGGACTCCTATGTTGATTGCGGAGCGGCAATGTGTTACAACATTGAAAACACGCTACTGAACCGGACTAGCAATTTGTATAACTTCTCACACGAAGAATCTTCTAGTTATCGTGCAAGGATGGCAAAATGGTTCTTAGACTTTATGGCCATCGAGGAATTTGAGTGCATTTGGTTGGGAGAGATACTGCAGTAAACATAGATCTAATCAGTTTTCTTCTATATAAGCCTATTTTAACTTAACTAGTACTGCTTATTTTTTAACAACTTAAACAATTTGAATGTACTTTATTAGGTATCTATTTATAATGAATGGTATGTACTAAATTAGACAAGTGTGCCTAAATTAGCTTCTGAACATATATAAGTAATGTTGTTGTTCCTATATTTATACAGTAGGGGGTGGTGTGGGAATGATTATTGATTATTCGAATTACAAATATAGAAGTACGATTATAATTTAAAAAGGCTCTAGAATTAATAGAGTTTACCTTGTTTGAGTAAACTTGAACTTATAAAGAACAAAGACAAACTTTAATGTTTGTTTTCGAACTTGGTGCCAACTTATGTATTAGCATTAATAATTAGGAATCGATTTAAATTTATAGTTTTTCATGTGAAATTGACTAAATAGATTGCTAAATAATTTCTGACTACTAATTTTATTTACTATATATAAAAAAAATCTCATCGTTTTTTCATGTATAATTGAACTTTTATTGTTGAATTTGAAAATGAATTTTGATTAATGACCTCTTAAGAAATCTTGTTGAATATAACTTAAAAAATTAATGGGGCGCTTGTTTCAAATTCCTCAATGGTAATGGGAATGAAATTTTAATTTCCTTCTTTACCCTTACATATGTTCAGAAGAGTTTATGTTCATGGTGGTTACATCATTAATGTTGTGCTCCAATTTTGGAATAAGAATACAAAAAAGAAAGTTGTTGATTGTTGTACGGGGAATTGATTGAGGAGGATGATTATAGGATGAGATGGGGGTGATCAAATTGGGGTAATGATTACCTTATTTAGGAGAAAAATCAATGTTTGGTCTCATTAACCACTATTATTACTATATATATATCCCCACTCCCATTACAATTGAGGAATATTATACCAAGCACTCCATAAGTGATCTTTTAATAACTATTGTTAGTCCCGAAACGAGTATAATCAGTGTATGGGGGGGAATACACTGATGTCAGATTTTTTCTGAAAGACTCAGAAAAATGCTCTAACACACTCAGACAGGATTTCCTGAAGTACTCAGTATGCTGAAGGTCCACAGGGGCAGCAGGGACAGTTCAGTAACGAGTCAGATAAGCTGAGTATGAGAAAAGTGCTTGGAAGCTCAGTAGAGATAATAAACCTACTGACCGCTTGGAAGCAAGTCAGTTGGACTACTATCTCAGTGAGTCAGAGTGGGTGCGGAAAGTGAGCCCTTAGATTCTACTCGTTTTTAGTTTCTGAAAACATTTTCTCTGAGTTTGCTTAGTAAACTGGTGGTTAAGGCTGAGTGCACAGTGGTAAGATTCAGGATGATTGATTCAGTCCTGAATAGAAAAGTGATGCAGGATGTTCAGTTTATTATGATGACAGTTATGATCCTGATCAGAACAGTAAATCAGCACACAGGGAACTTTTTAACGTGGTTCGGAGATAACCAACTCCTACGTCCACGACCTGATTTAACAGGAAGCTATCCTCAAAACCCTGAGGATAGGTACTTGGGTTTTACGTGCCAAGGGACACGAGTAGCCAACTTCCTCTCTTAGGAATTGACCCCTGGGCGTTTTACAAGTCCCAGTCCTTCTAACCAACCAATCTCACACCTTGAGTGGTTTGGTATTCTGGTTTCCAACTAAGATAGCTCTAGCAATACAAAACAATGCTAAATAATAAAGCTATCGATCTAAGCAAATACAGAGTGAATCCTACTACAACACTAGGGAAATTTAATTGCAGAGTGTTGTTTATGGTATGCTTTGAATGCTTGGATTCTTGAGAGGTGTTCAATCTTCCGCATTCTGGAAGCAACCCAGTGGAGTATGGGGTTGGTGATGAGAAGGATTGTCTTCAGTCTCTCTGTGATGATGATGTTTCTCTGAAGGCAGGGTTGAACAAGTCTGTGCTGAGGACATCCAACCGTCACATCTTCGACCTGACTAGTCAGGGGGTGATTCGAATTGCTGGAGGATTGGCGCAGATCTCCAGGCCAAAACTGTATATCATGACTGCAATCAGGGATGCCTCTTTGCACTCATTCAATTGGGAGGAATACTTTTTGCAACTCTTGGTGGCTGAGACCAAAAAGATCAAGTACTCGCCGGAGGGACAGGCGACGTTTGAGTCAAAGATGCACTTTGGCACGAAGATTTCTCTGATCTTAGAGACTTTGGCTCTCGGAGATGTTGATCGGGCTCAGTCTATTGAGATTCCGGCGAAAGTGGATATCTTTAAAGCTTTTTCCGAGGATGCTGGTGGGAACAAGAAGAAGAAGAAGAAGAAGAAAAAGACTCTGAAGAAGGCTCAGGCGAGCACGACTAGAGTAGTCAAGGCTCAGGCGAGCAAGCCTTCAGGGACACTGGCTCAGAAACCAGCGGAAGGAAAGTCCCACAAGCCTTCCGGACCCAAGAAACAGAAGCTGAAAATTAAATTTTCGGGTTCCGGAAAGAAAGAGAAGAAGGTTGTGGAAGAGGAGACTCAGCAAACAACTCCGGAAAGGGAACTTGCTCAAACTGCTCTTGAGGTTGCCCCCATTGCTGTAGATCCGGAGGTTGCACCCTCAGATCCAATGCCATTCGTTTATGAGCAAGACTTGGCGGATACTCAGATTCACTCGGTGGTTGCCGACATCCAGGGCGAGGAGGTCCAATCTGATGAGGGTCAGGGGGAACCCGTTACTGCTGTCAATAGCGAAAGCAGCAAAGGTGATGAATGTAGGTTGGAGGAGGTTGAGAGAGAAGAAGCTCATGCTGAAGTTGTTGAGCACGCTGAAGCCCCATGGCCTTTCCCCGCACCCGATGAGAATGCTCTATCTGACTTCGAGGTTTTTCCTAGGGGAAAGGCAAGTAAAATGGTCAATCGGAGATTCCCTGATCTTCTACCAGCTCAGAAGGAGGCAGTAGTGCAACTCTGCACCTACGTCATGATCCAAAATTCCACATATCCTGAGCTTGAGCTCCTGAGTCAGAAGAAATGATGGGAAAAGCTGGCTGATGAAGAAGCAGCTATCTTCGATCATTTTGAGGTAACTTCCCTTCATCAACTGATTATGATATCTGACTTTACCCGAACTGTCAGGAAGTTTTATCCTTTGGCTCCGGAGGCTGTGAAGGAGACAGAATGAGTTATTGGGATGGAACTGGCTCTAGTTCCGGTTGCTGAAAATCGGGAGGTGGAGGTACCTCAGGAGAAGGAGTCGGGGAAGGAGGAAGTGAAGGAGAAGGAGTTGTGGAACTGGCTGATGATAAGCAGCAAGGTGCGACTGATGTGATCAGTGCACCGGCCGATGACGCACCCCTTAGACCCGGGGCTGCTGACGCTTCAGGAGAGGGTTCCAATGACCTAGTCCGAGTCCCTGGTAGTCGAATTCAGAGGAAATGGGTGTGGTCTCGACAACTGGCCGCCATCCAAAGACAACTCAATGTGCACAATACGAGGATTAACCAGTTCAATCTGACTGCCTCAGTGGTTAATAATCGTATGAAGAAGGTGCAAACGGATCAGGACGCAATGGTCAAAGACTTGAGTCTTTCTGAGGATATTCTTGTCCAGGTTGATACAGCCAACTCAGTCCAAATCGCAGCAGTGGTTCAACACACAAAAGATGTTGTTCAAGACTTCAAGACGATGACTGCGAACCGGCGAGCTGAGCAGGATGAAAAGCAAACTAAGTTCCTCGACCAGCAGCTGAATGAGAGAGTTGCTCAGCTGGTCGATGCGAAGGTAGCTCAGCTCAAAGGAGAACTGAAGGCTGAACTGCTGGGAGAGATGTTCGATGAGGAGAAGCAGGAGATTCAGCGGCCCCTGGACTCCAGGATGGGAGATCTAGAGGGCAAGCTGAAGCTGGAGCACAATCAGGCTATCAGGAGGCTCAGTGTAGATATGAGAGGAATGGTGAATCAGATTGGGCATATTCTGGGTAAGCAATAAGAGATGAGCGATCACTTCACTCTATTGGCGGAGTCAGTTGAAGAAGTAGTTGGGAATATAAATGACGATGATGCCAAAAAGGGGGAAGGAAGCAAGCAAATTGGAAAAGGAAAGAAGAAGATCCTCCCCCCTGAACTGAAAGCTCAGGAGAAAAAGCGAACACGTTCTGTTGCAGCAGCTGAAGCCCAGAAACCTGAGGCCGAACAATCTGATCCGAAGAGGCTGAAGAAGTCGGAGGATTCTGCCCTGATGCCACTTTTTGCTGAAATGGAGGAGGCTATGCACCCCGGAACCACTCAGAAGAAGATGGTGATGACTGAGCCGGAGAAGCAGGCGAAGATGAGGGAGATTTCGCTGCTCAGTCAGATCCAACGCTTGAAGAGAACCAAGAGTATCTAACATCGCAGATTCAGAAGTCAGTGTCTTTTGAATCTCAGAAGAAGACTCAGAGGAAGATGGTGGTTTCTCCGGGTCAGGGCCTTCCTCCAGTCCACATGATCGAGGATTTCATTCCAATAGAGTTGTTGGAGACTTGGATTCCGATCCGGAATAGATGGGCATATCTATTCTGCGTGGTAGGATTGTAGGATGATCTAAAAGAAGACAAAGACACCATTCTCCACCACTGGATGGCGCAGGAGCACCCTGATCTCTTGGCTGACACAGAAGGTGTAGAGGTCGCTCCTCCGGAATTTGTCAAGTATCATCCTCCACTCTTCAGGAACTCCAAGCAATTGGACAGGACAGCTATTCAGGAAGAAGCCGTCAGAATAGGACGAGTTGCCGGTGCCATCGGAAATCACGAAAGGGTGCTTCAGATCCTGCATCGTGTCTTGGAGATGTATGAGATTCTTCTTTCTCAGTGGGATGCAAAGGATGAAGAGTAGTTGCCTCAGGAGTTAGTTGTTCAGGAAAAATTGTAATAGCTTCAGGATAATCTGTAACTCTTTATATATCAATGAAGTTATTTTATTTTCCTGAGTACAACTTCTTGTTGACTCCTGAATTTACTTTTTAGCATCCTTATCAAGAACTGTACTAACCCATTCCTTGTTTCCATTTCATAGACTAAGTGCTTAGTTTGTCAGGAGGTACTGAGTTGTTTCACTGACTAAGCCAGTTGATTGTATAGATGGATAGAAATTTGCTTAAGGGTTTTGCATCATCAAAAAGGGGGGAATTGTTGGGACAATCTGAGTGTTTTGATTAGATCCCAAAACCCCTGATGATTTGCCTAAGTACAGTAGTCAGGATAGCCTAGATCAGGATAGTCAGGTTCGGGATTCAGTTCAGGGGGAACATGTTGAAGACTGAAGAAGATTGGAGTCGACCCAATTGCCTGAAGTCTGAAGTACAAACTACCCTGAAGAAGTCAGAGTCAGTCTTGAAGAAGATTGCCTGAACTGAAATGAAGACCAAAGACTTGAAGATCCATCCTGAAGACAATCAGGACAAGCCACTGACTGATGTTTCTACTGAGTACACTAAGCATGCTCAGGACAGAACTTAGTCAGTGAAGGGCAAAGTAATGTAACCTATCAGGCTAAGCTGAATGCTTATAAGACCGGACTTGGGCCTTGAGTCAATTTATCTGACTCATGTAAGTCCATAGCAAAAAGGTTACAACTTGCAGGGCTGAATAACCTATCAGGCTGAGCTGAATGCTCATAAGACCTGACTTGGGCATTGTGTCAGTTCACCTGACTCATGTAAGTCCAAAGCAAAAAGGTTATTTATGCTATGGGACAAAGAGACAAAGAGAATGTCAGTGAGACTCCGATAAAGACAAACATTCAGGCTGAGTTATTAACAAGAAACTCAGAGTATTGAATGTACGAGGAAAGGACAAATGTCAGTCGATCAACTAGTCGTTTGTACGGAGAGCCAATCTTTTCTTGACACACTTGTACGGAGTCTGCACAGCAATTAATGTGGCATTTAATGCGTCTCAGAGTTGCAGGCAGCGGGACAAAAGTTTCCAGTTTAAGCATTGGAATTAGGTCAATAGTACATATAGCCTGCAACCACCCTAAAATAGGAAAGATTTGGGTAGATCTAGTCCAACAGATCTATTTTGAATCTTACCTATAAATATGGAGAGCCTTGCCCCCATTCAAGGCCAACGGGAAATTTCCAAGAGAAAGCTCTCAAGAATCCAAGCACTCAAAGCATACTTTGAACAATACTCTGCAATTAAATTTCCCTAGTGTTGTAGTAGGATTCTCTCTATATTTGCCTAGATCGATAGCTCTAACCTTTAGCATTGTTTTGTATTGCTAGAGCTATCTTAGTTGGAACCAAGAATACTAAACCACTCAGGGTGTGAGATTGGTTGGTTAGAAGGACTGGGACTTGTAAAACGCCCAGGGGTCAGTTCCTAAGATAGGAAGTTGGCTACTCGTGTCCCTTGGCACATAAAAATCAAGTACCTATCCTCAGAGTTTTGAGGATAGCTTTCTGTTAAATCAGGTCATGGACGTAGGAGTTGGTTATCTCCTAACCACGTTAAAAAGACCCTTGCGTGCTGATTTACTTATCGCTCAGGATCATAATTATCATCATATTAAACTGAGCATCCTTGCATTGTCTTAATTATCAGGCTGAATCAATCATCCTGACTCTTAATACTGTGCACCAGCCTTAACCACCAATTTACTAAGCAAGTTAGAGAAAACATTTTTAGAAATTAAACGAGTAGAAACTAAGGGCTCACATTCCGCACGTACTCTAGCTTACTGAGATAGTAGTCCAACTAACTTGCTTCCGAGCAGTCAGTAGGTTTGTTATCTCTACTGAGCTTCTGAGCACATCACTCATACTTAGCCTATCTGACTCCATACTGACTTGTCCCTGCTGCCCCTGTGGACTATCAATTTTGTTGAGTAACATCAGGATCTTCCTGACTAAGTGTGTTAGAGCATTTTTCTGAGTCTTTCAAAAAAATCTGATATCAGTGTATTCTCCCCCCCATATACTGATTATACTCATTTCGGGACCAACACTTGGGATGTATAATTGGATTGTATGAGACTATATGGTTAGCTATGAAATGAGAATTGAGCTATAAGAACTTTATGCATACCAAGTGTTTGATATTAAGCTTGTATGAACAATGAGAATTGTATATTAGCATAGACCTCTTAATTAGAGTATTGGTGTTGTAGAGAGATCTAGACATCCAATAGAGCCCTTAGCTTGTGTTGTTGTTAGAGAGATCTAGACACTAGTTGGCTTGATTAAGACACCAAGAGACCTTTTGCTTGCTAGGATGGATAGGACACTAGATGAACCATAGTAGGATTACTTCCATGCACACACACGAATTCATTTTGAGGCATTCAAAGCAAATGGCCCTTCAAAATATGGTTTTTACCCTTCTTCAAGAGGAGCATTGCTTTATCCCTCTCCAGTATTTTATAACGAATGCAGGTCAAAGACATAATCGGAGACTACTTTATCAGGGGATAAGGGAAACTGAATACATTGCAAGTTGTGGTAACCTCGCTCTCATCGCTACTACGGAGGATGAGATATTTTTGGTTAATCCAACCACAAATCACTATTTTACTCTTCCGGATGAAATTATTTATTTCCCTCCTCGCACTAACTCCGCAAGTGTTGTTTTTGGGGTTGGATTCAATCCGATCCAAGAAGATTTTTAGGTCGTGAAGTTGTCTCTTTTTCACTCAGAGGATTGGAGTACAGAGATGAGAGTCTACTCAAAGGGTACCAATCAGTGGAATAACTTTGGTGGGTTTCCTTTTTCTCATGTGGTTCCTTCCCCTAGTATTTATGCAAATTCATGTGTTCACTGGATGTTATACAGTCTACATATATTGTTGCTTTTAATCTTGTTGAGGAGTCATTTCGCCTGATTAATCTCCCCCCAGTAATTAACTACGATTATGGGCACTATTCATTTACGGCTCTTAACGCTGATAAAATTGTTGTGTTCCCATCTATGTATATGGCTGAAAAGGTTGTTATTTTATGGATGTTGATTGACTATTCTGAGGGCAACTCATGGATACAGCACACTATAAATCTCGATTTCCCAATTAGGAATATTTTTAGGGTTATCAACTTCCAGCCCCTATTTTTGGTGGAGCCTTCGCGTCACAAGATTGTAATCCGAATTAATCCCCTTGGGTCGTTCTGGTGCTGGGATTTGAAACAGCACACGTTTAGCCCAATGCCTGGTGAAGAAATTGTTAATGTGGCATCAAGTGCATTTCCCATTGTTGAAGTACTTTGTTGAACTTGGTCCGTATATAATCTTCACCCTGTTTTTGTGCACTATGTTACACCAAAGGAACTTATCTAATTTGGTTTATAAGTAATGTTAGGATGTCTAACTGTTTGACGGGTGTTGATTGTAGTAATATTATGTTACATATAATTAGAAACATTTACAGACTGTGGGGTGGTTGTCCATGAATTAGATGACTTCTTTTGTTTTTTGACTTGGATGCAATGTAATGTTATGTGTTGGGGAATTAAACGCGGATCTATTCGGGATTTACGCTAAATACAAATTTAAGTTCACGATTAATATCATGATTTAAACATAATTAAATCAAATAATTGTATACCCAACAACAGGTTTTGCATGCAAAACATATGAATCATATAATATCACATAAAGCCCTAAACATGCGGAACTAAGGGATTAAGTTAATTATACCTCTTGGAGAAAAGGCAGTTTCTGAGACAAAAGACGTTCTTATTGAGATGCTTTCGCAAGGCTGTTGAGATCAAAGGCGTCCTTCTTAAGACCTATCTCCTTCACAAATTGGTGGAGATCAAAAGGCGTCCTTCTTGAGACCCTCAACTTGATTAACCCAAAAGTCTTCTCAAGTATTCCCTCGTCCTTGTACATACACCTGTTGGGAGGCCACACGAACAATCACAACACAAGGAAAGAAAAATATTTGTTGCCCAAGACTACTGCAATTTTTAAAAATTGCTGTCTAATAATAATGATAATGAAGTCTTGTATCATCTCATATTTATAATGAGAATACAAGATCTTGAATATCTAATATTTCAAATCTTGATTATCATGAATATCAAATATTCCAATCTTGATAATCTTGAATACTAAATATTCAATTCTTGATATTTCTTTCTTCATTATTTTTGAAAAAATAATATATATATATATATATATATATAATTCCATGAGACCTTGATTTTATTAGATATTCTTGTATCCAAGATACATATCTATTTTTCATAAAATCTCTCACTGATTTATTATACATATTTTTTCAAAAATTAATGATTAGTTGGGCCCAAAATTATTTCTTTTATTTTAATCACCTTATTCATTGTTGGACATTTAATTGGGCTACTTGAAGGGCCTTTAGGAGAATTAAGATTGGACCTCCTAATGGGCCTTGAATTCTAACATTGAGCCCAATGTCATTCAACACATTAACATTAATCTCACTCCACTATAGGATTAATGTTGCACTATCCATCTTAACCCATATTACAATCATATGGCTCCCGGTCATTATTTCCCGTGTTTAAGATTCTCTTGTCCGTTAATTAATCAAGCCACTGAACGCTTTAATTAATTTAACATCTTAACCTTGGAGTAAGGACAGCTCTTCTTTATCATCATACCGGAAACAAATTCCACTTGCAAGATTTAGTATGACGAACGTTTAGAGCCCACTAAGGGGACTAATCATGCAAGACTCTCCAAGCACACGTTCCTCTATATTAAATCTTAGCAACTGTCATATTCTCAATGGCATCACCCAAGATGCAAAGTATTGAGTCTTATTGACTCTCTACCCACAACAAAATAAAGTGCCACGCACGGATCACACACAGTCCTATTTAAGGGACAGAGGTTTAGAAATAAACGACCACTGAGGTCTAATTCTTCATCCCATAAATCAGTACGAAAGAATTACCTCTCTGTAGGTCCTCTTCAATGCATCATCATGCACTAGTGCAATCCCTTGGTCAAGATAAGCCAATTTGGGATCTACACATCAACCGTTTACCAATGGGGTGTTCAAATCCCATCTAGGTTGTGAATTTAGTACTTGTTACAAGAAACTAATAATGTGATCTTGTTGTGAGTTATCCGGGGATCACCACATTTATCTATAGTATAACTTGTACTATTATATGAACGGATTGCAATAAATAAATAACATTCATATTTATCTAAAGAACGGTGATAAAAGATTTACTTCAGATAAAGCTCAAAGATTCAGTTTAGTTATACAAAGTAAAAGCATACTTTCTTGTATAACCCTAACAATCTCTCACTTATACTCAAAGTCTGCTTTTAAGTATACTACAGCATATCTATGTACTACACATGTCGTAATAATTTCTCCCATTTATACTCAAAGCATATTGGCATCACACTTGACACCCATTCCTCCCACATGTCTCTCGAATGTACATAGAGGCAGACTCTTTGTGAGAGGATTAACTAGGTCGTCTTCCGATGCGATCTTTGCCATCTCTTCAACTCCTCTCTTAACGATTTCTCGTCTAAGATGGTATATCCTTAAATGTGTTTGTTGGCCTTGTGGACTCTTAGTTCCCTTGAATTTGCAACTGCCCTAGCATTACAATGCTAGACAAATTCGGAATTTTATCCAAGTCCACTTAGAAGATCTTGAGCCAAACCGATTCCTTCACTGCTCCATAAGCAGTTACTTTTTCGGCTTCCATGGTAGAATCAGTGATGCACACTTCACCATATCATGGCTCCTTCCCCAAACGAAACACATTACCCGAGGTAGATCTATATGAAATTTATATCTGATTGGAAATCCAAGACCGAATAACCGACGGGGATTATATTATCTGACTGATAACCCAACATTCTATCTCGAGTTCTCTTGAGATATTTTAGAATGTTTTTAACAACCATCCAATGCTCTTTCCCGGGATTACTTTGATATCGTGTTATCATGCCCACGGCAAAGCAGATATCCGGTCTCGTACACAGCATAGCATACATGAGGCTTCCAACTGCCGAAGCATATGGGATGTCTTTCATGCAATCTATCTCTTCTTGTGTCTTCGGGCACATTTCTTTCGATAGATGACTTCCATGTCTAAAAGGTACAAAACTTTTCTTGGAATTCTGCATGCTGAATCGTTTCAAAATAGTGTCTATGTATGAAGCTTGCGATAAGCCGATCATTCTTTTCTTGCGATCTCGAGTAATCTTGATCCCTAAGACATGACCGGCTTCCCCTAAGTCCTTCATTTCAAAATGATTTGACAACCATACCCTCACGTCTGATAACATCGCTACATTGTTTCCAATGAGCAAAATGTCATCTACGTATAGTATCAAGAATACCACGAAAGTTCCGACCATTTCTTGCACACACAACTCTCAAACTCATTTTGATCAAAAACATAAGATTTTATTACTTGATCAAAATATTGATTCCAAGCTCGCGATGCTTGCTTAAGTCCATAGATAGACCTCTTAAGCTTGTATACAAGGTGCTCTTGGCCTTTTTCAATAAAGCCTTCGGGTTGATACATATAGATTTCTTCTTCAAGACTTCCATTAAGGAAAGCTGTCTTGACATCCATTTGCATAGACCCCATCTCGGCTTTCATTGATGTTTGCCAAGAATCTGCATCCTTGTCTTGGAGTGCTTCGTCATATGTACATGGGTCTAATTGATCTTCCCCGGGGACCAAGTCAGACGACTCTCCCACGAACATGAATCTCTCGGATTGTCTCACAACCCTCCCACTACGACGAGGCTCTGGTTGTGTTGGTGGGTTGCGTGGTACATCAACTTGTACCTTTGGTATAGGATTAGGCCCTTTTATTTTATCTAAGGTAATCTCACTTTTGGGCTTTCTATTGTTCACATAGTCTTCTTCCAAGAGCTTAGAATGCGTACTAATTACGATTATTTGGTCCTTGGGACTATAGAACATACCCCATTTCGTTCCTCTGGGGTATCCTACAAACAACCTCAATTCCGAATGTGGATCCAATTTTCCGACTTCCTTATCCAGCACATATGCCAGACACCCCCAAATCCTTATGTGTCTCAAACTAGGCTTACGCCCGGTACACAATTCTGTGGGAGTTTTAGGAACCGATTTGGATGGCACCAAGTTTAGAATGTGAGCTGCTGTTTCCAAGGCACAGCCCCAAAACGACTTGGGTAACTCTGAATAACTCATCATGGATCTGATCATTTCTAAAAGAGTTTTATTTCTTCGTTCCGCAACCCCATTTTGTTGTGGGGTACAGGGTGCGGTCAATTGGGATATAATCCCTTCACTTGACAAGTAGGTCAAAAATTCATTGCTGAGGTATTCGCCCCCACGATCCGATCGTAGGAACTTGATACTCTTTCCCCTATGTTTCTCGGCCTCGGCTTTGAACTCTTTGAATTTATCAAAGGATTCTGATTTACGCCGCATAAGGTAAACGTACCCATATCTTGAGTAATCATCCATAATAGTTACGAAATACTCAAAACCTCCTCTAGCTTGAACCGACATTGGCCCACATACGTCAGTGTGAACGATTTCCAACATTTCACTAGCTCTATTCCCCTTGGCCCCGAAGGCCCTCTTGGTCATTTTTTCCTCTAAACAAGATTCACACGTTGGAAGCGGCTCAACATGGAGAGACTCCAACGAACCATCCACCTCCAACCTTTGAATTCTCTTTATATTAATATGACCAAGTCTTAGATGCCATAGAAGTGTTTCGTTCACGGTTGAAGAAAATTTTCTTTTCTTAGAAATAGTCGATGTGTTACAAGAAGCATTTTGTGTGTGGTGTGCACTTTTGATAGTACAAAAATTATTCACTAATGTTCCCGAACAGATGAACTCATCATTTCGAAAAATAACAACCATATTATTAAAAGAAACTGAGTATCCATCAACGTACAATTTAGAAACTGAAATTAAATTCTTCCTAAAACTGGGAACATAAAGAACATCTTTTAAAACTAAAATTCTATCTTCAAAAGATAGGTGCACGTCTCCCACTGCGACAGCCGCTACCCTCGTAGCATCGCCCAATGAGATGAGGATCTCATTTGCACTAAGTTGCCGGGTTTTCCGGAACCCCTGTAAAGTGAAACATACGTGATCAGTGGCTCCCGTATCCACTACCCACGAATGGGAAGCATACGCCGATAAACAAGTTTCAACAACAAGTGCAAGAGAATTACCTTTCTTCCCGGCCTTCTTTGGCTTGGGACAGGCCGTCCTCCAATGTCCTTTCTCACCGCAGTTGAAACACTTGCCTTTGGTAGCTTTCTTGACTCCTCCCTCATTAGTCACCTTACTCTTAGCTTGGTTCGGGCCTTTGGTCATCTTCTTCCCACCTTTCGGTGCGGAAGAAGCCGGACTGCTTGCTACCAAGATTTGAGTTTGGTGTCCCAGGAGCGTCTCCACCGATACCAAAGTGTGTAAGACCTGTGCCAACGTGATTTCTTGATTATTCATCATATAGTTCAACTGGAACTGCTCAAAGTTTTTTGGTAGATAATGGAGAATGAAATCAACTTGTGTTTCCACATCATATTCCGCTCCAAGTTCCTCTAACTTGTTGAGGTAGCCCATCATTTTGAGAACGTGTTCCCTTACGGGCGTTCCCTCCACCATTTTCAGCGATAACATATCTTGCATGGTGTTTTGCCTAGTCGTACGATTCTGATGAGCGAACATTTTCCTAAGGTTTAGCATCTATCAGAAGCGGATTCCATGTCTTGGTGTTGGTGTTGCAACACATCTGACATTGAAGCCAAGATGGTACACCTAGCCATTTCATCGGATTTCATCCACTCCCTATGATATTTCCTTTCGGTAATATCTGCATCATCCGTAGGCATAGGGGGCTTTGGGGTGTCAAGAACACATTTGTGTTGTTGTGCGGTTAGGACAATAAATAAGTGACGTTTCCAATCAACATAATTTTTACCTTCCAATTTGTTATCTTTAAGTATCGTAAACAGTGGATTAAAAGGAGACGGCATGCTGAACTGAAATAAAACATGCATTACATCAATACATACATCGAATCGCAAAGATTATCACAAATTTGGATTATGCTTTGTATAAAATCTCAAAAATAATACATATCATAAATCGGCCGACATCTTAAAACAATTCACATAAGCCACGATGAGTGTGGACGTTTATGCAAACACATTTAAGCAAGTTACAAACAAGAACAGTTACAAACTTTTAATTTCAAAAATTAATAGTTGACTCCCACTTGACCATATAAAATCGGTAGGGACTCCGATGGGAAGTAATAAAATGCCAATTTTATACCTAAGTATTAACCATGATTAAATACAGGATTATTACTTCGTTTTGAATAAGTCACTCGATGGGAGGGTCAATACCGCCACTAATAATAATCCACAATTATCCTTTTGGGAATTTGTTCATGTGAACTTATCTTTTGACCTATCCGATATAGAGAAAGGTGCTTGCCAATGCGTAGCCAAAACACTTCACAAACAAATAAATCATGGAGGTCAAATAATTCAATTTTATTATCTAGAATAAAATACCGAATTATATTTAAAACATACTTAGTAATTTTCAGAGTTGAGATTTTTCATCACGATATTCATGCAATCAAATATTTAATCAAATTAAATAAATAAAGCATGCATCAAAATAAATTAAACAAATTGGCAAGTTATATCCAATTGTCATGGTTCAATTTCTCGTTTTGACTATGAGATATCGTAGTCACCGTTCATCTTCAAGCTTTATCGTCCGTCTCGATTAAGCTCCCACTCGACCGCAATAAAATTTCATCAACTTTGTCTCCGGGCCTTAAAATCTCCGTTCTTCATCTTCGATATCGGTTACAATTTATTTACAAAAATAAATAAACCTATCGTCTAGACTAGTCTATTACAAAAAAACATCCTAGTCTACCCGTGGATTTTCTCACGGGAAAAATGATCCGAACGAATCGGATTTTAAAACCGCATCATCATACATGCATGCATAAAAAAAATATTAAATATCATGACAATTGGATACCTGCAAAAAATATCTAGCAATTCTACTATCCAATTTTCAAATTTAATATTAAACACTTAAATTACAATTTAACGTATAGAGCCCAAAATCGGCTCTGATACCAATTGTTGGGGAATTAAACGCGGATCTATTCGGGATTTAGGCTAAATACAAATTTAAGTTCACAATTAATATCATGATTTAAACATAATTAAATCAAATAATTGTATACCCAACAGCAGGCTTTGCATGCAAAACATATGAATCATATAATATCACATAAAGCCCTAAACATGCGGAACTAAGGGATTTAGTGAATTATACCTCTTGGAGAAAAGGTAGTTTCTGAGACAAAAGGCGTTCTTATTGAGATGCTTCCGCAAGGCTGTTGAGATCAAAGGCGTCCTTCTTAAGACCTATCTCCTTCACAATTTGGTTGAGATCAAATGGCGTCCTTCTTGAGACCCTCAACTTGATTAACCCAAAAGTCTTCTCAAGTTTTCCCTCGTCCTTGTTCATACACCCGGTGGGATGCCACACGAACAATCACAACACAAGGAAAGAAAATATTTGTTGCCCAAGACTACTGCAATTTTCGAAAATTGCTGTCTAATAATAATGATAATGAAGTCTTGTATCATCTCATATTTATAATGAGAATACAAGATCTTGAATATCTAATATTTCAAATCTTGATTATCATGAATATCAAATATTCCAATCTTGATAATCTTGAATACTAAATATTCAATTCTTGATATTTCTTTCTTCATTATTTTTGAAAAAATAATATATATATATATATATATATATAATTCCATGAGACCTTGATTTTATTAGATATTCTTGTATCCAAGATACATATCTATTTTTCATAAAATCTCTCACTAATTTATTATACATATTTTTTCAAAAATTAATGATTAGTTGGGCACAAAATTATTTCTTTTATTTTAATCACCTTATTCATTATTGGACATTTAATTGGGCTACTTAAGGGCCTTTAGGAGAATTAAGATTGGACCTCCTAATGGGCCTTGAATTCTAACATTGAGCCCAATGTCATTCAACACATTAACATTAATCTCACTCCACTATAGGATTAATGTTGCACTATCCATCTTAACCCATATTACAATCATAT